>JAUIZM010000157.1:0-128898 GCA_030848705.1 Heracleum sosnowskyi
GTTTTTTCGACCCCCGAAAATGGGAAAAAACCCACTTTTTGGCCCAAAACTGGTTTCACTGGCATTTTCACGCGCTCAAAAAACGAGTTTCCGGACATTTTTCTTCCGATTTTTTTTTGTCACGTGCCAAAATAGAGGTACAAAATGGACGTACGGACCAAAAAACGTAAAATTTCATTTCCGGAAATGGGTTTTTCGACCCCCGAAAATGGGAAAAAACCAACTTTTTGGCCCAAAACTGGTTTCACTAGCATTTTCACGCGCTCAAAAACCGAGGTTCCGGACATTTTTTCTTCCGATTTTTTTTGTCACGTGCCAAAATAGAGGTACAAAATGGACGTACGGACCAAAAAACGCGAAATTTCATTTCCGGAAATGGGTTTTTTCGACCCCCAAAAATGGGAAAAAACCCACTTTTTGGCCCAAAACTGGTTTCACTGGCATTTTCACGCGCTCAAAAACGAGGTTCCGGACATTTTTCTTCCGATTTTTTTTGTCACGTGCCAAAATAGATGTACAAAATGGACGTACGGACCAAAAAATGAGAAATTTCATTTCCGGAAATGGGTTTTTTCGACCCCCGAAAATGGGAAAAAACCAACTTTTTGGCCCGAAACTGGTTTCACTGGCATTTTCACGCGCTCAAAAAATGAGGTTCCGGACATTTTTCTTCCGATTTTTTTTTGTCACGTGCCAAAATAGAGGTACAAAATGGACGTACGGACCAAAAAACGCGAAATTTCATTTCCGGAAATGGGTTTTTTCGACCCCCGAAAATGGGAAAAAACCAACTTTTTGGCCGAAAACTGGTTTCACTGGCATTTTCACGCGCTCAAAAAATGAGGTTCCGGACATTTTTCTTCCGATTTTTTTTGTCACGTGCCAAAATAGAGGTACAAAATGGACGTACGGACCAAAAAACGCGAAATTTCATTTCCGGAAATGGGTTTTTTCGACCCCCAAAAATGGGAAAAAACCCACTTTTTGGCCCAAAACTGGTTTCACTGGCATTTTCACGCGCTCAAAAAACGAGTTTCCGGACATTTTTCTTCCGATTTTTTTTGTCACGTGCCAAAATAGAGGTACAAAATGGACTTACGGACCAAAAAACGTAAAATTTCATTTCCGTAAATGGGTTTTTTCGACCCCCGAAAATGGGAAAAAACCAACTTTTTGGCCCAAAACTGGTTTCACTAGCATTTTCACGCGCTCAAAAACCGAGGTTCCGGACATTTTTCTTCCGATTTTTTTTGTCACGTGCCAAAATAGAGGTACAAAATGGACGTACGGACCAAAAAACGCGAAATTTCATTTCCGGAAATGGGTTTTTTCGACCCCCGAAAATGGGAAAAAACCCACTTTTTGGCCCAAAACTGGTTTCACTGGCATTTTCACGCGCTCAAAAAATGAGGTTCCGGACATTTTTCTTCCGATTTTTTTTGTCACGTGCCAAAATAGAGGTACAAAATGGACGTACGGACCAAAAAACGCGAAATTTCATTTCCGGAAATGGGTTTTTTCGACCCCCAAAAATGGGAAAAAACCCACTTTTTGGCCCAAAACTGGTTTCACTGGCATTTTCACGCGCTCAAAAAACGAGTTTCCGGACATTTTTCTTCCGATTTTTTTTGTCACGTGCCAAAATAGAGGTACAAAATGGACTTACGGACCAAAAAACGTAAAATTTCATTTCCGTAAATGGGTTTTTTCGACCCCCGAAAATGGGAAAAAACCAACTTTTTGGCCCAAAACTGGTTTCACTAGCATTTTCACGCGCTCAAAAACCGAGGTTCCGGACATTTTTCTTCCGATTTTTTTTGTCACGTGCCAAAATAGAGGTACAAAATGGACGTACGGACCAAAAAACGCGAAATTTCATTTCCGGAAATGGGTTTTTTCGACCCCCGAAAATGGGAAAAAACCCACTTTTTGGCCCAAAACTGGTTTCACTGGCATTTTCACGCGCTCAAAAAACGAGGTTCCGGACATTTTTCTTCCGATTTTTTTTTGTCACGTGCCAAAATAGATGTACAAAATGGACGTACGGACCAAAAAATGAGAAATTTCATTTCCGGAAATGGGTTTTTTCGACCCCCGAAAATGGGAAAAAACCAACTTTTTGGCCCAAAACTGGTTTCACTGGCATTTTCACGCGCTCAAAAAATGAGGTTCCGGACATTTTTCTTCCGATTTTTTTTGTCACGTGCCAAAATAGAGGTACAAAATGGACGTACGGACCAAAAAACGTAAAATATCATTTCCGGAAATGGGTTTTTTCGACCCCGAAAATGGGAGAAAACCCACTTTTTGGCCCAAAACTGGTTTCACTGGCATTTTCACGCGCTCAAAAAATGAGGTTCCGGACATTTTTCTTCCGATTTTTTTTGTCACGTGCCAAAATAGAGGTACAAAATGGACGTACGGACCAAAAAACGCGAAATTTCATTTCCGGAAATGGGTTTTTTCCACCCCCGAAAATGGGAAAAAACTAACTTTTTGGTCCAAAACTGGTTTCACTAGCATTTTCACGCGCTCAAAAACCGAGGTTCCGGACATTTTTCTTCCGATTTTTTTTGTCACGTGCCAAAATAGAGGTACAAAATGGACGTACGGACCAAAAAACGCGAAATTTCATTTCCGGAAATGGGTTTTTTCGACCCCCGAAAATGGGAAAAAACCAACTTTTTGGCCCAAAACTGGTTTCACTGGCATTTTCACGCGCTCAAAAAACGAGGTTCCGGACATTTTTCTTCCGATTTTTTTTGCCACGTGCCAAAATAGATGTACAAAATGGACGTACGGACCAAAAAATGAGAAATTTCATTTCCGGAAATGGGTTTTTTCGACCCCCGAAAATGGGAAAAAACCAACTTTTTGGCCCAAAACTGGTTTCACTGGCATTTTCACGCGCTCAAAAAACGAGGTTCCGGACATTTTTCATCCGATTTTTTTTGTCACGTGCCAAAATAGAGGTACAAAATGGACGTACGGACCAAAAAACGCGAAATTTCATTTCCGGAAATGGGTTTTTTCGACCCCCGAAAATGGGAAAAAACCCACTTTTTGGCCCAAAACTGGTTTCACTGGCATTTTCACGCGCTCAAAAAACGAGTTTCCGGACATTTTTCTTCCGATTTTTTTTGTCACGTGCCAAAATAGAGGTACAAAATGGACGTACGGACCAAAAAACGTAAAATTTCATTTCCGGAAATGGGTTTTTTCGACCCCCGAAAATGGGAAAAAACCAACTTTTTGGCCCAAAACTGGTTTCACTAGCATTTTCACGCGCTCAAAAACCGAGGTTCCGGACATTTTTCTTCCGATTTTTTTTGTCACGTGCCAAAATAGAGGTACAAAATGGACGTACGGACCAAAAAACGCGAAATTTCATTTCCGGAAATGGGTTTTTTCGACCCCCGAAAATGGGAAAAAACCCACTTTTTGGCCCAAAACTAGTTTCACTGGCATTTTCACGCGCTCAAAAAACGAGGTTCCGGACATTTTTCTTCCGATTTTTTTTTGTCACGTGCCAAAATAGATGTACAAAATGGACGTACGGACCAAAAAATGAGAAATTTCATTTCCGAAAATGGGTTTTTTCGACCCCCGAAAATGGGAAAAAACCAACTTTTTGGCCCAAAACTGGTTTCACTGGCATTTTCACGCGCTCAAAAAATGAGGTTCCGGACATTTTTCTTCCGATTTTTTTTTGTCACGTGCCAAAATAGAGGTACAAAATGGACGTACGGACCAAAAAACGTAAAATTTCATTTCCAGAAATGGGTTTTTTCGACCCCGAAAATGGGAGAAAACCCACTTTTTGGCCCAAAACTGGTTTCACTGGCATTTTCACGCGCTCAAAAAATGAGGTTCCGGACATTTTTCTTCCGATTTTTTTTGTCACGTGCCAAAATAGAGGTACAAAATGGACGTACGGACCAAAAAACGCGAAATTTCATTTCCGGAAATGGGTTTTTTCCACCCCCGAAAATGGGAAAAAACCAACTTTTTGGCCCAAAACTGGTTTCACTAGCATTTTCACGCGCTCAAAAACCGAGGTTCCGGACATTTTTCTTCCGATTTTTTTTTGTCACGTGCCAAAATAGAGGTACAAAATGGACGTACGGAACAAAAAACGCGAAATTTCATTTCCGGAAATGGGTTTTTTCGACCTCCGAAAATGGGAAAAAACCCACTTTTTGGCCCAAAACTGGTTTCACTGGCATTTTCACGCGCTCAAAAAACGAGGTTCCGGACATTTTTCTTCCGATTTTTTTTGTCACGTGCCAAAATAGAGGTACAAAATGGACGTACGGACCAAAAAACACGAAATTTCATTTCCGGAAATGGGTTTTTTCGACCCCCGAAAATGGGAAAAAACCAACTTTTTGGCCCAAAACTGGTTTCACTGGCATTTTCACGCGCTCAAAAAACGAGGTTCCGGACATTTTTCATCCGATTTTTTTTGTCACGTGCCAAAATAGAGGTACAAAATGGACGTACGGACCAAAAAACGCAAAATTTCATTTCCGGAAATGGGTTTTTTCGACCCCCGAAAATGGGAAAAAACCCACTTTTTGGCCCAAAACTGGTTTCACTGGCATTTTCACGCGCTCAAAAAACGAGGTTCCGGACATTTTTCTTCCGATTTTTTTTGTCACGTGCCAAAATAGAGGTACAAAATGGACGTACGGACCAAAAAACGCGAAATTTCATTTCCGGAAATGGGTTTTTTCGACCCCCGAAAATGGGAAAAAATCAACTTTTTGGCCCAAAACTGGTTTCACTGGCATTTTCACGCGCTCAAAAAACGAGGTTCCGGACATTTTTCATCCGATTTTTTTTGTCACGTGCCAAAATAGAGGTACAAAATGGACGTACGGACCAAAAAACGCGAAATTTCATTTCCGGAAATGGGTTTTTTCGACCCCCGAAAATGGGAAAAAACCCACTTTTTGGCCCAAAACTGGTTTCACTGGCATTTTCACGCGCTCAAAAAACGAGGTTCCGGACATTTTTCTTCCGATTTTTTTTGTCACGTGCCAAAATAGATGTACAAAATGGACGTACGGACCAAAAAATGAGAAATTTCATTTCCGGAAATGGGTTTTTTCGACCCCCGAAAATGGGAAAAAACCAACTTTTTGGCCCAAAACTGGTTTCACTGGCATTTTCACGCGCTCAAAATATGAGGTTCCGGACATTTTTCTTCCGATTTTTTTTGTCACGTGCCAAAATAGAGGTACAAAATTGACGTACGGACCAAAAAACTTGAAATTTCATTTCCGGAAATGGGTTTTTTCGACCCCCGAAAATGGGAAAAAACCAACTTTTTGGCCCAAAACTGGTTTCACTGGCATTTTCACGCGCTCAAAAAACGAGGTTCCGGACATTTTTCATCCGATTTTTTTTTGTCACGTGCCAAAATAGAGGTACAAAATGGACGTACGGACCAAAAAACGCGAAATTTCATTTCCGGAAATGGGTTTTTTCGACCCCCGAAAATGGGAAAAAACCCACTTTTTGGCCCAAAACTGGTTTCACTGGCATTTTCACGCGCTCAAAAAACGAGGTTCCGGACATTTTTCTTCCGATTTTTTTTGTCACGTGCCAAAATAGATGTACAAAATGGACGTACGGACCAAAAAATGAGAAATTTCATTTCCGGAAATGGGTTTTTTCGACCCCCGAAAATGGGAAAAAACCAACTTTTTGGCCCAAAACTGGTTTCACTGGCATTTTCACGCGCTCAAAAAATGAGGTTCCGGACATTTTTC
This sequence comes from Heracleum sosnowskyi, assembly GCA_030848705.1. Classification (NCBI taxonomy): domain Eukaryota; kingdom Viridiplantae; phylum Streptophyta; class Magnoliopsida; order Apiales; family Apiaceae; genus Heracleum; species Heracleum sosnowskyi. The sequence continues at coordinate 5,778 of JAUIZM010000157.1, forward strand.
TTCCGATTTTTTTTGTCACGTGCCAAAATAGAGGTACAAAATGGACGTACGGACCAAAAAACGTAAAATATCATTTCCGGAAATGGGTTTTTTCGACCCCGAAAATGGGAGAAAACCCACTTTTTGGCCCAAAACTGGTTTCACTGGCATTTTCACGCGCTCAAAAAATGAGGTTCCGGACATTTTTCTTCCGATTTTTTTTGTCACGTGCCAAAATAGAGGTACAAAATGGACGTACGGACCAAAAAACGCGAAATTTCATTTCCGGAAATGGGTTTTTTCCACCCCCGAAAATGGGAAAAAACTAACTTTTTGGTCCAAAACTGGTTTCACTAGCATTTTCACGCGCTCAAAAACCGAGGTTCCGGACATTTTTCTTCCGATTTTTTTTTGTCACGTGCCAAAATAGAGGTACAAAATGGACGTACGGACCAAAAAACGCGAAATTTCATTTCCGGAAATGGGTTTTTTCGACCCCCGAAAATGGGAAAAAACCAACTTTTTGGCCCAAAACTGGTTTCACTGGCATTTTCACGCGCTCAAAAAACGAGGTTCCGGACATTTTTCTTCCGATTTTTTTTGCCACGTGCCAAAATAGATGTACAAAATGGACGTACGGACCAAAAAATGAGAAATTTCATTTCCGGAAATGGGTTTTTTCGACCCCCGAAAATGGGAAAAAACCAACTTTTTGGCCCAAAACTGGTTTCACTGGCATTTTCACGCGCTCAAAAAACGAGGTTCCGGACATTTTTCATCCGATTTTTTTTGTCACGTGCCAAAATAGAGGTACAAAATGGACGTACGGACCAAAAAACGCGAAATTTCATTTCCGGAAATGGGTTTTTTCGACCCCCGAAAATGGGAAAAAACCCACTTTTTGGCCCAAAACTGGTTTCACTGGCATTTTCACGCGCTCAAAAAACGAGTTTCCGGACATTTTTCTTCCGATTTTTTTTGTCACGTGCCAAAATAGAGGTACAAAATGGACGTACGGACCAAAAAACGTAAAATTTCATTTCGGGAAATGGGTTTTTTCGACCCCCGAAAATGGGAAAAAACCAACTTTTTGGCCCAAAACTGGTTTCACTAGCATTTTCACGCGCTCAAAAACCGAGGTTCCGGACATTTTTCTTCCGATTTTTTTTGTCACGTGCCAAAATAGAGGTACAAAATGGACGTACGGACCAAAAAACGCGAAATTTCATTTCCGGAAATGGGTTTTTTCGACCCCCGAAAATGGGAAAAAACCCACTTTTTGGCCCAAAACTAGTTTCACTGGCATTTTCACGCGCTCAAAAAACGAGGTTCCGGACATTTTTCTTCCGATTTTTTTTGTCACGTGCCAAAATAGATGTACAAAATGGACGTACGGACCAAAAAATGAGAAATTTCATTTCCGAAAATGGGTTTTTTCGACCCCCGAAAATGGGAAAAAACCAACTTTTTGGCCCAAAACTGGTTTCACTGGCATTTTCACGCGCTCAAAAAATGAGGTTCCGGACATTTTTCTTCCGATTTTTTTTGTCACGTGCCAAAATAGAGGTACAAAATGGACGTACGGACCAAAAAACGTAAAATTTCATTTCCAGAAATGGGTTTTTTCGACCCCGAAAATGGGAGAAAACCCACTTTTTGGCCCAAAACTGGTTTCACTGGCATTTTCACGCGCTCAAAAAATGAGGTTCCGGACATTTTTCTTCCGATTTTTTTTGTCACGTGCCAAAATAGAGGTACAAAATGGACGTACGGACCAAAAAACGCGAAATTTCATTTCCGGAAATGGGTTTTTTCCACCCCCGAAAATGGGAAAAAACCAACTTTTTGGCCCAAAACTGGTTTCACTAGCATTTTCACGCGCTCAAAAACCGAGGTTCCGGACATTTTTCTTCCGATTTTTTTTGTCACGTGCCAAAATAGAGGTACAAAATGGACGTACGGAACAAAAAACGCGAAATTTCATTTCCGGAAATGGGTTTTTTCGACCTCCGAAAATGGGAAAAAACCCACTTTTTGGCCCAAAACTGGTTTCACTGGCATTTTCACGCGCTCAAAAAACGAGGTTCCGGACATTTTTCTTCCGATTTTTTTTGTCACGTGCCAAAATAGAGGTACAAAATGGACGTACGGACCAAAAAACACGAAATTTCATTTCCGGAAATGGGTTTTTTCGACCCCCGAAAATGGGAAAAAACCAACTTTTTGGCCCAAAACTGGTTTCACTGGCATTTTCACGCGCTCAAAAAACGAGGTTCCGGACATTTTTCATCCGATTTTTTTTGTCACGTGCCAAAATAGAGGTACAAAATGGACGTACGGACCAAAAAACGCAAAATTTCATTTCCGGAAATGGGTTTTTTCGACCCCCGAAAATGGGAAAAAACCCACTTTTTGGCCCAAAACTGGTTTCACTGGCATTTTCACGCGCTCAAAAAACGAGGTTCCGGACATTTTTCTTCCGATTTTTTTTGTCACGTGCCAAAATAGAGGTACAAAATGGACGTACGGACCAAAAAACGCGAAATTTCATTTCCGGAAATGGGTTTTTTCGACCCCCGAAAATGGGAAAAAATCAACTTTTTGGCCCAAAACTGGTTTCACTGGCATTTTCACGCGCTCAAAAAACGAGGTTCCGGACATTTTTCATCCGATTTTTTTTGTCACGTGCCAAAATAGAGGTACAAAATGGACGTACGGACCAAAAAACGCGAAATTTCATTTCCGGAAATGGGTTTTTTCGACCCCCGAAAATGGGAAAAAACCCACTTTTTGGCCCAAAACTGGTTTCACTGGCATTTTCACGCGCTCAAAAAACGAGGTTCCGGACATTTTTCTTCCGATTTTTTTTGTCACGTGCCAAAATAGATGTACAAAATGGACGTACGGACCAAAAAATGAGAAATTTCATTTCCGGAAATGGGTTTTTTCGACCCCCGAAAATGGGAAAAAACCAACTTTTTGGCCCAAAACTGGTTTCACTGGCATTTTCACGCGCTCAAAATATGAGGTTCCGGACATTTTTCTTCCGATTTTTTTTGTCACGTGCCAAAATAGAGGTACAAAATTGACGTACGGACCAAAAAACTTGAAATTTCATTTCCGGAAATGGGTTTTTTCGACCCCCGAAAATGGGAAAAAACGAACTTTTTGGCCCAAAACTGGTTTCACTGGCATTTTCACGCGCTCAAAAAACGAGGTTCCGGACATTTTTCATCCGATTTTTTTTGTCACGTGCCAAAATAGAGGTACAAAATGGACGTACGGACCAAAAAACGCGAAATTTCATTTCCGGAAATGGGTTTTTTCGACCCCCGAAAATGGGAAAAAACCCACTTTTTGGCCCAAAACTGGTTTCACTGGCATTTTCACGCGCTCAAAAAACGAGGTTCCGGACATTTTTCATCCGATTTTTTTTGTCACGTGCCAAAATAGAGGTACAAAATGGACGTACGGACCAAAAAACACGAAATTTCATTTCCGGAAATGGGTTTTTTCGACCCCCGAAAATGGGAAAAAACCCACTTTTTGGCCCAAAACTGGTTTCACTGGCATTTTCACGCGCTCAAAAAACGAGGTTCCGGATATTTTTCATCCGATTTTTTTTGTCACGTGCCAAAATAGAGGTACAAAATGGACGTACGGACCAAAAAACGCGAAATTTCATTTCCGGAAATGGGTTTTTTCGACCCCCGAAAATGGGAAAAAACCCACTTTTTGGCCCAAAACTGGTTTCACTGGCATTTTCACGCGCTCAAAAAACGAGTTTCCGGACATTTTTCTTCCGATTTTTTTTGTCACGTGCCAAAATAGAGGTACAAAATGGACGTACGGACCAAAAAACGTAAAATTTCATTTCCGGAAATGGGTTTTTTCGACCCCCGAAAATGGGAAAAAACCAACTTTTTGGCCCAAAACTATTTTCACTAGCATTTTCACGCGCTCAAAAACCGAGGTTCCGGACATTTTTCTTCCGATTTTTTTTGTCACGTGCCAAAATAGAGGTACAAAATGGACGTACGGACCAAAAAACGCGAAATTTCATTTCCGGAAATGGTTTTTTCGACCCCCGAAAATGGGAAAAAACCCACTTTTTGGCCCAAAACTGGTTTCACTGGCATTTTCACGCGCTCAAAAAACGAGGTTCCGGACATTTTTCTTCCGATTTTTTTTGTCACGTGCCAAAATAGATGTACAAAATGGACGTACGGACCAAAAAATGAGAAATTTCATTTCCGGAAATGGGTTTTTTCGACCCCCGAAAATGGGAAAAAACCAACTTTTTGGCCCAAAACTGGTTTCACTGGCATTTTCACGCGCTCAAAAAATGAGGTTCCGGACATTTTTCTTCCGATTTTTTTTGTCACGTGCCAAAATAGAGGTACAAAATGGACGTACGGACCAAAAAACGCGAAATTTCATTTCCGGAAATGGGTTTTTTCGACCCCCGAAAATGGGAAAAAACCCACTTTTTGGCCCAAAACTGGTTTCACTGGCATTTTCACGCGCTCAAAAAACGAGGTTCCGGACATTTTTCTTCCGATTTTTTTTGTCACGTGCCAAAATAGATGTACAAAATGGACGTACGGACCAAAAAATGAGAAATTTCATTTCCGGAAATGGGTTTTTTCGACCCCCGAAAATGGGAAAAAACCAACTTTTTGGCCCAAAACTGGTTTCACTGGCATTTTCACGCGCTCAAAATATGAGGTTCCGGACATTTTTCTTCCGATTTTTTTTGTCACGTGCCAAAATAGAGGTACAAAATTGACGTACGGACCAAAAAACTTGAAATTTCATTTCCGGAAATGGGTTTTTTCGACCCCCGAAAATGGGAAAAAACGAACTTTTTGGCCCAAAACTGGTTTCACTGGCATTTTCACGCGCTCAAAAAACGAGGTTCCGGACATTTTTCATCCGATTTTTTTTGTCACGTGCCAAAATAGAGGTACAAAATGGACGTACGGACCAAAAAACGCGAAATTTCATTTCCGGAAATGGGTTTTTTCGACCCCCGAAAATGGGAAAAAACCCACTTTTTGGCCCAAAACTGGTTTCACTGGCATTTTCACGCGCTCAAAAAACGAGGTTCCGGACATTTTTCATCCGATTTTTTTTGTCACGTGCCAAAATAGAGGTACAAAATGGACGTACGGACCAAAAAACACGAAATTTCATTTCCGGAAATGGGTTTTTTCGACCCCCGAAAATGGGAAAAAACCCACTTTTTGGCCCAAAACTGGTTTCACTGGCATTTTCACGCGCTCAAAAAACGAGGTTCCGGATATTTTTCATCCGATTTTTTTTGTCACGTGCCAAAATAGAGGTACAAAATGGACGTACGGACCAAAAAACGCGAAATTTCATTTCCGGAAATGGGTTTTTTCGACCCCCGAAAATGGGAAAAAACCCACTTTTTGGCCCAAAACTGGTTTCACTGGCATTTTCACGCGCTCAAAAAACGAGTTTCCGGACATTTTTCTTCCGATTTTTTTTGTCACGTGCCAAAATAGAGGTACAAAATGGACGTACGGACCAAAAAACGTAAAATTTCATTTCCGGAAATGGGTTTTTTCGACCCCCGAAAATGGGAAAAAACCAACTTTTTGGCCCAAAACTATTTTCACTAGCATTTTCACGCGCTCAAAAACCGAGGTTCCGGACATTTTTCTTCCGATTTTTTTTGTCACGTGCCAAAATAGAGGTACAAAATGGACGTACGGACCAAAAAACGCGAAATTTCATTTCCGGAAATGGTTTTTTCGACCCCCGAAAATGGGAAAAAACCCACTTTTTGGCCCAAAACTGGTTTCACTGGCATTTTCACGCGCTCAAAAAACGAGGTTCCGGACATTTTTCTTCCGATTTTTTTTGTCACGTGCCAAAATAGATGTACAAAATGGACGTACGGACCAAAAAATGAGAAATTTCATTTCCGGAAATGGGTTTTTTCGACCCCCGAAAATGGGAAAAAACCAACTTTTTGGCCCAAAACTGGTTTCACTGGCATTTTCACGCGCTCAAAAAATGAGGTTCCGGACATTTTTCTTCCGATTTTTTTTGTCACGTGCCAAAATAGAGGTACAAAATGGACGTACGGACCAAAAAACGCGAAATTTCATTTCCGGAAATGGGTTTTTTCGACCCCCGAAAATGGGAAAAAACCCACTTTTTGGCCCAAAACTGGTTTCACTGGCATTTTCACGCGCTCAAAAAACGAGTTTCCGGACATTTTTCTTCCGATTTTTTTTGTCACGTGCCAAAATAGAGGTACAAAATGGACGTACGGACCAAAAAACGCGAAATTTCATTTCCGGAAATGGGTTTTTTCGACCCCCGAAAATGGGAAAAAACCCACTTTTTGGCCCAAAACTGGTTTCACTGGCATTTTCACGCGCTCAAAAAACGAGGTTCCGGACATTTTTCATCCGATTTTTTTTGTCACGTGCCAAAATAGAGGTACAAAATGGACGTACGGACCAAAAAACGCGAAATTTCATTTCCGGAAATGGGTTTTTTCGACCCCCGAAAATGGGAAAAAACCCACTTTTTGGCCCAAAACTGGTTTCACTGGCATTTTCACGCGCTCAAAAAACGAGGTTCCGGACATTTTTCATCCGATTTTTTTTGTCACGTGCCAAAATAGAGGTACAAAATGGACGTACGGACCAAAAAACGTGAAATTTCATTTCCGGAAATGGGTTTTTTCGACCCCCGAAAATGGGAAAAAACCCACTTTTTGGCCCAAAACTGGTTTCACTAGCATTTTCACGCGCTCAAAAAACGAGTTTCCGGACATTTTTCTTCCGATTTTTTTTGTCACGTGCCAAAATAGAGGTACAAAATGGACGTACGGACCAAAAAACGTAAAATTTCATTTCCGGAAATGGGTTTTTTCGACCCCCGAAAATGGGAAAAAACCAACTTTTTGGCCCAAAACTGGTTTCACTAGCATTTTCACGCGCTCAAAAACCGAGGTTCCGGACATTTTTCTTCCGATTTTTTTTGTCACGTGCCAAAATAGAGGTACAAAATGGACGTACGGACCAAAAAACGCGAAATTTCATTTCCGGAAATGGGTTTTTTCGACCCCCGAAAATGGGAAAAAACCCACTTTTTGGCCCAAAACTGGTTTCACTGGCATTTTCACGCGCTCAAAAAACGAGGTTCCGGACATTTTTCTTCCGATTTTTTTTGTCACGTGCCAAAATAGATGTACAAAATGGACGTACGGACCAAAAAATGAGAAATTTCATTTCCGGAAATGGGTTTTTTCGACCCCCGAAAATGGGAAAAAACCAACTTTTTGGCCCAAAACTGGTTTCACTGGCATTTTCACGCGCTCAAAAAATGAGGTTCCGGACATTTTTCTTCCGATTTTTTTTGTCACGTGCCAAAATAGAGGTACAAAATGGACGTACGGACCAAAAAACGCGAAATTTCATTCCGGAAATGGGTTTTTTCGACCCCCGAAAATGGGAAAAAACCAACTTTTTGGCCCAAAACTGGTTTCACTAGCATTTTCACGCGCTCAAAAAATGAGGTTCCGGACATTTTTCTTCCGATTTTTTTTGTCACGTGCCAAAATAGAGGTACAAAATGGACGTACGGACCAAAAAACGCGAAATTTCATTTCCGGAAATGGGTTTTTTCGACCCCCGAAAATGGGAAAAAACCCACTTTTTGGCCCAAAACTGGTTTCACTGGCATTTTCACGCGCTCAAAAAACGAGTTTCCGGACATTTTTCTTCCGATTTTTTTTGTCACGTGCCAAAATAGAGGTACAAAATGGACGTACGGACCAAAAAACGTAAAATTTCATTTCCGGAAATGGGTTTTTTCGACCCCCGAAAATGGGAAAAAACCAACTTTTTGGCCCAAAACTGGTTTCACTAGCATTTTCACGCGCTCAAAAACCGAGGTTCCGGACATTTTTCTTCCGATTTTTTTTGTCACGTGCCAAAATAGAGGTACAAAATGGACGTACGGACCAAAAAACGCGAAATTTCATTTCCGGAAATGGGTTTTTTCGACCCCCGAAAATGGGAAAAAACCCACTTTTTGGCCCAAAACTGGTTTCACTGGCATTTTCACGCGCTCAAAAAACGAGGTTCCGGACATTTTTCTTCCGATTTTTTTTGTCACGTGCCAAAATAGAGGTACAAAATGGACGTACGGACCAAAAAACGCGAAATTTCATTTCCGGAAATGGGTTTTTTCGACCCCCGAAAATGGGAAAAAACCAACTTTTTGGCCCAAAACTGGTTTCACTGGCATTTTCACGCGCTCAAAAAACGAGGTTCCGGACATTTTTCATCCGATTTTTTTTGTCACGTGCCAAAATAGAGGTACAAAATGGACGTACGGACCAAAAAACGCGAAATTTCATTTCCGGAAATGGGTTTTTTCGACCCCCGAAAATGGGAAAAAAACCCACTTTTCGGCCCAAAACTGGTTTCACTGGCATTTTCACGCGCTCAAAAAACGAGGTTCCGGACATTTTTCATCCGATTTTTTTTGTCACGTGCCAAAATAGAGGTACAAAATGGACGTACGGACCAAAAAACGCGAAATTTCATTTCCGGAAATGGGTTTTTTCGACCCCCGAAAATGGGAAAAAACCCACTTTTTGGCCCAAAACTGGTTTCACTGGCATTTTCACGCGCTCAAAAAACGAGGTTCCGGACATTTTTCATCCGATTTTTTTTGTCACGTGCCAAAATAGAGGTACAAAATGGACGTACGGACCAAAAAACGTGAAATTTCATTTCCGGAAATGGGTTTTTTCGACCCCCGAAAATGGGAAAAAACCCACTTTTTGGCCCAAAACTGGTTTCACTAGCATTTTCACGCGCTCAAAAAACGAGTTTCCGGACATTTTTCTTCCGATTTTTTTTGTCACGTGCCAAAATAGAGGTACAAAATGGACGTACGGACCAAAAAACGTAAAATTTCATTTCCGGAAATGGGTTTTTTCGACCCCCGAAAATGGGAAAAAACCAACTTTTTGGCCCAAAACTGGTTTCACTAGCATTTTCACGCGCTCAAAAACCGAGGTTCCGGACATTTTTCTTCCGATTTTTTTTGTCACGTGCCAAAATAGAGGTACAAAATGGACGTACGGACCAAAAAACGCGAAATTTCATTTCCGGAAATGGGTTTTTTCGACCCCCGAAAATGGGAAAAAACCCACTTTTTGGCCCAAAACTGGTTTCACTGGCATTTTCACGCGCTCAAAAAACGAGGTTCCGGACATTTTTCTTCCGATTTTTTTTGTCACGTGCCAAAATAGATGTACAAAATGGACGTACGGACCAAAAAATGAGAAATTTCATTTCCGGAAATGGGTTTTTTCGACCCCCGAAAATGGGAAAAAACCAACTTTTTGGCCCAAAACTGGTTTCACTGGCATTTTCACGCGCTCAAAAAATGAGGTTCCGGACATTTTTCTTCCGATTTTTTTTGTCACGTGCCAAAATAGAGGTACAAAATGGACGTACGGACCAAAAAACGCGAAATTTCATTCCGGAAATGGGTTTTTTCGACCCCCGAAAATGGGAAAAAACCAACTTTTTGGCCCAAAACTGGTTTCACTAGCATTTTCACGCGCTCAAAAAATGAGGTTCCGGACATTTTTCTTCCGATTTTTTTTGTCACGTGCCAAAATAGAGGTACAAAATGGACGTACGGACCAAAAAACGCGAAATTTCATTTCCGGAAATGGGTTTTTTCGACCCCCGAAAATGGGAAAAAACCCACTTTTTGGCCCAAAACTGGTTTCACTGGCATTTTCACGCGCTCAAAAAACGAGTTTCCGGACATTTTTCTTCCGATTTTTTTTGTCACGTGCCAAAATAGAGGTACAAAATGGACGTACGGACCAAAAAACGTAAAATTTCATTTCCGGAAATGGGTTTTTTCGACCCCCGAAAATGGGAAAAAACCAACTTTTTGGCCCAAAACTGGTTTCACTAGCATTTTCACGCGCTCAAAAACCGAGGTTCCGGACATTTTTCTTCCGATTTTTTTTGTCACGTGCCAAAATAGAGGTACAAAATGGACGTACGGACCAAAAAACGCGAAATTTCATTTCCGGAAATGGGTTTTTTCGACCCCCGAAAATGGGAAAAAACCCACTTTTTGGCCCAAAACTGGTTTCACTGGCATTTTCACGCGCTCAAAAAACGAGGTTCCGGACATTTTTCTTCCGATTTTTTTTGTCACGTGCCAAAATAGAGGTACAAAATGGACGTACGGACCAAAAAACGCGAAATTTCATTTCCGGAAATGGGTTTTTTCGACCCTCGAAAATGGGAAAAAACCAACTTTTTGGCCCAAAACTGGTTTCACTGGCATTTTCACGCGCTCAAAAAACGAGGTTCCGGACATTTTTCATCCGATTTTTTTTGTCACGTGCCAAAATAGAGGTACAAAATGGACGTACGGACCAAAAAAAGCGAAATTTCATTTCCGGAAATGGGTTTTTTCGACCCCCGAAAATGGGAAAAAACCCACTTTTTGGCCCAAAAACTGGTTTCACTGGCATTTTCACGCGCTCAAAAAACGAGGTTCCGGACATTTTTCTTCCGATTTTTTTTGTCACGTGCCAAAATAGATGTACAAAATGGACGTACGGACCAAAAAATGAGAAATTTCATTTCCGGAAATGGGTTTTTTCGACCCCCGAAAATGGGAAAAAACCAACTTTTTGGCCCAAAACTGGTTTCACTGGCATTTTCACGCGCTCAAAAAATGAGGTTCCGGACATTTTTCTTCCGATTTTTTTTTGTCACGTGCCAAAATAGAGGTACAAAATGGACGTACGGACCAAAAAACGTAAAATTTCATTTCCGGAAATGGGTTTTTTCGACCCCGAAAATGGGAGAAAACCCACTTTTTGGCCCAAAACTGGTTTCACTGGCATTTTCACGCGCTCAAAAAATGAGGTTCCGGACATTTTTCTTCCGATTTTTTTTGTCACGTGCCAAAATAGAGGTACAAAATGGACGTACGGACCAAAAAACGCGAAATTTCATTTCCGGAAATGGGTTTTTTCCACCCCCGAAAATGGGAAAAAACCAACTTTTTGGCCCAAAACTGGTTTCACTAGCATTTTCACGCGCTCAAAAACCGAGGTTCCGGACATTTTTCTTCCGATTTTTTTTGTCACGTGCCAAAATAGAGGTACAAAATGGACGTACGGACCAAAAAACGCGAAATTTCATTTCCGGAAATGGGTTTTTTTGACCCCCAAAAATGGGAAAAAACCAACTTTTTGGCCCAAAACTGGTTTCACTGGCATTTTCACGCCCTCAAAAAACGAGGTTCCGGACATTTTTCATCCGATTTTTTTTGTCACGTGCCAAAATAGAGGTACAAAATGGACGTACGGACCAAAAAACGCGAAATTTCATTTCCGGAAATGGGTTTTTTCGACCCCCGAAAATGGGAAAAAACCCACTTTTTGGCCCAAAACTGGTTTCACTGGCATTTTCACGCGCTCAAAAAACGAGGTTCCGGACATTTTTCTTCCGATTTTTTTTGTCACGTGCCAAAATAGAGGTACAAAATGGACGTACGGACCAAAAAACGTAAAATTTCATTTCCGGAAATGGGTTTTTTCGACCCCCGAAAATGGGAAAAAACCAACTTTTTGGCCCAAAACTGGTTTCACTAGCATTTTCACGCGCTCAAAAACCGAGGTTCCGGACATTTTTCTTCCGTTTTTTTTTGTCACGTGCCAAAATAGAGGTACAAAATGGACGTACGGACCAAAAAACGCGAAATTTCATTTCCGGAAATGGGTTTTTTCGACCCCCGAAAATGGGAAAAAACCCACTTTTTGGCCCAAAACTGGTTTCACTGGCATTTTCACGCGCTCAAAAAACGAGGTTCCGGACATTTTTCTTCCGATTTTTTTTGTCACGTGCCAAAATAGATGTACAAAATGGACGTACGGACCAAAAAATGAGAAATTTCATTTCCGGAAATGGGTTTTTTCGACCCCCGAAAATGGGAAAAAACCAACTTTTTGGCCCAAAACTGGTTTCACTGGCATTTTCACGCGCTCAAAAAATGAGGTTCCGGACATTTTTCTTCCGATTTTTTTTGTCACGTGCCAAAATAGAGGTACAAAATGGACGTACGGACCAAAAAACGCGAAATTTCATTCCGGAAATGGGTTTTTTCGACCCCCGAAAATGGGAAAAAACCAACTTTTTGGCCCAAAACTGGTTTCACTGGCATTTTCACGCGCTCAAAAAATGAGGTTCCGGACATTTTTCTTCCGATTTTTTTTGTCACGTGCCAAAATAGAGGTACAAAATGGACGTACGGACCAAAAAACGCGAAATTTCATTTCCGGAAATGGGTTTTTTCGACCCCCGAAAATGGGAAAAAACCCACTTTTTGGCCCAAAACTGGTTTCACTGGCATTTTCATGCGCTCAAAAAACGAGTTTCCGGACATTTTTCTTCCGATTTTTTTTGTCACGTGCCAAAATAGAGGTACAAAATGGACGTACGGACCAAAAAACGTAAAATTTCATTTCCGGAAATGGGTTTTTTCGACCCCCGAAAATGGGAAAAAACCAACTTTTTGGCCCAAAACTGGTTTCACTAGCATTTTCACGCGCTCAAAAACCGAGGTTCCGGACATTTTTCTTCCGATTTTTTTTGTCACGTGCCAAAATAGAGGTACAAAATGGACGTACGGACCAAAAAACGCGAAATTTCATTTCCGGAAATGGGTTTTTTCGACCCCCGAAAATGGGAAAAAACCCACTTTTTGGCCCAAAACTGGTTTCACTGGCATTTTCACGCGCTCAAAAAACGAGGTTCCGGACATTTTTCTTCCGATTTTTTTTGTCACGTGCCAAAATAGAGGTACAAAATGGACGTACGGACCAAAAAACGCGAAATTTCATTTCCGGAAATGGGTTTTTTCGACCCCCGAAAATGGGAAAAAACCAACTTTTTGGCCCAAAACTGGTTTCACTGGCATTTTCACGCGCTCAAAAAACGAGGTTCCGGACATTTTTCATCCGATTTTTTTTGTCACGTGCCAAAATAGAGGTACAAAATGGACGTACGGACCAAAAAACGCGAAATTTCATTTCCGGAAATGGGTTTTTTCGACCCCCGAAAATGGGAAAAAACCCACTTTTTGGCCCAAAAACTGGTTTCACTGGCATTTTCACGCGCTCAAAAAACGAGGTTCCGGACATTTTTCTTCCGATTTTTTTTGTCACGTGCCAAAATAGATGTACAAAATGGACGTACGGACCAAAAAATGAGAAATTTCATTTCCGGAAATGGGTTTTTTCGACCCCCGAAAATGGGAAAAAACCAACTTTTTGGCCCAAAACTGGTTTCACTGGCATTTTCACGCGCTCAAAAAATGAGGTTCCGGACATTTTTCTTCCGATTTTTTTTGTCACGTGCCAAAATAGAGGTACAAAATGGACGTACGGACCAAAAAACGTAAAATTTCATTTCCGGAAATGGGTTTTTTCGACCCCGAAAATGGGAGAAAACCCACTTTTTGGCCCAAAACTGGTTTCACTGGCATTTTCACGCGCTCAAAAAATGAGGTTCCGGATATTTTTCTTCCGATTTTTTTTGTCACGTGCCAAAATAGAGGTACAAAATGGACGTACGGACCAAAAAACGCGAAATTTCATTTCCGGAAATGGGTTTTTTCCACCCCCGAAAATGGGAAAAAACCAACTTTTTGGCCCAAAACTGGTTTCACTAGCATTTTCACGCGCTCAAAAACCGAGGTTCCGGACATTTTTCTTCCGATTTTTTTTGTCACGTGCCAAAATAGAGGTACAAAATGGACGTACGGACCAAAAAACGCGAAATTTCATTTCCGGAAATGGGTTTTTTTGACCCCCGAAAATGGGAAAAAACCAACTTTTTGGCCCAAAACTGGTTTCACTGGCATTTTCACGCGCTCAAAAAATGAGGTTCCGGACATTTTTCATCCGATTTTTTTTGTCACGTGCCAAAATAGAGGTACAAAATGGACGTACGGACCAAAAAACGCGAAATTTCATTTCCGGAAATGGGTTTTTTCGACCCCCGAAAATGGGAAAAAACCCAGTTTTTGGCCCAAAACTAGTTTCACTGGCATTTTCACGCGCTCAAAAAACGAGGTTCCGGACATTTTTCTTCCGATTTTTTTTGTCACGTGCCAAAATAGAGGTACAAAATGGACGTACGGACCAAAAAACGCGAAATTTAATTTCCGGAAATGGGTTTTTTCGACCCCCGAAAATGGGAAAAAACCAACTTTTTGGCCAAAAACTGGTTTCACTGGCATTTTCACGCGCTCAAAAAACGAGGTTCCGGACATTTTTCATCCGATTTTTTTTGTCACGTGCCAAAATAGAGGTACAAAATGGACGTACGGCCCAAAAAACGCGAAATTTCATTTCCGGAAATGGGTTTTTTCGACCCCCGAAAATGGGAAAAAACCCACTTTTTGGCCCAAAACTGGTTTCACTGGCATTTTCACGCGCTCAAAAAACGAGTTTCCGGACATTTTTCTTCCGATTTTTTTTGTCACGTGCCAAAATAGAGGTACAAAATGGACGTACGGACCAAAAAACGTAAAATTTCATTTCCGGAAATGGGTTTTTTCGACCCCCGAAAATGGGAAAAAACCAACTTTTTGGCCCAAAACTGGTTTCACTAGCATTTTCACGCGCTCAAAAACCGAGGTTCCGGACATTTTTCTTCCGATTTTTTTTGTCACGTGCCAAAATAGAGGTACAAAATGGACGTACGGACCAAAAAACGCGAAATTTCATTTCCGGAAATGGGTTTTTTCGACCCCCGAAAATGGGAAAAAACCCACTTTTTGGCCCAAAACTGGTTTCACTGGCATTTTCACGCGCTCAAAAAACGAGGTTCCGGACATTTTTCTTCCGATTTTTTTTGTCACGTGCCAAAATAGAGGTACAAAATGGACGTACGGACCAAAAAACGCGAAATTTCATTTCCGGAAATGGGTTTTTTCGACCCCCGAAAATGGGAAAAAACCAACTTTTTGGCCCAAAACTGGTTTCACTGGCATTTTCACGCGCTCAAAAAACGAGGTTCCGGACATTTTTCATCCGATTTTTTTTGTCACGTGCCAAAATAGAGGTACAAAATGGACGTACGGACCAAAAAACGTAAAATTTCATTTCCGGAAATGGGTTTTTTCGACCCCCGAAAATGGGAAAAAACCAACTTTTTGGCCCAAAACTGGTTTCACTAGCATTTTCACGCGCTCAAAAACCGAGGTTCCGGACATTTTTCTTCCGATTTTTTTTGTCACGTGCCAAAATAGAGGTACAAAATGGACGTACGGACTAAAAAAACGCGAAATTTCATTTCCGGAAATGGGTTTTTTTCGACCCCCGAAAATGGGAAAAAACCCACTTTTTGGCCCAAAACTGGTTTCACTGGCATTTTCACGCGCTCAAAAAACGAGGTTCCGGACATTTTTCTTCCGATTTTTTTTGTCACGTGCCAAAATAGAGGTACAAAATGGACGTACGGACCAAAAAACGCGAAATTTCATTTCCGGAAATGGGTTTTTTCGACCCCCGAAAATGGGAAAAAACCAACTTTTTGGCCCAAAACTGGTTTCACTGGCATTTTCACGCGCTCAAAAAACGAGGTTCCGGACATTTTTCATCCGATTTTTTTTGTCACGTGCCAAAATAGAGGTACAAAATGGACGTACGGACCAAAAAACGCGAAATTTCATTTCCGGAAATGGGTTTTTTCGACCCCCGAAAATGGGAAAAAACCCACTTTTTGGCCCAAAACTGGTTTCACTGGCATTTTCACGCGCTCAAAAAACGAGGTTCCGGACATTTTTCTTCCGATTTTTTTTGTCACGTGCCAAAATAGAGGAACAAAATGGACGTACGGACCAAAAAACGCGAAATTTCATTTCCGGAAATGGGTTTTTTCGACCCCCGAAAATGGGAAAAAACCAACTTTTTGGCCCAAAACTGGTTTCACTGGCATTTTCACGCGCTTAAAAAACGAGGTTCCGGACATTTTTCATCCGATTTTTTTTGTCACGTGCCAAAATAGAGGTACAAAATGGACGTACGGACCAAAAAACGCGAAATTTCATTTCCGGAAATGGGTTTTTTCGACCCCGAAAATGGGAGAAAACCCACTTTTTGGCCCAAAACTGGTTTCACTGGCATTTTCACGCGCTCAAAAAACGAGGTTCCGGACATTTTTCTTCCGATTTTTTTTGTCACGTGCCAAAATAGAGGTACAAAATGGACGTACGGACCAAAAAACGCGAAATTTCATTTCCGGAAATGGGTTTTTTCGACCCCCGAAAATGGGAAAAAACCAACTTTTTGGCCCAAAACTGGTTTCACTGGCATTTTCACGCGCTCAAAAAACGAGGTTCCGGACATTTTTCATCCGATTTTTTTTGTCACGTGCCAAAATAGAGGTACAAAATGGACGTACGGACCAAAAAACGCGAAATTTCATTTCCGGAAATGGGTTTTTTCGACCCCCGAAAATGGGAAAAAACCCACTTTTTGGCCCAAAACTGGTTTCACTGGCATTTTCACGCGCTCAAAAAACGAGGTTCCGGACATTTTTCTTCCGATTTTTTTTGTCACGTGCCAAAATAGAGGTACAAAATGGACGTACGGACCAAAAAACGCGAAATTTCATTTCCGGAAATGGGTTTTTTCGACCCCCGAAAATGGGAAAAAACCAACTTTTTGGCCCAAAACTGGTTTCACTGGCATTTTCACGCGCTCAAAAAACGAGGTTCCGGACATTTTTCATCCCGATTTTTTTTGTCACGTGCCAAAATAGAGGTACAAAATGGACGTACGGACCAAAAAAACGCGAAATTTCATTTCCGGAAATGGGTTTTTTCGACCCCCGAAAATGGGAAAAAACCCACTTTTTGGCCCAAAACTGGTTTCACTGGCATTTTCACGCGCTCAAAAAAACGAGGTTCCGGACATTTTTCTTCCGATTTTTTTTGTCACGTGCCAAAATAGATGTACAAAATGACGTACGGACCAAAAAATGAGAAATTTCATTTCGGAAATGGGTTTTTTCGACCCCCCGAAAATGGGAAAAAACCAACTTTTTGGCCCAAAACTGGTTTCACTGGCATTTTCACGCGCTCAAAAAATGAGGTTCCGGACATTTTTCTTCCGATTTTTTTTGTCACGTGCCAAAATAGAGGTACAAAATGGACGTACGGACCAAAAAACATAAAATTTCATTTCCGGAAATGGGTTTTTTCGGACCCCGAAAATGGGAGAAAACCCACTTTTTGGCCCAAAACTGGTTTCACTGGCATTTTCACGCGCTCAAAAAATGAGGTTCCGGACATTTTTCTTCCGATTTTTTTTGTCACGTGCCAAAATAGAGGTACAAAATGGACGTACGGACCAAAAAACCGCGAAATTTCATTTCCGGAAATGGGTTTTTTCCACCCCCGAAAATGGAAAAAACCAACTTTTTTGGCCCAAAACTGGTTTCACTAGCATTTTTCACGCGCTCAAAAAACCGAGGTTCCGGACATTTTTCTTCCGATTTTTTTTGTCACGTGCCAAAATAGAGGTACAAAATGGACGTACGGACCAAAAAACGCGAAATTTCATTTCCGGAAATGGGTTTTTTTGACCCCCGAAAATGGGAAAAAACCAACTTTTTGGCCCAAAACTGGTTTCACTGGCATTTTCACGCGCTCAAAAATGAGGTTCCGGACATTTTTCATCCGATTTTTTTTTGTCACGTGCCAAAATAGAGGTACAAAATGGACGTACGACCAAAAAACGCGAAATTTCATTTCCGAAATGGGTTTTTTCGACCCCCGAAAATGGGAAAAAAACCCAGTTTTTGGCCCAAAACTAGTTTCACTGGCATTTTCACGCGCTCAAAAAACGAGGTTCCGGACATTTTTCTTCCGATTTTTTTTGTCACGTGCCAAAATAGAGGTACAAAATGGACGTACGGACCAAAAAACGCGAAATTTAATTTCCGAAATGGGTTTTTTCGACCCCCGAAAATGGGAAAAAACCAACTTTTTGGCCAAAAACTGGTTTCACTGGCATTTTTCACGCGCTCAAAAAACGAGGTTCCGGACATTTTTCATCCGATTTTTTTTGTCACGTGCCAAAATAGAGGTACAAAATGGACGTACGGCCCAAAAAACGCGAAATTTCATTTCCGGAAATGGGTTTTTTCGACCCCCGAAAATGGGAAAAAACCCACTTTTTGGCCCAAAACTGGTTTCACACTGGCATTTTCACGCGCTCAAAAAACGAGTTTCCGGACATTTTTCTTCCCGATTTTTTTTGTCACGTGCCAAAATAGAGGTACAAAATGGACGTACGGACCAAAAAAACGTAAAATTTCATTTCCGGAAATGGGTTTTTTCGACCCCCGAAAATGGGAAAAAACCAAGTTTTTGGCCCAAAACTGGTTTCACTAGCATTTTCACGCGCTCAAAAACCGAGGTTCCGGACATTTTTCTTCCGATTTTTTTTGTCACGTGCCAAAATAGAGGTACAAAATGGACGTACGGACCAAAAAACGCGAAATTTCATTTCCGGAAATGGGTTTTTTCGACCCCCGAAAATGGGAAAAAAACCCACTTTTTGGCCCAAAACTGGTTTCACTGGCATTTTCACGCGCTCAAAAACGAGGTTCCGGACATTTTTCTTCCGATTTTTTTTGTCACGTGCCAAAATAGAGGTACAAAATGGACGTACGGCCCAAAAAACGCGAAATTTCATTTCCGGAAATGGGTTTTTTCGACCCCGAAAATGGGAAAAAACCAACTTTTTGGCCCAAAACTGGTTTCACTGGCATTTTCATCAGCGCTCAAAAAACGAGGTTCCGGACATTTTTCATCCGATTTTTTTTGTCACGTGCCAAAATAGAGGTACAAAATGGACGTACGGACCAAAAAACGTAAAATTTCATTTCGGAAATGGGTTTTTTCGACCCCCGAAAATGGGAAAAAACCAACTTTTTGGCCCAAAACTGGTTTCCACTAGCATTTTCACGCGCTCAAAAACCGAGGTTCCGGACATTTTTCTTCCGATTTTTTTTGTCACGTGCCAAAATAGAGGTACAAAATGGACGTACGGACTAAAAAAACGCGAAATTTCACTTCCGGAAATGGGTTTTTTCGACCCCCGAAAATGGTTAAAAACCCACTTTTTGGCCCAAAACTGGTTTCACTGGCATTTTCACGCGCTCAAAAAACGAGGTTCCGGACATTTTTCTTCCGATTTTTTTTGTCACGTGCCAAAATAGAGGTACAAAATGGACGTACGGACCAAAAAAACGCGAAATTTCATTTCCGGAAATGGGTTTTTTCGACCCCCGAAAATGGGAAAAAACCAACTTTTTGGCCCAAAACTGGTTTCACTGGCATTTTCACGCGCTCAAAAAAACGAGGTTCCGGACATTTTTCATCCGATTTTTTTTGTCACGTGCCAAAATAGAGGTACAAAATGGACGTACGGACCAAAAAACGCGAAATTTCATTTCCGGAAATGGGTTTTTTCGACCCCCGAAAATGGGAAAAAACCCACTTTTGGCCCAAAACTGGTTTCACTGGCATTTTCACGCGCTCAAAAAACGAGGTTCCGGACATTTTTCTTCCGATTTTTTTTGTCACGTGCCAAAATAGAGGTACAAAATGGACGTACGGACCAAAAAACGCGAAATTTCATTTCCGGAAATGGGTTTTTTCGACCCCCGAAAATGGGAAAAAACCCACTTTTTGGCCCAAAACTGGTTTCACTGGCATTTTCACGCGCTCAAAAAACGAGGTTCCGGACATTTTTCTTCCGATTTTTTTTGTCACGTGCCAAAATAGAGGTACAAAATGGACGTACGGACCAAAAAACGCGAAATTTCATTTCCGGAAATGGGTTTTTTTCGACCCCCGAAAATGGGAAAAAACCAACTTTTTGGCCCAAAACTGGTTTCACTGGCATTTTCACGCGCTCAAAAAACGAGGTTCCGGACATTTTTCATCCGATTTTTTTTGTCACGTGCCAAAATAGAGGTACAAAATGGACGTACGGACCAAAAAACGTAAAATTTCATTTCCGGAAATGGGTTTTTTCGACCCCCGAAAATGGGAAAAAACCAACTTTTTGGCCCAAAACTGGTTTCACTAGCATTTTCACGCGCTCAAAAACCGAGGTTCCGGACATTTTTCTTCCGATTTTTTTTGTCACGTGCCAAAATAGAGGTACAAAATGGACGTACGGACTAAAAAACGCGAAATTTCATTTCCGGAAATGGGTTTTTTCGACCCCCGAAAATGGGAAAAAACCCACTTTTTGGCCCAAAACTGGTTTCACTGGCATTTTCACGCGCTCAAAAAACGAGGTTCCGGACATTTTTCTTCCGATTTTTTTTGTCACGTGCCAAAATAGAGGTACAAAATGGACGTACGGACCAAAAAACGCGAAATTTCATTTCCGGAAATGGGTTTTTTCGACCCCCGAAAATGGGAAAAAACCAACTTTTTGGCCCAAAACTGGTTTCACTGGCATTTTCACGCGCTCAAAAAACGAGGTTCCGGACATTTTTCAACCGATTTTTTTTGTCACGTGCCAAAATAGAGGTACAAAATGGACGTACGGACCAAAAAACGCGAAATTTCATTTCCGGAAATGGGTTTTTTCGACCCCCGAAAATGGGAAAAAACCCACTTTTTGGCCCAAAACTGGTTTCACTGGCATTTTCACGCGCTCAAAAAACGAGGTTCCGGACATTTTTCTTCCGATTTTTTTTGTCACGTGCCAAAATAGAGGAACAAAATGGACGTACGGACCAAAAAACGCGAAATTTCATTTCCGGAAATGGGTTTTTTCGACCCCCGAAAATGGGAAAAAACCAACTTTTTGGCCCAAAACTGGTTTCACTGGCATTTTCACGCGCTCAAAAAACGAGGTTCCGGACATTTTTCATCCGATTTTTTTTGTCACGTGCCAAAATAGAGGTACAAAATGGACGTACGGACCAAAAAACGCGAAATTTCATTTCCGGAAATGGGTTTTTTCGACCCCGAAAATGGGAGAAAACCCACTTTTTGGCCCAAAACTGGTTTCACTGGCATTTTCACGCGCTCAAAAAACGAGGTTCCGGACATTTTTCTTCCGATTTTTTTTGTCACGTGCCAAAATAGAGGTACAAAATGGACGTACGGACCAAAAAACGCGAAATTTCATTTCCGGAAATGGGTTTTTTCGACCCCCGAAAATGGGAAAAAACCAACTTTTTGGCCCAAAACTGGTTTCACTGGCATTTTCACGCGCTCAAAAAACGAGGTTCCGGACATTTTTCATCCGATTTTTTTTGTCACGTGCCAAAATAGAGGTACAAAATGGACGTACGGACCAAAAAACGCGAAATTTCATTTCCGGAAATGGGTTTTTTCGACCCCCGAAAATGGGAAAAAACCCACTTTTTGGCCCAAAACTGGTTTCACTGGCATTTTCACGCGCTCAAAAAACGAGGTTCCGGACATTTTTCTTCCGATTTTTTTTGTCACGTGCCAAAATAGAGGTACAAAATGGACGTACGGACCAAAAAACGCGAAATTTCATTTCCGGAAATGGGTTTTTTCGACCCCCGAAAATGGGAAAAAACCAACTTTTTGGCCCAAAACTGGTTTCACTGGCATTTTCACGCGCTCAAAAAACGAGGTTCCGGACATTTTTCATCCGATTTTTTTTGTCACGTGCCAAAATAGAGGTACAAAATGGACGTACGGACCAAAAAACGCGAAATTTCATTTCCGGAAATGGGTTTTTTCGACCCCCAAAAATGGGAAAAAACCAACTTTTTGGCCCAAAACTGGTTTCACTGGCATTTTCACGCGCTCAAAAAACGAGGTTCCGGACATTTTTCTTCCGATTTTTTTTGTCACGTGCCAAAATAGAGGTACAAAATGGACGTACGGACCAAAAAACATAAAATTTCATTTCCGGAAATGGGTTTTTTCGACCCCGAAAATGGGAGAAAACCCACTTTTTGGCCCAAAACTGGTTTCACTGGCATTTTCACGCGCTCAAAAAATGAGGTTCCGGACATTTTTCTTCCGATTTTTTTTGTCACGTGCCAAAATAGAGGTACAAAATGGA
Source organism: Heracleum sosnowskyi (assembly GCA_030848705.1). Taxonomy (NCBI): domain Eukaryota; kingdom Viridiplantae; phylum Streptophyta; class Magnoliopsida; order Apiales; family Apiaceae; genus Heracleum; species Heracleum sosnowskyi. The sequence goes on from JAUIZM010000157.1 coordinate 27,943, forward strand.
CGTACGGACCAAAAAACGCGAAATTTCATTTCCGGAAATGGGTTTTTTCCACCCCCGAAAATGGGAAAAAACCAACTTTTTGGCCCAAAACTGGTTTCACTAGCATTTTCACGCGCTCAAAAACCGAGGTTCCGGACATTTTTTTTCCGATTTTTTTTGTCACGTGCCAAAATAGAGGTACAAAATGGACGTACGGACCAAAAAACGCGAAATTTCATTTCCGGAAATGGGTTTTTTTGACCCCCGAAAATGGGAAAAAACCAACTTTTTGGCCCAAAACTGGTTTCACTGGCATTTTCACGCGCTCAAAAAATGAGGTTCCGGACATTTTTCATCCGATTTTTTTTGTCACGTGCCAAAATAGAGGTACAAAATGGACGTACGGACCAAAAAACGCGAAATTTCATTTCCGGAAATGGGTTTTTTCGACCCCCGAAAATGGGAAAAAACCCAGTTTTTGGCCCAAAACTAGTTTCACTGGCATTTTCACGCGCTCAAAAAACGAGGTTCCGGACATTTTTCTTCCGATTTTTTTTGTCACGTGCCAAAATAGAGGTACAAAATGGACGTACGGACCAAAAAACGCGAAATTTAATTTCCGGAAATGGGTTTTTTCGACCCCCGAAAATGGGAAAAAACCAACTTTTTGGCCAAAAACTGGTTTCACTGGCATTTTCACGCGCTCAAAAAACGAGGTTCCGGACATTTTTCATCCGATTTTTTTTGTCACGTGCCAAAATAGAGGTACAAAATGGACGTACGGCCCAAAAAACGCGAAATTTCATTTCCGGAAATGGGTTTTTTCGACCCCCGAAAATGGGAAAAAACCCACTTTTTGGCCCAAAACTGGTTTCACTGGCATTTTCACGCGCTCAAAAAACGAGTTTCCGGACATTTTTCTTCCGATTTTTTTTGTCACGTGCCAAAATAGAGGTACAAAATGGACGTACGGACCAAAAAACGTAAAATTTCATTTCCGGAAATGGGTTTTTTCGACCCCCGAAAATGGGAAAAAACCAACTTTTTGGCCCAAAACTGGTTTCACTAGCATTTTCACGCGCTCAAAAACCGAGGTTCCGGACATTTTTCTTCCGATTTTTTTTGTCACGTGCCAAAATAGAGGTACAAAATGGACGTACGGACCAAAAAACGCGAAATTTCATTTCCGGAAATGGGTTTTTTCGACCCCCGAAAATGGGAAAAAACCCACTTTTTGGCCCAAAACTGGTTTCACTGGCATTTTCACGCGCTCAAAAAACGAGGTTCCGGACATTTTTCTTCCGATTTTTTTTGTCACGTGCCAAAATAGAGGTACAAAATGGACGTACGGCCCAAAAAACGCGAAATTTCATTTCCGGAAATGGGTTTTTTCGACCCCCGAAAATGGGAAAAAACCAACTTTTTGGCCCAAAACTGGTTTCACTGGCATTTTCACGCGCTCAAAAAACGAGGTTCCGGACATTTTTCATCCGATTTTTTTTGTCACGTGCCAAAATAGAGGTACAAAATGGACGTACGGACCAAAAAACGTAAAATTTCATTTCCGGAAATGGGTTTTTTCGACCCCCGAAAATGGGAAAAAACCAACTTTTTGGCCCAAAACTGGTTTCACTAGCATTTTCACGCGCTCAAAAACCGAGGTTCCGGACATTTTTCTTCCGATTTTTTTTGTCACGTGCCAAAATAGAGGTACAAAATGGACGTACGGACTAAAAAACGCGAAATTTCATTTCCGGAAATGGGTTTTTTCGACCCCCGAAAATGGTTAAAAACCCACTTTTTGGCCCAAAACTGGTTTCACTGGCATTTTCACGCGCTCAAAAAACGAGGTTCCGGACATTTTTCTTCCGATTTTTTTTGTCACGTGCCAAAATAGAGGTACAAAATGGACGTACGGACCAAAAAACGCGAAATTTCATTTCCGGAAATGGGTTTTTTCGACCCCCGAAAATGGGAAAAAACCAACTTTTTGGACCAAAAACTGGTTTCACTGGCATTTTCACGCGCTCAAAAAACGAGGTTCCGGACATTTTTCATCCGATTTTTTTTGTCACGTGCCAAAATAGAGGTACAAAATGGACGTACGGACCAAAAAAACGCGAAATTTCATTTCCGGAAATGGGTTTTTTCGACCCCCGAAAATGGGAAAAAACCCACTTTTTGGCCCAAAACTGGTTTCACTGGCATTTTCACGCGCTCAAAAAACGAGGTTCCGGACATTTTTCTTCCGATTTTTTTTGTCACGTGCCAAAATAGAGGAACAAAATGGACGTACGGACCAAAAAACGCGAAATTTCATTTCCGGAAATGGGTTTTTTCGACCCCCGAAAATGGGAAAAAACCAACTTTTTGGCCCAAAACTGGTTTCACTGGCATTTTCACGCGCTCAAAAAACGAGGTTCCGGACATTTTTCATCCGATTTTTTTTGTCACGTGCCAAAATAGAGGTACAAAATGGACGTACGGACCAAAAAACGCGAAATTTCATTTCCGGAAATGGGTTTTTTCGACCCCGAAAATGGGAGAAAACCCACTTTTTGGCCCAAAACTGGTTTCACTGGCATTTTCACGCGCTCAAAAAACGAGGTTCCGGACATTTTTCTTCCGATTTTTTTTGTCACGTGCCAAAATAGAGGTACAAAATGGACGTACGGACCAAAAAACGCGAAATTTCATTTCCGGAAATGGGTTTTTTCGACCCCCGAAAATGGGAAAAAACCAACTTTTTGGCCCAAAACTGGTTTCACTGGCATTTTCACGCGCTCAAAAAACGAGGTTCCGGACATTTTTCATCCGATTTTTTTTGTCACGTGCCAAAATAGAGGTACAAAATGGACGTACGGACCAAAAAACGCGAAATTTCATTTCCGGAAATGGGTTTTTTCGACCCCCGAAAATGGGAAAAAACCCACTTTTTGGCCCAAAACTGGTTTCACTGGCATTTTCACGCGCTCAAAAAACGAGGTTCCGGACATTTTTCTTCCGATTTTTTTTGTCACGTGCCAAAATAGAGGTACAAAATGGACGTACGGACCAAAAAACGCGAAATTTCATTTCCGGAAATGGGTTTTTTCGACCCCCGAAAATGGGAAAAAACCAACTTTTTGGCCCAAAACTGGTTTCACTGGCATTTTCACGCGCTCAAAAAACGAGGTTCCGGACATTTTTCATCCGATTTTTTTTGTCACGTGCCAAAATAGAGGTACAAAATGGACGTACGGACCAAAAAACGCGAAATTTCATTTCCGGAAATGGGTTTTTTCGACCCCCGAAAATGGGAAAAAACCCACTTTTTGGCCCAAAACTGGTTTCACTGGCATTTTCACGCGCTCAAAAAACGAGGTTCCGAACATTTTTCTTCCGATTTTTTTTGTCACGTGCCAAAATAGAGGTACAAAATGGACGTACGGACCAAAAAACGCGAAATTTCATTTCCGGAAATGGGTTTTTTCGACCCCCGAAAATGGGAAAAAACCAACTTTTTGGCCCAAAACTGGTTTCACTGGCATTTTCACGCGCTCAAAAAACGAGGTTCCGGACATTTTTCATCCGATTTTTTTTGTCACGTGCCAAAATAGAGGTACAAAATGGACGTACGGACCAAAAAACGCGAAATTTCATTTCCGGAAATGGGTTTTTTCGACCCCCGAAAATGGGAAAAAACCCACTTTTTGGCCAAAAACTGGTTTCACTGGCATTTTCACGCGCTCAAAAAACGAGGTTCCGGACATTTTTCATCCGATTTTTTTTGTCACGTGCCAAAATAGAGGTACAAAATGGACGTACGGCCCAAAAAACGCGAAATTTCATTTCCGGAAATGGGTTTTTTCGACCCCCGAAAATGGGAAAAAACCCACTTTTTGGCCCAAAACTGGTTTCACTGGCATTTTCACGCGCTCAAAAAACGAGTTTCCGGACATTTTTCTTCCGATTTTTTTTGTCACGTGCCAAAATAGAGGTACAAAATGGACGTACGGACCAAAAAACGTAAAATTTCATTTCCGGAAATGGGTTTTTTCGACCCCCGAAAATGGGAAAAAACCAACTTTTTGGCCCAAAACTGGTTTCACTAGCATTTTCACGCGCTCAAAAACCGAGGTTCCGGACATTTTTCTTCCGATTTTTTTTGTCACGTGCCAAAATAGAGGTACAAAATGGACGTACGGACCAAAAAACGCGAAATTTCATTTCCGGAAATGGGTTTTTTCGACCCCCGAAAATGGGAAAAAACCCACTTTTTGGCCCAAAACTGGTTTCACTGGCATTTTCACGCGCTCAAAAAACGAGGTTCCGGACATTTTTCTTCCGATTTTTTTTGTCACGTGCCAAAATAGAGGTACAAAATGGACGTACGGACCAAAAAACGCGAAATTTCATTTCCGGAAATGGGTTTTTTCGACCCCCGAAAATGGGAAAAAACCAACTTTTTGGCCCAAAACTGGTTTCACTGGCATTTTCACGCGCTCAAAAAACGAGGTTCCGGACATTTTTCATCCGATTTTTTTTGTCACGTGCCAAAATAGAGGTACAAAATGGACGTACGGACCAAAAAACGTAAAATTTCATTTCCGGAAATGGGTTTTTTCGACCCCCGAAAATGGGAAAAAACCAACTTTTTGGCCCAAAACTGGTTTCACTAGCATTTTCACGCGCTCAAAAACCGAGGTTCCGGACATTTTTCTTCCGATTTTTTTTGTCACGTGCCAAAATAGAGGTACAAAATGGACGTACGGACTAAAAAACGCGAAATTTCATTTCCGGAAATGGGTTTTTTCGACCCCCGAAAATGGGAAAAAACCCACTTTTTGGCCCAAAACTGGTTTCACTGGCATTTTCACGCGCTCAAAAAACGAGGTTCCGGACATTTTTCTTCCGATTTTTTTTGTCACGTGCCAAAATAGAGGTACAAAATGGACGTACGGACCAAAAAACGCGAAATTTCATTTCCGGAAATGGGTTTTTTCGACCCCCGAAAATGGGAAAAAACCAACTTTTTGGCCCAAAACTGGTTTCACTGGCATTTTCACGCGCTCAAAAAACGAGGTTCCGGACATTTTTCATCCGATTTTTTTTGTCACGTGCCAAAATAGAGGTACAAAATGGACGTACGGACCAAAAAACGCGAAATTTCATTTCCGGAAATGGGTTTTTTCGACCCCCGAAAATGGGAAAAAAACCCACTTTTTGGCCCAAAACTGGTTTCACTGGCATTTTCACGCGCTCAAAAAACGAGGTTCCGGACATTTTTCTTCCGATTTTTTTTGTCACGTGCCAAAATAGAGGAACAAAATGGACGTACGGACCAAAAAACGTGAAATTTCATTTCCGGAAATGGGTTTTTTCGACCCCCGAAAATGGGAAAAAACCAACTTTTTGGCCCAAAACTGGTTTCACTGGCATTTTCACGCGCTCAAAAAACGAGGTTCCGGACATTTTTCATCCGATTTTTTTTGTCACGTGCCAAAATAGAGGTACAAAATGGACGTACGGACCAAAAAACGCGAAATTTCATTTCCGGAAATGGGTTTTTTCGACCCCGAAAATGGGAGAAAACCCACTTTTTGGCCCAAAACTGGTTTCACTGGCATTTTCACGCGCTCAAAAAACGAGGTTCCGGACATTTTTCTTCCGATTTTTTTTGTCACGTGCCAAAATAGAGGTACAAAATGGACGTACGGACCAAAAAACGCGAAATTTCATTTCCGGAAATGGGTTTTTTCGACCCCCGAAAATGGGAAAAAACCAACTTTTTGGCCCAAAACTGGTTTCACTGGCATTTTCACGCGCTCAAAAAACGAGGTTCCGGACATTTTTCATCCGATTTTTTTTTTCACGTGCCAAAATAGAGGTACAAAATGGACGTACGGACCAAAAAACGCGAAATTTCATTTCCGGAAATGGGTTTTTTCGACCCCCGAAAATGGGAAAAAACCCACTTTTTGGCCCAAAACTGGTTTCACTGGCATTTTCACGCGCTCAAAAAACGAGGTTCCGGACATTTTTCTTCCGATTTTTTTTGTCACGTGCCAAAATAGAGGTACAAAATGGACGTACGGACCAAAAAACGCGAAATTTCATTTCCGGAAATGGGTTTTTTCGACCCCCGAAAATGGGAAAAAACCAACTTTTTGGCCCAAAACTGGTTTCACTAGCATTTTCACGCGCTCAAAAAACGAGGTTCCGGACATTTTTCATCCGATTTTTTTTGTCACGTGCCAAAATAGAGGTACAAAATGGACGTACGGACCAAAAAACGCGAAATTTCATTTCCGGAAATGGGTTTTTTCGACCCCCGAAAATGGGAAAAAACCCACTTTTTGGCCCAAAACTGGTTTCACTGGCATTTTCACGCGCTCAAAAAACGAGGTTCCGGACATTTTTCTTCCGATTTTTTTTGTCACGTGCCAAAATAGATGTACAAAATGGACGTACGGACCAAAAAATGAGAAATTTCATTTCCGGAAATGGGTTTTTTCGACCCCCGAAAATGGGAAAAAACCAACTTTTTGGCCCAAAACTGGTTTCACTGGCATTTTCACGCGCTCAAAAAATGAGGTTCCGGACATTTTTCTTCCGATTTTTTTTGTCACGTGCCAAAATAGAGGTACAAAATGGACGTACGGACCAAAAAACATAAAATTTCATTTCCGGAAATGGGTTTTTTCGACCCCGAAAATGGGAGAAAACCCACTTTTTGGCCCAAAACTGGTTTCACTGGCATTTTCACGCGCTCAAAAAATGAGGTTCCGGACATTTTTCTTCCGATTTTTTTTGTCACGTGCCAAAATAGAGGTACAAAATGGACGTACGGACCAAAAAACGCGAAATTTCATTTCCGGAAATGGGTTTTTTCCACCCCCGAAAATGGGAAAAAACCAACTTTTTGGCCCAAAACTGGTTTCACTAGCATTTTCACGCGCTCAAAAACCGAGGTTCCGGACATTTTTCTTCCGATTTTTTTAGTCACGTGCCAAAATAGAGGTACAAAATGGACGTACGGACCAAAAAACGCGAAATTTCATTTCCGGAAATGGGTTTTTTCCACCCCCGAAAATGGGAAAAAACCCACTTTTTGGCCCAAAACTAGTTTCACTGGCATTTTCACGCGCTCAAAAAACGAGGTTCCGGACATTTTTCTTCCGATTTTTTTTGTCACGTGCCAAAATAGAGGTACAAAATGAACGTACGGACCAAAAAACGCGAAATTTCATTTCCGGAAATGGGTTTTTTCGACCCCCGAAAATGGGAAAAAACCAACTTTTTGGCCCAAAACTGGTTTCACTGGCATTTTCACGCGCTCAAAAAACGAGGTTCCGGACATTTTTCATCCGATTTTTTTTGTCACGTGCCAAAATAGAGGTACAAAATGGACGTACGGACCAAAAAACGCGAAATTTCATTTCCGGAAATGGGTTTTTTCGACCCCCGAAAATGGGAAAAAACCTACTTTTTGGCCCAAAACTGGTTTCACTGGCATTTTCACGCGCTCAAAAAACGAGGTTCTGGACATTTTTCATCCGATTTTTTTTGTCACGTGCCAAAATAGAGGTACAAAATGGACGTACGGACCAAAAAACGCGAAATTTCATTTCCGGAAATGGGTTTTTTCGACCCCCGAAAATGGGAAAAAACCCACTTTTTGGCCCAAAACTGGTTTCACTGGCATTTTCACGCGCTCAAAAAACGAGGTTCCGGACATTTTTCATCCGATTTTTTTTGTCACGTGCCAAAATAGAGGTACAAAATGGACGTACGGACCAAAAAACGCGAAATTTCATTTCCGGAAATGGGTTTTTTCGACCCCCGAAAATGGGAAAAAACCCACTTTTTGGCCCAAAACTGGTTTCACTGGCATTTTCACGCGCTCAAAAAACGAGTTTCCGGACATTTTTCTTCCGATTTTTTTTGTCACGTGCCAAAATAGAGGTACAAAATGGACGTACGGACCAAAAAACGTAAAATTTCATTTCCGGAAATGGGTTTTTTCGACCCCCGAAAATGGGAAAAAACCAACTTTTTGGCCCAAAACTGGTTTCACTGGCATTTTCACGGGCTCAAAAAACGAGGTTCCGGACATTTTTCATCCGATTGTTTTTGTCACGTGCCAAAATAGAGGTACAAAATGGACGTACGGACCAAAAAACGCGAAATTTCATTTCCGGAAATGGGTTTTTTCGACCCCCGAAAATGGGAAAAAACCCACTTTTTGGCCCAAAACTGGTTTCACTGGCATTTTCACGCGCTCAAAAAACGAGGTTCCGGACATTTTTCTTCCGATTTTTTTTGTCACGTGCCAAAATAGATGTACAAAATGGACGTACGGACCAAAAAATGAGAAATTTCATTTCCGGAAATGGGTTTTTTCGACCCCCGAAAATGGGAAAAAACCAACTTTTTGGCCCAAAACTGGTTTCACTGGCATTTTCACGCGCTCAAAAAATGAGGTTCCGGACATTTTTCTTCCGATTTTTTTTGTCACGTGCCAAAATAGAGGTACAAAATGGACGTACGGACCAAAAAACGTAAAATTTCATTTCCGGAAATGGGTTTTTTCGACCCCGAAAATGGGAGAAAACCCACTTTTTGGCCCAAAACTGGTTTCACTGGCATTTTCACGCGCTCAAAAAATGAGGTTCCGGACATTTTTCTTCCGATTTTTTTTGTCACGTGCCAAAATAGAGGTACAAAATGGACGTACGGACCAAAAAACGCGAAATTTCTTTTCCGGAAATGGGTTTTTTCCACCCCCGAAAATGGGAAAAAACCAACTTTTTGGCCCAAAACTGGTTTCACTAGCATTTTCACGCGCTCAAAAACCGAGGTTCCGGACATTTTTCTTCCGATTTTTTTAGTCACGTGCCAAAATAGAGGTACAAAATGGACGTACGGACCAAAAAACGCGAAATTTCATTTCCGGAAATGGGTTTTTTCCACCCCCGAAAATGGGAAAAAACCCACTTTTTGGCCCAAAACTAGTTTCACTGGCATTTTCACGCGCTCAAAAAACGAGGTTCCGGACATTTTTCTTCCGATTTTTTTTGTCACGTGCCAAAATAGAAGTACAAAATGGACGTACGGACCAAAAAACGCGAAATTTCATTTCCGGAAATGGGTTTTTTCGACCCCCGAAAATGGGAAAAAACCAACTTTTTGGCCCAAAACTGGTTTCACTGGCATTTTCACGCGCTCAAAAAACGAGGTTCCGGACATTTTTCATCCGATTTTTTTTGTCACGTGCCAAAATAGAGGTACAAAATGGACGTACGGACCAAAAAACGCGAAATTTCATTTCCGGAAATGGGTTTTTTCGACCCCCGAAAATGGGAAAAAACCCACTTTTTGGCCCAAAACTGGTTTCACTGGCATTTTCACGCGCACAAAAAAACGAGGTTCCGGACATTTTTCATCCGATTTTTTTTGTCACGTGCCAAAATAGAGGTACAAAATGGACGTACGGACCAAAAAACGCGAAATTTCATTTCCGGAAATGGGTTTTTTCGACCCCCGAAAATGGGAAAAAACCCACTTTTTGGCCCAAAACTGGTTTCACTGGCATTTTCACGCGCTCAAAAAACGAGGTTCCGGACATTTTTCATCCGATTTTTTTTGTCACGTGCCAAAATAGAGGTACAAAATGGACGTACGGACCAAAAAACGCGAAATTTCATTTCCGGAAATGGGTTTTTTTGACCCCCGAAAATGGGAAAAAACCCACTTTTTGGCCCAAAACTGGTTTCACTGGCATTTTCACGCGCTCAAAAAACGAGTTTCCGGACATTTTTCTTCCGATTTTTTTTGTCACGTGCCAAAATAGAGGTACAAAATGGACGTACGGACCAAAAAACGTAAAATTTCATTTCCGGAAATGGGTTTTTTCGACCCCCGAAAATGGGAAAAAACCAACTTTTTGGCCCAAAACTGGTTTCACTAGCATTTTCACGCGCTCAAAAACCGAGGTTCCGGACATTTTTCTTCCGATTTTTTTTGTCAAGTGCCAAAATAGAGGTACAAAATGGACGTACGGACCAAAAAACGCGAAATTTCATTTCCGGAAATGGGTTTTTTCGACCCCCGAAAATGGGAAAAAACCCACTTTTTGGCCCAAAACTGGTTTCCCTGGCATTTTCACGCGCTCAAAAAACGAGGTTCCGGACATTTTTCTTCCGATTTTTTTTGTCACGTGCCAAAATAGATGTACAAAATGGACGTACGGACCAAAAAATGAGAAATTTCATTTCCGGAAATGGGTTTTTTCGACCCCCGAAAATGGGAAAAAACCAACTTTTTGGCCCAAAACTGGTTTCACTGGCATTTTCACGCGCTCAAAAAATGAGGTTCCGGACATTTTTCTTCCGATTTTTTTTGTCACGTGCCAAAATAGAGGTACAAAATGGACGTACGGACCAAAAAACGCGAAATTTCATTCCGGAAATGGGTTTTTTCGACCCCCGAAAATGGGAAAAAACCAACTTTTTGGCCCAAAACTGGTTTCACTGGCATTTTCACGCGCTCAAAAAATGAGGTTCCGGACATTTTTCTTCCGATTTTTTTTGTCACGTGCCAAAATAGAGGTACAAAATGGACGTACGGACCAAAAAACGCGAAATTTCATTTCCGGAAATGGGTTTTTTCGACCCCCGAAAATGGGAAAAAACCCACTTTTTGGCCCAAAACTGGTTTCACTGGCATTTTCACGCATTCAAAAAACGAGTTTCCGGACATTTTTCTTCCGATTTTTTTTGTCACGTGCCAAAATAGAGGTACAAAATGGACGTACGGACCAAAAAACGTAAAATTTCATTTCCGGAAATGGGTTTTTTCGACCCCCGAAAATGGGAAAAAACCAACTTTTTGGCCCAAAACTGGTTTCACTAGCATTTTCACGCGCTCAAAAACCGAGGTTCCGGACATTTTTCTTCCGATTTTTTTTGTCACGTGCCAAAATAGAGGTACAAAATGGACGTACGGACCAAAAAACGCGAAATTTCATTTCCGGAAATGGGTTTTTTCGACCCCCGAAAATGGGAAAAATCCCACTTTTTGGCCCAAAACTGGTTTCACTGGCATTTTCACGCGCTCAAAAAATGAGGTTCCGGACATTTTTCTTCCGATTTTTTTTGTCACGTGCCAAAATAGAGGTACAAAATGGACGTACGGACCAAAAAACGCGAAATTTCATTTCCGGAAATGGGTTTTTTCGACCCCCGAAAATGGGAAAAAACCAACTTTTTGGCCCAAAACTGGTTTCACTGGCATTTTCACGCGCTCAAAAAACGAGGTTCCGGACATTTTTCATCCGATTTTTTTTGTCACGTGCCAAAATAGAGGTACAAAATGGACGTACGGACAAAAAACGCGAAATTCATTTCCGGAAATGGGTTTTTTCGACCCCCGAAAATGGGAAAAAACCCACTTTTTGGCCCAAAAACTGGTTTCACTGGCATTTTCACGCGCTCAAAAAACGAGGTTCCGGACATTTTTCTTCCGATTTTTTTTGTCACGTGCCAAAATAGATGTACAAAATGGACGTACGGACCAAAAAATGAGAAATTTCATTTCCGGAAATGGGTTTTTTTCGACCCCCGAAAATGGGAAAAAACCAACTTTTTGGCCCAAAACTGGTTTCACTGGCATTTTCACGCGCTCAAAAAATGAGGTTCCGGACATTTTTCTTCCGATTTTTTTGTCACGTGCCAAAATAGAGGTACAAAATGGACGTACGGACCAAAAAACGTAAAATTTCATTTCCGGAAATGGGTCTTTTCGACCCCGAAAATGGGAGAAAACCCACTTTTTGGCCCAAAACTGGTTTCACTGGCATTTTCACGCGCTCAAAAAATGAGGTTCCGGACATTTTTCTTCCGATTTTTTTTGTCACGTGCCAAAATAGAGGTACAAAATGGACGTACGGACCAAAAAAACGCGAAATTTCATTTCCGGAAATGGGTTTTTTCCACCCCCGAAAATGGGAAAAAACCAACTTTTTGGCCCAAAACTGGTTTCACTGGCATTTTCACGCGCTCAAAAACCGAGTTTCCGGACATTTTTCTTCCGATTTTTTTTGTCACGTGCCAAAATAGAGGTACAAAATGGACGTACGGACCAAAAAACGCGAAATTTCATTTCCGGAAATGGGTTTTTTCGACCCCCGAAAATGGGAAAAAACCAACTTTTTGGCCCAAAACTGGTTTCACTAGCATTTTCACGCGCTCAAAAACCGAGGTTCCGGACATTTTTCTTCCGATTTTTTTTGTCACGTGCCAAAATAGAGGTACAAAATGGACGTACGGACCAAAAAACGCGAAATTTCATTTCCGGAAATGGGTTTTTTCGACCCCCGAAAATGGGAAAAAACCCACTTTTTGGCCCAAAACTGGTTTCACTGGCATTTTCACGCGCTCAAAAAACGAGGTTCCGGACATTTTTCTTCCGATTTTTTTTGTCACGTGCCAAAATAGAGGTACAAAATGGACGTACGGACCAAAAAACGCGAAATTTCATTTCCGGAAATGGTTTTTTCGACCCCCGAAAATGGGAAAAAACCAACTTTTTGGCCCAAAACTGGTTTCACTGGCATTTTCACGTGCTCAAAAAACGAGGTTCCGGACATTTTTCATCCGATTTTTTTTGTCACGTGCCAAAATAGAGGTACAAAATGGACGTACAGACCAAAAAACGCGAAATTTCATTTCCGGAAATGGGTTTTTTCGACCCCCGAAAATGGGAAAAAACCAACTTTTTGGCCCAAAACTGGTTTCACTGGCATTTTCACGCGCTCAAAAAACGAGGTTCCGGACATTTTTCATCCGATTTTTTTTGTCAAGTGCCAAAATAGAGGTACAAAATGGACGTACAGACCAAAAAACGCAAAATTTCATTTCCGGAAATGGGTTTTTTCGACCCCCGAAAATGGGAAAAAACCCACTTTTTGGCCCAAAACTGGTTTGACTGGCATTTTCACGCGCTCAAAAAACGAGGTTCCGGACATTTTTTCTTCCGATTTTTTTTGTCACGTGCCCAAAATAGATGTACAAAATGGACGTACGGACCAAAAAATGAGAAATTTCATTTCCGGAAATGGGTTTTTTCGACCCCCCGAAAATGGGAAAAAACCAACTTTTTGGCCCAAAACTGGTTTCACTGGCATTTTCACGCGCTCAAAAAATGAGGTTCCGGGCATTTTTCTTCCGATTTTTTTTGTCACGTGCCAAAATAGAGGTACAAAATGGACGTACGGACCAAAAAACGTAAAATTTCATTTCCGGAAATGGGTTTTTTCGACCCCGAAAATGGGAGAAAACCCCCTTTTTGGCCCAAAACTGGTTTCACTGGCATTTTCACGCGCTCAAAAAATGAGGTTCCGGACATTTTTCTTCCGATTTTTTTTGTCACGTGCCAAAATAGAGGTACAAAATGGACGTACGGACCAAAAAACGCGAAATTTCATTTCCGGAAATGGTTTTTTTCCACCCCCGAAAATGGGAAAAAACCAACTTTTTGGCCCAAAACTGGTTTCACTGGCATTTTCACGCGCTCAAAAACCGAGTTTCCGGACATTTTTCTTCCGATTTTTTTTGTCACGTGCCAAAATAGAGGTACAAAATGGACGTACGGACCAAAAAACGCGAAATTTCATTTCCGGAAATGGGTTTTTTCGACCCCCGAAAATGGGAAAAAACCAACTTTTTGGCCCAAAACTGGTTTCACTAGCATTTTCACGCGCTCAAAAACCGAGGTTCCGGACATTTTTCTTCCGATTTTTTTTGTCACGTGCCAAAATAGAGGTACAAAATGGACGTACGGACCAAAAAACGCGAAATTTCATTTCCGGAAATGGGTTTTTTCGACCCCCGAAAATGGGAAAAAACCCACTTTTTGGCCCAAAACTGGTTTCACTGGCATTTTCACGCGCTCAAAAAACGAGGTTCCGGACATTTTTCTTCCGATTTTTTTTGTCACGTGCCAAAATAGAGGTACAAAATGGACGTACGGACCAAAAAACGCGAAATTTCATTTCCGGAAATGGGTTTTTTCGACCCCCGAAAATGGGAAAAAACCAACTTTTTGGCCCAAAACTGGTTTCACTGGCATTTTCACGTGCTCAAAAAACGAGGTTCCGGACATTTTTCATCCGATTTTTTTTGTCACGTGCCAAAATAGAGGTACAAAATGGACGTACAGACCAAAAAACGCGAAATTTCATTTCCGGAAATGGGTTTTTTCGACCCCCGAAAATGGGAAAAAACCAACTTTTTGGCCCAAAACTGGTTTCACTGGCATTTTCACGCGCTCAAAAAACGAGGTTCCGGACATTTTTCATCCGATTTTTTTTGTCAAGTGCCAAAATAGAGGTACAAAATGGACGTACGGACCAAAAAACGCAAAATTTCATTTCCGGAAATGGGTTTTTTCGACCCCCGAAAATGGGAAAAAACCCACTTTTTGGCCCAAAACTGGTTTGACTGGCATTTTCACGCGCTCAAAAAACGAGGTTCCGGACATTTTTCTTCCGATTTTTTTTGTCACGTGCCAAAATAGATGTACAAAATGGACGTACGGACCAAAAAATGAGAAATTTCATTTCCGGAAATGGGTTTTTTCGACCCCCGAAAATGGGAAAAAACCAACTTTTTGGCCCAAAACTGGTTTCACTGGCATTTTCACGCGCTCAAAAAATGAGGTTCCGGGCATTTTTCTTCCGATTTTTTTTGTCACGTGCCAAAATAGAGGTACAAAATGGACGTACGGACCAAAAAACGTAAAATTTCATTTCCGGAAATGGGTTTTTTCGACCCCGAAAATGGGAGAAAACCCCCTTTTTGGCCCAAAACTGGTTTCACTGGCATTTTCACGCGCTCAAAAAATGAGGTTCCGGACATTTTTCTTCCGATTTTTTTTGTCACGTGCCAAAATAGAGGTACAAAATGGACGTACGGACCAAAAAACGCGAAATTTCATTTCCGGAAATGGGTTTTTTCCACCCCCGAAAATGGGAAAAAACCAACTTTTTGGCCCAAAACTGGTTTCACTAGCATTTTCACGCGCTCAAAAACCGAGGTTCCGGACATTTTTCTTCCGATTTTTTTAGTCACGTGCCAAAATAGAGGTACAAAATGGACGTACGGACCAAAAAACGCGAAATTTCATTTCCGGAAATGGGTTTTTTCCACCCCCGAAAATGGGAAAAAACCCACTTTTTGGCCCAAAACTAGTTTCACTGGCATTTTCACGCGCTCAAAAAACGAGGTTCCGGACATTTTTCTTCCGATTTTTTTTGTCACGTGCCAAAATAGAGGTACAAAATGGACGTACGGACCAAAAAACGCGAAATTTCATTTCCGGAAATGGGTTTTTTCGACCCCCGAAAATGGGAAAAAACCCACTTTTTGGCCCAAAACTGGTTTCACTGGCATTTTCACGCGCTCAAAAAACGAGTTTCCGGACATTTTTCTTCCGATTTTTTTTGTCACGTGCCAAAATAGAGGTACAAAATGGACGTACGGACCAAAAAACGTAAAATTTCATTTCCGGAAATGGGTTTTTTCGACCCCCGAAAATGGGAAAAAACCAACTTTTTGGCCCAAAACTGGTTTCACTAGCATTTTCACGCGCTCAAAAACCGAGGTTCCGGACATTTTTCTTCCGATTTTTTTTGTCACGTGCCAAAATAGAGGTACAAAATGGACGTACGGACCAAAAAACGCGAAATTTCATTTCCGGAAATGGGTTTTTTCGACCCCCGAAAATGGGAAAAAACCCACTTTTTGGCCCAAAACTGGTTTCACTGGCATTTTCACGCGCTCAAAAAACGAGGTTCCGGACATTTTTCTTCCGATTTTTTTTGTCACGTGCCAAAATAGATGTACAAAATGGACGTACGGACCAAAAAATGAGAAATTTCATTTCCGGAAATGGGTTTTTTCGACCCCCGAAAATGGGAAAAAACCAACTTTTTGGCCCAAAACTGGTTTCACTGGCATTTTCACGCGCTCAAAAACCGAGTTTCCGGACATTTTTCTTCCGATTTTTTTTGTCACGTGCTAAAATAGAGGTACAAAATGGACGTACGGACCAAAAAACGCGAAATTTCATTTCCGGAAATGGGTTTTTTCGACCCCCGAAAATGGGAAAAAACCAACTTTTTGGCCCAAAACTGGTTTCACTGGCATTTTCACGCGCTCAAAAAATGAGGTTCCGGACATTTTTCTTCCGATTTTTTTTGTCACGTGCCAAAATAGAGGTACAAAATGGACGTACGGACCAAAAAACGCGAAATTTCATTCCGGAAATGGGTTTTTTCGACCCCCGAAAATGGGAAAAAACCAACTTTTTGGCCCAAAACTGGTTTCACTGGCATTTTCACGCGCTCAAAAAATGAGGTTCCGGACATTTTTCTTCCGATTTTTTTTGTCACGTGCCAAAATAGAGGTACAAAATGGACGTACGGACCAAAAAACGCGAAATTTCATTTCCGGAAATGGGTTTTTTCGACCCCCGAAAATGGGAAAAAACCCACTTTTTGGCCCAAAACTGGTTTCACTGGCATTTTCACGCATTCAAAAAACGAGTTTCCGGACATTTTTCTTCCGATTTTTTTTGTCACGTGCCAAAATAGAGGTACAAAATGGACGTACGGACCAAAAAACGTAAAATTTCATTTCCGGAAATGGGTTTTTTCGACCCCCGAAAATGGGAAAAAACCAACTTTTTGGCCCAAAACTGGTTTCACTAGCATTTTCACGCGCTCAAAAACCGAGGTTCCGGACATTTTTCTTCCGATTTTTTTTGTCACGTGCCAAAATAGAGGTACAAAATGGACGTACGGACCAAAAAACGCGAAATTTCATTTCCGGAAATGGGTTTTTTCGACCCCCGAAAATGGGAAAAATCCCACTTTTTGGCCCAAAACTGGTTTCACTGGCATTTTCACGCGCTCAAAAAATGAGGTTCCGGACATTTTTCTTCCGATTTTTTTTGTCACGTGCCAAAATAGAGGTACAAAATGGACGTACGGACCAAAAAACGCGAAATTTCATTTCCGGAAATGGGTTTTTTCGACCCCCGAAAATGGGAAAAAACCAACTTTTTGGCCCAAAACTGGTTTCACTGGCATTTTCACGCGCTCAAAAAACGAGGTTCCGGACATTTTTCATCCGATTTTTTTTGTCACGTGCCAAAATAGAGGTACAAAATGGACGTACGGACCAAAAAACGCGAAATTTCATTTCCGGAAATGGGTTTTTTCGACCCCCGAAAATGGGAAAAAACCCACTTTTTGGCCCAAAAACTGGTTTCACTGGCATTTTCACGCGCTCAAAAAACGAGGTTCCGGACATTTTTCTTCCGATTTTTTTTGTCACGTGCCAAAATAGATGTACAAAATGGACGTACGGACCAAAAAATGAGAAATTTCATTTCCGGAAATGGGTTTTTTCGACCCCCGAAAATGGGAAAAAACCAACTTTTTGGCCCAAAACTGGTTTCACTGGCATTTTCACGCGCTCAAAAAATGAGGTTCCGGACATTTTTCTTCCGATTTTTTTTGTCACGTGCCAAAATAGAGGTACAAAATGGACGTACGGACCAAAAAACGTAAAATTTCATTTCCGGAAATGGGTCTTTTCGACCCCGAAAATGGGAGAAAACCCACTTTTTGGCCCAAAACTGGTTTCACTGGCATTTTCACGCGCTCAAAAAATGAGGTTCCGGACATTTTTCTTCCGATTTTTTTTGTCACGTGCCAAAATAGAGGTACAAAATGGACGTACGGACCAAAAAACGCGAAATTTCATTTCCGGAAATGGGTTTTTTCCACCCCCGAAAATGGGAAAAAACCAACTTTTTGGCCCAAAACTGGTTTCACTGGCATTTTCACGCGCTCAAAAACCGAGTTTCCGGACATTTTTCTTCCGATTTTTTTTGTCACGTGCCAAAATAGAGGTACAAAATGGACGTACGGACCAAAAAACGCGAAATTTCATTTCCGGAAATGGGTTTTTTCGACCCCCGAAAATGGGAAAAAACCAACTTTTTGGCCCAAAACTGGTTTCACTAGCATTTTCACGCGCTCAAAAACCGAGGTTCCGGACATTTTTCTTCCGATTTTTTTTGTCACGTGCCAAAATAGAGGTACAAAATGGACGTACGGACCAAAAAACGCGAAATTTCATTTCCGGAAATGGGTTTTTTCGACCCCCGAAAATGGGAAAAAACCCACTTTTTGGCCCAAAACTGGTTTCACTGGCATTTTCACGCGCTCAAAAAACGAGGTTCCGGACATTTTTCTTCCGATTTTTTTTGTCACGTGCCAAAATAGAGGTACAAAATGGACGTACGGACCAAAAAACGCGAAATTTCATTTCCGGAAATGGGTTTTTTCGACCCCCCGAAAATGGGAAAAAACCAACTTTTTGGCCCAAAACTGGTTTCACTGGCATTTTCACGTGCTCAAAAAACGAGGTTCCGGACATTTTTCATCCGATTTTTTTTGTCACGTGCCAAAATAGAGGTACAAAATGGACGTACAGACCAAAAAACGCGAAATTTCATTTCCGGAAATGGGTTTTTTCGACCCCCGAAAATGGGAAAAAACCAACTTTTTGGCCCAAAACTGGTTTCACTGGCATTTTCACGCGCTCAAAAAAACGAGGTTCCGGACATTTTTCATCCGATTTTTTTTGTCAAGTGCCAAAATAGAGGTACAAAATGGACGTACGGACCAAAAAACGCAAAATTTCATTTCCGGAAATGGGTTTTTTCGACCCCCGAAAATGGGAAAAAACCCACTTTTTGGCCCAAAACTGGTTTGACTGGCATTTTCACGCGCTCAAAAAACGAGGTTCCGGACATTTTTCTTCCGATTTTTTTTGTCACGTGCCAAAATAGATGTACAAAATGGACGTACGGACCAAAAAATGAGAAATTTCATTTCCGGAAATGGGTTTTTTCGACCCCCGAAAATGGGAAAAAACCAACTTTTTGGCCCAAAACTGGTTTCACTGGCATTTTCACGCGCTCAAAAAATTACAAAATGGACGTACGGACCAAAAAACGCGAAATTTCATTTCCGGAAATGGGTTTTTTCCACCCCCGAAAATGGGAAAAAACCAACTTTTTGGCCCAAAACTGGTTTCACTAGCATTTTCACGCGCTCAAAAACCGAGGTTCCGGACATTTTTCTTCCGATTTTTTTTGTCACGTGCCAAAATAGAGGTACAAAATGGACGTACGGACCAAAAAACGCGAAATTTCATTTCCGGAAATGGGTTTTTTCGAACCCCGAAAATGGGAAAAAACCCACTTTTTGGCCCAAAACTGGTTTCACTGGCATTTTCACGCGTTCAAAAAACTAGGTTCCGGACATTTTTCTTCCGATTTTTTTTGTCACGTGCCAAAATAGAGGTACAAAATGGACGTACGGACCAAAAAACGTAAAATTTCATTTCCGGAAATGGGTTTTTTCGACCCCCGAAAATGGGAAAAAACCAACTTTTTGGCCCAAAACTGGTTTCACTGGCATTTTCACGCGCTCAAAAAACTAGGTTCCGGACTTTTTTCTTCTGATTTTTTTTGTCACGTGCCAAAATAGAGGTACAAAATGGACGTACGGACCAAAAAACGCGAAATTTCGTTTCCGGAAATGGGTTTTTTTGACCCCCGAAAATGGGAAAAAAACCCACTTTTTGGCCCAAAACTGGTTTCACTGGCATTTTCACGCGCTCAAAAAACGAGGTTCCGGACATTTTTCTTCTGATTTTTTTTGTCACGTGCCAAAATAGAGGTACAAAATGGACGTACGGACCAAAAAACGTGAAATTTCATTTCCGGAAATGGGTTTTTTCGACCCCCGAAAATGGGAAAAAACCCACTTTTTGGCCCAAAACTGGTTTCACTGGCATTTTCACGCGCTCAAAAAACGAGGTTCCGGACATTTTTCATCCGATTTTTTTTGTCACGTGCCAAAATGGACGTACGGACCAAAAAACGTGAAATTTCATTTCCGGAAATGGGTTTTTTCGACCCCCGAAAATGGGAAAAAACCAACTTTTTGGCCCAAAACTGGTTTCACTGGCATTTTCACGCGCTCAAAAAATGAGGTTCCGGACATTTTTCTTCCGATTTTTTTTGTCACGTGCCAAAATAGAGGTACAAAATGGACGTACGGACCAAAAAACGCGAAATTTCATTTCCGGAAATGGGTTTTTTCGACCCCCGAAAATGGGAAAAAACCCACTTTTTGGCCCAAAACTGGTTTCACTGGCATTTTCACGCGCTCAAAAAACGAGTTTCCGGACATTTTTCTTCCGATTTTTTTTGTCACGTGCCAAAATAGAGGTACAAAATGGACGTACGGACCAAAAAACGTGAAATTTCATTTCCGGAAATGGGTTTTTTCGACCCCCGAAAATGGGAAAAAACCAACTTTTTGGCCCAAAACTGGTTTCACTGGCATTTTCACGCGCTCAAAAAACGAGGTTCCGGACATTTTTCATCCGATTTTTTTTGTCACGTGCCAAAATAGAGGTACAAAATGGACGTACGGACAAAAAAACGCGAAATTTCATTTCCGGAAATGGGTTTTTTCGACCCCCGAAAATGGGAAAAAACCCACTTTTTGGCCCAAAACTGGTTTCACTGGCATTTTCACGCGCTCAAAAAACGAGGTTCCGGACATTTTTCTTCCGATTTTTTTTGTCACGTGCCAAAATAGATGTACAAAATGGACGTACGGACCAAAAAATGAGAAATTTCATTTCCGGAAATGGGTTTTTTCGACCCCCGAAAATGGCAAAAAACCAACTTTTTGGCCCAAAACTGGTTTCACTGGCATTTTCACGCGCTCAAAAAATGAGGTTCCGCACATTTTTCTTCCGATTTTTTTTGCCACGTGCCAAAATAGAGGTACAAAATGGACGTACGGACCAAAAAACGCGAAATTTCATTTCCGGAAATGGGTTTTTTCGACCCCCGAAAATGGGAAAAAACCCACTTTTTGGCCCAAAACTGGTTTCACTGGCATTTTCACGCGCTCAAAAAACGAGGTTCCGGACATTTTTCTTCCGATTTTTTTTGTCACGTGCCAAAATAGAGGTACAAAATGGACGTACGGACCAAAAAACGCGAAATTTCATTTCCGGAAATGGGTTTTTTCGACCCCCGAAAATGGGAAAAAACCAACTTTTTAGCCCAAAACTGGTTTCACTGGCATTTTCACGCGCTCAAAAACCGAGGTTCCGAACATTTTTCTTCCGATTTTTTTTGTCACGTGCCAAAATAGAGGTACAAAATGGACGTACGGACCAAAAAACGTAAAATTTCATTTCCGGAAATGGGTTTTTTCGACCCCCGGAAATGGGAAAAAACCAACTTTTTGGCCCAAAACTGGTTTCACTAGCATTTTCACGCGCTCAAAAACCGAGGTTCCGGACATTTTTCTTCCGATTGTTTTTGTCACGTGCCAAAATAGAGGTACAAAATGGACGTACGGACCAAAAAACGCGAAATTTCATTTCCGGAAATGGGTTTTTTCGACCCCCGAAAATGGGAAAAAACCCACTTTTTGGCCCAAAATTGGTTTCACTGGCATTTTCACGCGCTCAAAAAACGAGGTTCCGGACATTTTTCTTCCGATTTTTTTTGTCACGTGCCAAAATAGAGGTACAAAATGGACGTACGGACCAAAAAACGCGAAATTTCATTTCCGGAAATGGGTTTTTTCGACCCCCGAAAATGGGAAAAAACCAACTTTTTGGCCCAAAACTGGTTTCACTGGCATTTTCACGCGCTCAAAAAATGAGGTTCCGGACATTTTTCATCCGATTTTTTTTGTCACGTGCCAAAATAGAGGTACAAAATGGACGTACGGACCAAAAAACGCGAAATTTCATTTTTGGAAATGGGTTTTTTCGACCCCCGAAAATGGGAAAAAACCCACTTTTTGGCCCAAAACTGGTTTCACTGGCATTTTCACGCGCTCAAAAAACGAGGTTCCGGACATTTTTCTTCCGATTTTTTTTGTCACGTGCCAAAATAGATGTACAAAATGGACGTACGGACCAAAAAATGAGAAATTTCATTTCCGGAAATGGGTTTTTTCGACCCCCGAAAATGGGAAAAAAACCAACTTTTTGGCCCAAAACTGGTTTCACTGGCATTTTCACGCGCTCAAAAAATGAGGTTTCGGACATTTTTCTTCCGATTTTTTTTGTCACGTGCCAAAATAGAGGTACAAAATGGACGTACGGACCAAAAAACGTAAAATTTCATTTCCGGAAATGGGTTTTTTCGACCCCGAAAATGGGAGAAAACCCACTTTTTGGCCCAAAACTGGTTTCACTGGCATTTTCACGCGCTCAAAAAATGAGGTTCCGGACATTTTTCTTCCGATTTTTTTTGTCACGTGCCAAAATAGAGGTACAAAATGGACGTACGGACCAAAACACGCGAAATTTCATTTCCGGAAATGGGTTTTTTCCACCCCCGAAAATGGGAAAAAACCAACTTTTTGGCCCAAAACTGGTTTCACTAGCATTTTCACGCGCTCAAAAACCGAGGTTCCGGACATTTTTCTTCCGATTTTTTTTGTCACGTGCCAAAATAGAGGTACAAAATGGACGTACGGACCAAAAAACGCGAAATTTCATTTCCGGAAATGGGTTTTTTCGACCCCCGAAAATGGGAAAAAACCCACTTTTTGGCCCAAAACTGGTTTCACTGGCATTTTCACGCGTTCAAAAAACTAGGTTCCGGACATTTTTCTTCCGATTTTTTTTGTCACGTGCCAAAATAGAGGTACAAAATGGACGTACGGACCAAAAAACGTAAAATTTCATTTCCGGAAATGGGTTTTTTCGACCCCCGAAAATGGGAAAAAACCAACTTTTTGGCCCAAAACTGGTTTCACTGGCATTTTCACGCGCTCAAAAAACTAGGTTCCGGACATTTTTCTTCTGATTTTTTTTGTCACGTGCCAAAATAGAGGTACAAAATGGACGTACGGACCAAAAAATGCGAAATTTCGTTTCCGGAAATGGGTTTTTTTGACCCCCGAAAATGGGAAAAAAACCCACTTTTTGGCCCAAAACTGGTTTCACTGGCAATTTCACGCGCTCAAAAAACGAGGTTCCGGACATTTTTCTTCCGATTTTTTTTGTCACGTGCCAAAATAGAGGTACAAAATGGACGTACGGACCAAAAAACGTGAAATTTCATTTCCGGAAATGGGTTTTTTCGACCCCCGAAAATGGGAAAAAACACACTTTTTGGCCCAAAACTGGTTTCACTGGCATTTTCACGCGCTCAAAAAACGAGGTTCCGGACATTTTTCATCCGATTTTTTTTGTCACGTGCCAAAATGGACGTACGGACCAAAAAACGTGAAATTTCATTTCCGGAAATGGGTTTTTTCGACCCCCGAAAATGGGAAAAAACCAACTTTTTGGCCCAAAACTGGTTTCACTGGCATTTTCACGCGCTCAAAAAATGAGGTTCCGGACATTTTTCTTCCGATTTTTTTTGTCACGTGCCAAAATAGAGGTACAAAATGGACGTACGGACCAAAAAACGCGAAATTTCATTTTTGGAAATGGGTTTTTTCGACCCCCGAAAATGGGAAAAAACCCACTTTTTGGCCCAAAACTGGTTTCACTGGCATTTTCACGCGCTCAAAAAACGAGGTTCCGGACATTTTTCTTCCGATTTTTTTTGTCACGTGCCAAAATAGATGTACAAAATGGACGTACGGACCAAAAAATGAGAAATTTCATTTCCGGAAATGGGTTTTTTCGACCCCCGAAAATGGGAAAAAACCAACTTTTTGGCCCAAAACTGGTTTCACTGGCATTTTCACGCGCTCAAAAAATGAGGTTTCGGACATTTTTCTTCCGATTTTTTTTGTCACGTGCCAAAATAGAGGTACAAAATGGACGTACGGACCAAAAAACGTAAAATTTCATTTCCGGAAATGGGTTTTTTCGACCCCGAAAATGGGAGAAAACCCACTTTTTGGCCCAAAACTGGTTTCACTGGCATTTTCACGCGCTCAAAAAATGAGGTTCCGGACATTTTTCTTCCGATTTTTTTTGTCACGTGCCAAAATAGAGGTACAAAATGGACGTACGGACCAAAACACGCGAAATTTCATTTCCGGAAATGGGTTTTTTCCACCCCCGAAAATGGGAAAAAACCAACTTTTTGGCCCAAAACTGGTTTCACTAGCATTTTCACGCGCTCAAAAACCGAGGTTCCGGACATTTTTCTTCCGATTTTTTTTGTCACGTGCCAAAATAGAGGTACAAAATGGACGTACGGACCAAAAAACGCGAAATTTCATTTCCGGAAATGGGTTTTTTCGACCCCCGAAAATGGGAAAAACCCCACTTTTTGGCCCAAAACTGGTTTCACTGGCATTTTCACGCGTTCAAAAAACTAGGTTCCGGACATTTTTCTTCCGATTTTTTTTGTCACGTGCCAAAATAGAGGTACAAAATGGACGTACGGACCAAAAAACGTAAAATTTCATTTCCGGAAATGGGTTTTTTCGACCCCCGAAAATGGGAAAAAACCAACTTTTTGGCCCAAAACTGGTTTCACTGGCATTTTCACGCGCTCAAAAAACTAGGTTCCGGACATTTTTCTTCTGATTTTTTTTGTCACGTGCCAAAATAGAGGTACAAAATGGACGTACGGACCAAAAAATGCGAAATTTCGTTTCCGGAAATGGGTTTTTTTGACCCCCGAAAATGGGAAAAAAACCCACTTTTTGGCCCAAAACTGGTTTCACTGGCATTTTCACGCGCTCAAAAAACGAGGTTCCGGACATTTTTCTTCCGATTTTTTTTGTCACGTGCCAAAATAGAGGTACAAAATGGACGTACGGACCAAAAAACGTGAAATTTCATTTCCGGAAATGGGTTTTTTCGACCCCCGAAAATGGGAAAAAACACACTTTTTGGCCCAAAACTGGTTTCACTGGCATTTTCACGCGCTCAAAAAACGAGGTTCCGGACATTTTTCATCCGATTTTTTTTGTCACGTGCCAAAATGGACGTACGGACCAAAAAACGTGAAATTTCATTTCCGGAAATGGGTTTTTTCGACCCCCGAAAATGGGAAAAAACCAACTTTTTGGCCCAAAACTGGTTTCACTGGCATTTTCACGCGCTCAAAAAATGAGGTTCCGGACATTTTTCTTCCGATTTTTTTTGTCACGTGCCAAAATAGAGGTACAAAATGGACGTACGGACCAAAAAACGCGAAATTTCATTTCCGGAAATGGGTTTTTTCGACCCCCGAAAATGGGAAAAAACCCACTTTTTGGCCCAAAACTGGTTTCACTGGCATTTTCACGCGCTCAAAAAACGAGTTTCCGGACATTTTTCTTCCGATTTTTTTTGTCACGTGCCAAAATAGAGGTACAAAATGGACGTACGGACCAAAAAACGTGAAATTTCATTTCCGGAAATGGGTTTTTTCGACCCCCGAAAATGGGAAAAAACCAACTTTTTGGCCCAAAACTGGTTTCACTGGCATTTTCACGCGCTCAAAAAACGAGGTTCCGGACATTTTTCATCCGATTTTTTTTGTCACGTGCCAAAATAGAGGTACAAAATGGACGTACGGACCAAAAAACGCGAAATTTCATTTCCGGAAATGGGTTTTTTCGACCCCCGAAAATGGGAAAAAACCCACTTTTTGGCCCAAAACTGGTTTCACTGGCATTTTCACGCGCTCAAAAAACGAGGTTCCGGACATTTTTCTTCCGATTTTTTTTGTCACGTGCCAAAATAGATGTACAAAATGGACGTACGGACCAAAAAATGAGAAATTTCATTTCCGGAAATGGGTTTTTTCGACCCCCGAAAATGGGAAAAAACCAACTTTTTGGCCCAAAACTGGTTTCACTGGCATTTTCACGCGCTCAAAAAATGAGGTTCCGGACATTTTTCTTCCGATTTTTTTTGTCACGTGCCAAAATAGAGGTACAAAATGGACGTACGGACCAAAAAACGCGAAATTTCATTTCCGGAAATGGGTTTTTTCGACCCCCGAAAATGGGAAAAAACCCACTTTTTGGCCCAAAACTGGTTTCACTGGCATTTTCACGCGCTCAAAAAACGAGGTTCCGGACATTTTTCTTCCGATTTTTTTTGTCACGTGCCAAAATAGATGTACAAAATGGACGTACGGACCAAAAAATGAGAAATTTCATTTCCGGAAATGGGTTTTTTCGACCCCTGAAAATGGGAAAAAACCAACTTTTTGGCCCAAAACTGGTTTCACTGGCATTTTCACGCGCTCAAAAAATGAGGTTCCGGACATTTTTCTTCCGATTTTTTTTGTCACGTGCCAAAATAGAGGTACAAAATGGACGTACGGACCAAAAAACGTAAAATTTCATTTCCGGAAATGGGTTTTTTCGACCCCGAAAATGGGAGAAAACCCACTTTTTGGCCCAAAACTGGTTTCACTAGCATTTTCACGCGCTCAAAAAATGAGGTTTCGGACATTTTTCTTCCGATTTTTTTTGTCACGTGCCAAAATAGAGGTACAAAATGGACGTACGGACCAAAAAACGCGAAATTTCATTTCCGGAAATGGGTTTTTTCCACCCCCGAAAATGGGAAAAAACCAACTTTTTGGCCCAAAACTGGTTTCACTAGCATTTTCACGCGCTCAAAAACCGAGGTTCCGGACATTTTTCTTCCGATTTTTTTTGTCACGTGCCAAAATAGATGTACAAAATGGACGTACGGACCAAAAAATGAGAAATTTCATTTCCGGAAATGGGTTTTTTCGACCCCCGAAAATGGGAAAAAACCAACTTTTTGGCCCAAAACTGGTTTCACTGGCATTTTCACGCGCTCAAAAAATGAGGTTCCGGACATTTTTCTTCCGATTTTTTTTGTCACGTGCCAAAATAGAGGTACAAAATGGACGTACGGACCAAAAAACGCGAAATTTCATTTCCGGAAATGGGTTTTTTCGACCCCCGAAAATGGGAAAAAACCCACTTTTTGGCCCAAAACTGGTTTCACTGGCATTTTCACGCGTTCAAAAAACTAGGTTCCGGACATTTTTCTTCCGATTTTTTTTGTCACGTGCCAAAATAGAGGTACAAAATGGACGTACGGACCAAAAAACGTAAAATTTCATTTCCGGAAATGGGTTTTTTCGACCCCCGAAAATGGGAAAAAACCAACTTTTTGGCCCAAAACTGGTTTCACTGGCATTTTCACGCGCTCAAAAAACTAGGTTCCGGACATTTTTCTTCTGATTTTTTTTGTCACGTGCCAAAATAGAGGTACAAAATGGACGTACGGACCAAAAAATGCGAAATTTCGTTTCCG
This sequence comes from Heracleum sosnowskyi, assembly GCA_030848705.1. Taxonomy (NCBI): domain Eukaryota; kingdom Viridiplantae; phylum Streptophyta; class Magnoliopsida; order Apiales; family Apiaceae; genus Heracleum; species Heracleum sosnowskyi. The sequence continues at coordinate 55,290 of JAUIZM010000157.1, forward strand.
GAAATGGGTTTTTTTGACCCCCGAAAATGGGAAAAAAACCCACTTTTTGGCCCAAAACTGGTTTCACTGGCATTTTCACGCGCTCAAAAAACGAGGTTCCGGACATTTTTCTTCCGATTTTTTTTGTCACGTGCCAAAATAGAGGTACAAAATGGACGTACGGACCAAAAAACGTGAAATTTCATTTCCGGAAATGGGTTTTTTCGACCCCCGAAAATGGGAAAAAACACACTTTTTGGCCCAAAACTGGTTTCACTGGCATTTTCACGCGCTCAAAAAACGAGGTTCCGGACATTTTTCATCCGATTTTTTTTGTCACGTGCCAAAATGGACGTACGGACCAAAAAACGTGAAATTTCATTTCCGGAAATGGGTTTTTTCGACCCCCGAAAATGGGAAAAAACCAACTTTTTGGCCCAAAACTGGTTTCACTGGCATTTTCACGCGCTCAAAAAATGAGGTTCCGGACATTTTTCTTCCGATTTTTTTTGTCACGTGCCAAAATAGAGGTACAAAATGGACGTACGGACCAAAAAACGCGAAATTTCATTTTTGGAAATGGGTTTTTTCGACCCCCGAAAATGGGAAAAAACCCACTTTTTGGCCCAAAACTGGTTTCACTGGCATTTTCACGCGCTCAAAAAACGAGGTTCCGGACATTTTTCTTCCGATTTTTTTTGTCACGTGCCAAAATAGATGTACAAAATGGACGTACGGACCAAAAAATGAGAAATTTCATTTCCGGAAATGGGTTTTTTCGACCCCCGAAAATGGGAAAAAACCAACTTTTTGGCCCAAAACTGGTTTCACTGGCATTTTCACGCGCTCAAAAAATGAGGTTTCGGACATTTTTCTTCCGATTTTTTTTGTCACGTGCCAAAATAGAGGTACAAAATGGACGTACGGACCAAAAAACGTAAAATTTCATTTCCGGAAATGGGTTTTTTCGACCCCGAAAATGGGAGAAAACCCACTTTTTGGCCCAAAACTGGTTTCACTGGCATTTTCACGCGCTCAAAAAATGAGGTTCCGGACATTTTTCTTCCGATTTTTTTTGTCACGTGCCAAAATAGAGGTACAAAATGGACGTACGGACCAAAACACGCGAAATTTCATTTCCGGAAATGGGTTTTTTCCACCCCCGAAAATGGGAAAAAACCAACTTTTTGGCCCAAAACTGGTTTCACTAGCATTTTCACGCGCTCAAAAACCGAGGTTCCGGACATTTTTCTTCCGATTTTTTTTTGTCACGTGCCAAAATAGAGGTACAAAATGGACGTACGGACCAAAAAACGCGAAATTTCATTTCCGGAAATGGGTTTTTTCGACCCCCGAAAATGGGAAAAACCCCACTTTTTGGCCCAAAACTGGTTTCACTGGCATTTTCACGCGTTCAAAAAACTAGGTTCCGGACATTTTTCTTCCGATTTTTTTTGTCACGTGCCAAAATAGAGGTACAAAATGGACGTACGGACCAAAAAACGTAAAATTTCATTTCCGGAAATGGGTTTTTTCGACCCCCGAAAATGGGAAAAAACCAACTTTTTGGCCCAAAACTGGTTTCACTGGCATTTTCACGCGCTCAAAAAACTAGGTTCCGGACATTTTTCTTCTGATTTTTTTTGTCACGTGCCAAAATAGAGGTACAAAATGGACGTACGGACCAAAAAATGCGAAATTTCGTTTCCGGAAATGGGTTTTTTTGACCCCCGAAAATGGGAAAAAAACCCACTTTTTGGCCCAAAACTGGTTTCACTGGCATTTTCACGCGCTCAAAAAACGAGGTTCCGGACATTTTTCTTCCGATTTTTTTTGTCACGTGCCAAAATAGAGGTACAAAATGGACGTACGGACCAAAAAACGTGAAATTTCATTTCCGGAAATGGGTTTTTTCGACCCCCGAAAATGGGAAAAAACACACTTTTTGGCCCAAAACTGGTTTCACTGGCATTTTCACGCGCTCAAAAAACGAGGTTCCGGACATTTTTCATCCGATTTTTTTTGTCACGTGCCAAAATGGACGTACGGACCAAAAAACGTGAAATTTCATTTCCGGAAATGGGTTTTTTCGACCCCCGAAAATGGGAAAAAACCAACTTTTTGGCCCAAAACTGGTTTCACTGGCATTTTCACGCGCTCAAAAAATGAGGTTCCGGACATTTTTCTTCCGATTTTTTTTGTCACGTGCCAAAATAGAGGTACAAAATGGACGTACGGACCAAAAAACGCGAAATTTCATTTCCGGAAATGGGTTTTTTCGACCCCCGAAAATGGGAAAAAACCCACTTTTTGGCCCAAAACTGGTTTCACTGGCATTTTCACGCGCTCAAAAAACGAGTTTCCGGACATTTTTCTTCCGATTTTTTTTTGTCACGTGCCAAAATAGAGGTACAAAATGGACGTACGGACCAAAAAACGTGAAATTTCATTTCCGGAAATGGGTTTTTTCGACCCCCGAAAATGGGAAAAAACCAACTTTTTGGCCCAAAACTGGTTTCACTGGCATTTTCACGCGCTCAAAAAACGAGGTTCCGGACATTTTTCATCCGATTTTTTTTGTCACGTGCCAAAATAGAGGTACAAAATGGACGTACGGACCAAAAAACGCGAAATTTCATTTCCGGAAATGGGTTTTTTCGACCCCCCGAAAATGGGAAAAAACCCACTTTTTGGCCCAAAACTGGTTTCACTGGCATTTTCACGCGCTCAAAAAACGAGGTTCCGGACATTTTTCTTCCGATTTTTTTTGTCACGTGCCAAAATAGATGTACAAAATGGACGTACGGACCAAAAAATGAGAAATTTCATTTCCGGAAATGGGTTTTTTCGACCCCCGAAAATGGGAAAAAACCAACTTTTTGGCCCAAAACTGGTTTCACTGGCATTTTCACGCGCTCAAAAAATGAGGTTCCGGACATTTTTCTTCCGATTTTTTTTGTCACGTGCCAAAATAGAGGTACAAAATGGACGTACGGACCAAAAAACGCGAAATTTCATTTCCGGAAATGGGTTTTTTCGACCCCCGAAAATGGGAAAAAACCCACTTTTTGGCCCAAAACTGGTTTCACTGGCATTTTCACGCGCTCAAAAAACGAGGTTCCGGACATTTTTCTTCCGATTTTTTTTGTCACGTGCCAAAATAGATGTACAAAATGGACGTACGGACCAAAAAATGAGAAATTTCATTTCCGGAAATGGGTTTTTTCGACCCCTGAAAATGGGAAAAAACCAACTTTTTGGCCCAAAACTGGTTTCACTGGCATTTTCACGCGCTCAAAAAATGAGGTTCCGGACATTTTTCTTCCGATTTTTTTTGTCACGTGCCAAAATAGAGGTACAAAATGGACGTACGGACCAAAAAACGTAAAATTTCATTTCCGGAAATGGGTTTTTTCGACCCCGAAAATGGGAGAAAACCCACTTTTTGGCCCAAAACTGGTTTCACTAGCATTTTCACGCGCTCAAAAAATGAGGTTTCGGACATTTTTCTTCCGATTTTTTTTGTCACGTGCCAAAATAGAGGTACAAAATGGACGTACGGACCAAAAAACGCGAAATTTCATTTCCGGAAATGGGTTTTTTCCACCCCCGAAAATGGGAAAAAACCAACTTTTTGGCCCAAAACTGGTTTCACTAGCATTTTCACGCGCTCAAAAACCGAGGTTCCGGACATTTTTCTTCCGATTTTTTTTGTCACGTGCCAAAATAGATGTACAAAATGGACGTACGGACCAAAAAATGAGAAATTTCATTTCCGGAAATGGGTTTTTTCGACCCCGAAAATGGGAAAAAACCAACTTTTTGGGCCCAAAACTGGTTTCACTGGCATTTTCACGCGCTCAAAAAATGAGGTTCCGGACATTTTTCTTCCGATTTTTTTTGTCACGTGCCAAAATAGAGGTACAAAATGGACGTACGGACCAAAAAACGCGAAATTTCATTTCCGGAAATGGGTTTTTTCGACCCCCGAAAATGGGAAAAAACCCACTTTTTGGCCCAAAACTGGTTTCACTGGCATTTTCACGCGCTCAAAAAACGAGGTTCCGGACATTTTTCTTCCGATTTTTTTTGTCACGTGCCAAAATAGATGTACAAAATGGACGTACGGACCAAAAAATGAGAAATTTCATTTCCGGAAATGGGTTTTTTCGACCCCCGAAAATGGGAAAAAACCAACTTTTTGGCCCAAAACTGGTTTCACTGGCATTTTCACGCGCTCAAAAAATGAGGTTCCGGACATTTTTCTTCCGATTTTTTTTGTCACGTGCCAAAATAGAGGTACAAAATGGACGTACGGACCAAAAAACGTAAAATTTCATTTCCGGAAATGGGTTTTTTCGACCCCGAAAATGGGAGAAAACCCACTTTTTGGCCCCAAAACTGGTTTCACTAGCATTTTCACGCGCTCAAAAAATGAGGTTTCGGACATTTTTCTTCCGATTTTTTTTGTCACGTGCCAAAATAAGAGGTACAAAATGGACGTACGGACCAAAAAACGCGAAATTTCATTTCCGGAAATGGGTTTTTTCCACCCCGAAAATGGGAAAAAACCAACTTTTTGGCCCAAAACTGGTTTCACTAGCATTTTCACGCGCTCAAAAACCGAGGTTCCGGACATTTTTCTTCCGATTTTTTTTTGTCACGTGCCAAAATAGAGGTACAAAATGGACGTACGGACCAAAAAACGCGAAATTTCATTTCCGAAAATGGGTTTTTTCGACCCCCGAAAATGGGAAAAAACCCACTTTTTGGCCCAAAACTGGTTTCACTGGCATTTTCACGCGTTCAAAAAACTAGGTTCCGGACATTTTTCTTCCGATTTTTTTTGTCACGTGCCAAAATAGAGGGTACAAAATGGACGTACGGACCAAAAAACGTAAAATTTCATTTCCGGAAATGGTTTTTTCGACCCCCGAAAATGGGAAAAAACCAACTTTTTGGCCCAAAAACTGGTTTCACTGGCATTTTCACGCGCTCAAAAAACTAGGTTCCGGACATTTTTTCTTCTGATTTTTTTTGTCACGTGCCAAAATAGAGGTACAAAATGGACGTACGGACCAAAAAAACGCGAAATTTCATTTCCGGGAAATGGGTTTTTTCGACCCCCGAAAATGGGAAAAAAACCCACTTTTTGGCCCAAAACTGGTTTCACTGGCATTTTCACGCGCTCAAAAAACGAGGTTCCGGACATTTTTCTTCCGAGTTTTTTTGTCACGTGCCAAAATAGAGGTACAAAATGGACGTACGGACCAAAAAAACGTGAAATTTCATTTCCGGAAATGGGTTTTTTCGACCCCCGAAAATGGGAAAAAACCCACTTTTTGGCCCAAAACTGGTTTCACTGGCATTTTCACGCGCTCAAAAAACGAGGTTCCGGACATTTTTCATCCGATTTTTTTTTGTCACGTGCCAAAATAGAGGTACAAAATGGACGTACGCACCAAAAAACGTGAAATTTCATTTCCGGAAATGGGTTTTTTCGACCCCCGAAAATGGGAAAAAACCAACTTTTTGGCCCAAAACTGGTTTCACTGCAATTTTCACGCGCTCAAAAAATGAGGTTCCGGACATTTTTCTTCCGATTTTTTTGTCACGTGCCAAAATAGAGGTACAAAATGGACGTACGGACCAAAAAACGCGAAATTTCATTTCCGGAAATGGGTTTTTTCGACCCCCGAAAATGGGAAAAAACCCACTTTTTGGCCCAAAACTGGTTTCACTGGCATTTTCACGCGCTCAAAAAACGAGTTTCCGGACATTTTTCTTCGATTTTTTTTGTCACGTGCAAAATAGAGGTACAAAATGGACGTACGGACCAAAAAACGTGAAATTTCATTTCCGGAAATGGGTTTTTTCGACCCCCGAAAATGGGAAAAAACCAACTTTTTGGCCAAAACTGGTTTCACTAGCATTTTCACGCGCTCAAAAAACGAGGTTCCGGACATTTTTCTTCCGATTTTTTTTTCTCACGTGCCAAAATAGAGGTAAAAAATGGACGTACGGACCAAAAAACGCGAAATTTCATTTCCGGAAATGGGTTTTTTCGACCCCCGAAAATGGGAAAAAAACCCACTTTTTGGCCCAAAACTGGTTTCACTGGCATTTTCACGCGCTCAAAAAATGAGGTTCCGGACATTTTTCTTCCAATTTTTTTTGTCACGTGCCAAAATAGAGGTACAAAATGGACGTACGGACCAAAAAACGCGAAATTTCATTTCCGAAAATGGGTTTTTTCGACCCCCGAAAATGGGAAAAAACCCACTTTTTGGCCCAAAACTGGTTTCACTGGCATTTTCACGCGTTCAAAAAACTAGGTTCCGGACATTTTTCTTCCGATTTTTTTTGTCACGTGCCAAAATAGAGGTACAAAATGGACGTACGGACCAAAAAACGTAAAATTTCATTTCCGGAAATGGGTTTTTTCGACCCCCGAAAATGGGAAAAAACCAACTTTTTGGCCCAAAACTGGTTTCACTGGCATTTTCACGCGCTCAAAAAACTAGGTTCCGGACATTTTTCTTCTGATTTTTTTTGTCACGTGCCAAAATAGAGGTACAAAATGGACGTACGGACCAAAAAACGCGAAATTTCATTTCCGGAAATGGGTTTTTTCGACCCCCGAAAATGGGAAAAAAACCCACTTTTTGGCCCAAAACTGGTTTCACTGGCATTTTCACGCGCTCAAAAAACGAGGTTCCGGACATTTTTCTTCCGAGTTTTTTTGTCACGTGCCAAAATAGAGGTACAAAATGGACGTACGGACCAAAAAAACGTGAAATTTCATTTCCGGAAATGGGTTTTTTCGACCCCCGAAAATGGGAAAAAACCCACTTTTTGGCCCAAAACTGGTTTCACTGGCATTTTCACGCGCTCAAAAAACGAGGTTCCGGACATTTTTCATCCGATTTTTTTTGTCACGTGCCAAAATAGAGGTACAAAATGGACGTACGCACCAAAAAACGTGAAATTTCATTTCCGGAAATGGGTTTTTTCGACCCCCGAAAATGGGAAAAAACCAACTTTTTGGCCCAAAACTGGTTTCACTGGCATTTTCACGCGCTCAAAAAATGAGGTTCCGGACATTTTTCTTCCGATTTTTTTGTCACGTGCCAAAATAGAGGTACAAAATGGACGTACGGACCAAAAAACGCGAAATTTCATTTCCGGAAATGGGTTTTTTCGACCCCCGAAAATGGGAAAAAACCCACTTTTTGGCCCAAAACTGGTTTCACTGGCATTTTCACGCGCTCAAAAAACGAGTTTCCGGACATTTTTCTTCCGATTTTTTTTGTCACGTGCCAAAATAGAGGTACAAAATGGACGTACGGACCAAAAAACGTGAAATTTCATTTCCGGAAATGGGTTTTTTCGACCCCCGAAAATGGGAAAAAACCAACTTTTTGGCCCAAAACTGGTTTCACTAGCATTTTCACGCGCTCAAAAAACGAGGTTCCGGACATTTTTCTTCCGATTTTTTTTCTCACGTGCCAAAATAGAGGTAAAAAATGGACGTACGGACCAAAAAACGCGAAATTTCATTTCCGGAAATGGGTTTTTTCGACCCCCGAAAATGGGAAAAAAACCCACTTTTTGGCCCAAAACTGGTTTCACTGGCATTTTCACGCGCTCAAAAAATGAGGTTCCGGACATTTTTCTTCCAATTTTTTTTGTCACGTGCCAAAATAGAGGTACAAAATGGACTTACGGACCAAAAAACGTGAAATTTCATTTCCGGAAATGGGTTTTTTCGACCCCCGAAAATGGGAAAAAACCAACTTTTTGGCCCAAAACTGGTTTCACTGGCATTTTAACGCGCTCAAAAAACGAGGTTCCGGACATTTTTCATCCGATTTTTTTTGTCACGTGCCAAAATAGAGGTACAAAATGGACGTACGGACCAAAAAACGCGAAATTTCATTTCCGGAAATGGGTTTTTTCGACCCCCGAAAATGGGAAAAAACCAACTTTTTGGCCCAAAACTGGTTTCACTGGCATTTTCACGCGTTCAAAAAACTAGGTTCCGGACATTTTTCTTCCGATTTTTTTTGTTACGTGCCAAAATAGAGGTACAAAATGGACGTACGGACCAAAAAACGCGAAATTTCATTTCCGGAAATGGGTTTTTTCGACCCCCGAAAATGGGAAAAAACCCACTTTTTGGCCCAAAACTGGTTTCACTGGCATTTTCACGCGCTCAAAAAATGAGGTTCCGGACATTTTTCTTCCGATTTTTTTTGTCACGTGCCAAAATAGATGTACAAAATGGACGTACGGACCAAAAAACGAGAAATTTCATTTCCGGAAATGGGTTTTTTCGACCCCCGAAAATGGGAAAAAACCAACTTTTTGGCCCAAAACTGGTTTCACTGGCATTTTCACGCGCTCAAAAAATGAGGTTCCGGACATTTTTCTTCCGATTTTTTTTGTCACGTGCCAAAATAGAGGTACAAAATGGACGTACGGACCAAAAAACGTAAAATTTCATTTCCGAAAATGGGTTTTTTCGACCCCAAAAATGGGAAAAAACCCACTTTTTGGCCCAAAACTGGTTTCACTGGCATTTTCACGCGCTCAACAAACGAGGTTCCGGACATTTTTCTTCCGATTTTTTTTGTCACGTGCCAAAATAGTGGTACAAAATGGACGTACGGACCAAAAAACGCGAAATTTCATTTCCGGAAATGGGTTTTTTCGACCCCCGAAAATGGGAAAAAACCAACTTTTTGGCCCAAAACTGGTTTCACTGGCATTTTCACGCGTTCAAAAAACTAGGTTCCGAACATTTTTCTTCCGATTTTTTTTGTCACGTGCCAAAATAGAGGTACAAAATGGACGTACGGACCAAAAAACGCGAAATTTCATTTCCGGAAATGGGTTTTTTCGACCCCCGAAAATGGGAAAAAACCCACTTTTTGGCCCAAAACTGGTTTCACTGGCATTTTCACGCGCTCAAAAAACGAGGTTCCGGACATTTTTCTTCCGATTTTTTTTGTCACGTGCCAAAATAGAGGTACAAAATGGACGTACGGACCAAAAAACGCGAAATTTCATTTCCGGAAATGGGTTTTTTCGACCCCCGAAAATGGGAAAAAACCAACTTTTTGGCCCAAAACTGGTTTCACTGGCATTTTCACGCGCTCAAAAAATGAGGTTCCGGACATTTTTCTTCCGATTTTTTTTGTCACGTGCCAAAATAGAGGTACAAAATGGACGTACGGACCAAAAAACGCGAAATTTCATTTCCGGAAATGGGTTTTTTCGACCCCAGAAAATGGGAAAAAACCCACTTTTTGGCCCAAAACTGGTTTCACTGGCATTTTCACGCGCTCAAAAAACGAGTTTCCGGACATTTTTCTTCCGATTTTTTTTGTCACGTGCCAAAATAGAGGTACAAAATGGACGTACGGACCAAAAAACGTAAAATTTCATTTCCGGAAATGGGTTTTTTCGACCCCCGAAAATGGGAAAAAACCAACTTTTTGGCCCAAAACTGGTTTCACTAGCATTTTCACGCGCTCAAAAACCGAGGTTCCGGACATTTTTCTTCCGATTTTTTTTGTCACGTGCCAAAATAGAGGTACAAAATGGACGTACGGACCAAAAAACGCGAATTTCATTTCCGGAAATGGGTTTTTTCGACCCCCGAAAATGGGAAAAAACCCACTTTTTGGCCCAAAACTGGTTTCACTAGCATTTTCACGCGCTCAAAAAACGAGGTTCCGGACATTTTTCTTCCGATTTTTTTTGTCACGTGCCAAAATAGAGGTACAAAATGGACGTACGGACCAAAAAACGCGAAATTTCATTTCCGGAAATGGGTTTTTTCGACCCCCGAAAATGGGAAAAAACCAACTTTTTGGCCCAAAACTGGTTTCACTGGCATTTTCACGCGCTCAAAAAACGAGGTTCCGGACATTTTTCATCCGATTTTTTTTGTCACGTGCCAAAATAGAGGTACAAAATGGACGTACGGACCAAAAAACGCGAAATTTCATTTCCGGAAATGGGTTTTTTCGACCCCCGAAAATGGGAAAAAACCCACTTTTTGGCCCAAAACTGGTTTCACTGGCATTTTCACGCGCTCAAAAAACGAGGTTCCGGACATTTTTCTTCCGATTTTTTTTGTCACGTGCCAAAATAGATGTACAAAATGGACGTACGGACCAAAAAATGAGAAATTTCATTTCCGGAAATGGGTTTTTTCGACCCCCGAAAATGGGAAAAACCCAACTTTTTGGCCCAAAACTGGTTTCACTGGCATTTTCACGCGTTCAAAAAACTAGGTTCCGGACATTTTTCTTCCGATTTTTTTTGTCACGTGCCAAAATAGAGGTACAAAATGGACGTACGGACCAAAAAACGCGAAATTTCATTTCCGGAAATGGGTTTTTTCGACCCCCGAAAATGGGAAAAAACCCACTTTTTGGCCCAAAACTGGTTTCACTGGCATTTTCACGCGCTCAAAAAACGAGGTTCCGGACATTTTTCTTCCGATTTTTTTTGTCACGTGCCAAAATAGAGGTACAAAATGGACGTACGGACCAAAAAACGCGAAATTTCATTTCCGGAAATGGGTTTTTTCGACCCCCGAAAATGGGAAAAAACCAACTTTTTGGCCCAAAACTGGTTTCACTGGCATTTTCACGCGCTCAAAAAATGAGGTTCCGGACATTTTTCTTCCGATTTTTTTTGTCACGTGCCAAAATAGAGGTACAAAATGGACGTACGGACCAAAAAACGCGAAATTTCATTTCCGGAAATGGGTTTTTTCGACCCCCGAAAATGGGAAAAAACCCACTTTTTGGCCCAAAACTGGTTTCACTGGCATTTTCACGCGCTCAAAAAACGAGTTTCCGGACATTTTTCTTCCGATTTTTTTTGTCACGTGCCAAAATAGAGGTACAAAATGGACGTACGGACCAAAAAACGCGAAATTTCATTTCCGGAAATGGGTTTTTTCGACCCCCGAAAATGGGAAAAAACCCACTTTTTGGCCCAAAACTGGTTTCACTGGCATTTTCACGCGCTCAAAAAACGAGGTTCCGGACATTTTTCTTCCGATTTTTTTTGTCACGTGCCAAAATAGAGGTACAAAATGGACGTACGGACCAAAAAATGTGAAATTTCATTTCCGGAAATGGGTTTTTTCGACCCCCGAAAATGGGAAAAAACCAACTTTTTGGCCCAAAACTGGTTTCACTGGCATTTTAACGCGCTCAAAAAACGAGGTTCCGGACATTTTTCATCCGATTTTTTTTGTCACGTGCCAAAATAGAGGTACAAAATGGACGTACGGACCAAAAAACGCGAAATTTCATTTCCGGAAATGGGTTTTTTCGACCCCCGAAAATGGGAAAAAACCAACTTTTTGTCCCAAAACTGGTTTCACTGGCATTTTCACGCGCTCAAAAAATGAGGTTCCGGACATTTTTCTTCCGATTTTTTTTGTCACGTGCCAAAATAGAGGTACAAAATGGACGTACGGACCAAAAAACGCTAAATTTCATTTCCGGAAATGGGTTTTTTCGACCCCAGAAAATGGGAAAAAACCCACTTTTTGGCCCAAAACTGGTTTCACTGGCATTTTCACGCGCTCAAAAAACGAGTTTCCGGACATTTTTCTTCCGATTTTTTTTGTCACGTGCCAAAATAGAGGTACAAAATGGACGTACGGACCAAAAAACGTAAAATTTCATTTCCGGAAATGGGTTTTTTCGACCCCCGAAAATGGGAAAAAACCAACTTTTTGGCCCAAAACTGGTTTCACTAGCATTTTCACGCGCTCAAAAACCGAGGTTCCGGACATTTTTCTTCCGATTTTTTTTGTCACGTGCCAAAATAGAGGTACAAAATGGACGTACGGACCAAAAAACGCGAATTTCATTTCCGGAAATGGGTTTTTTCGACCCCCGAAAATGGGAAAAAACCCACTTTTTGGCCCAAAACTGGTTTCACTAGCATTTTCACGCGCTCAAAAAACGAGGTTCCGGACATTTTTCTTCCGATTTTTTTTGTCACGTGCCAAAATAGAGGTACAAAATGGACGTACGGACCAAAAAACGCGAAATTTCATTTCCGGAAATGGGTTTTTTCGACCCCCGAAAATGGGAAAAAACCAACTTTTTGGCCCAAAACTGGTTTCACTGGCATTTTCACGCGCTCAAAAAACGAGGTTCCGGACATTTTTCATCCGATTTTTTTTGTCACGTGCCAAAATAGAGGTACAAAATGGACGTACGGACCAAAAAACGCGAAATTTCATTTCCGGAAATGGGTTTTTTCGACCCCCGAAAATGGGAAAAAGCCCACTTTTTGGCCCAAAACTGGTTTCACTGGCATTTTCACGCGCTCAAAAAACGAGGTTCCGGACATTTTTCTTCCGATTTTTTTTTGTCACGTGCCAAAATAGATGTACAAAATGGACGTACGGACCAAAAAATGAGAAATTTCATTTCCGGAAATGGGTTTTTTCGACCCCCGAAAATGGGAAAAACCCAACTTTTTGGCCCAAAACTGGTTTCACTGGCATTTTCACGCGTTCAAAAAACTAGGTTCCGGACATTTTTCTTCCGATTTTTTTTGTCACGTGCCAAAATAGAGGTACAAAATGGACGTACGGACCAAAAAACGCGAAATTTCATTTCCGGAAATGGGTTTTTTCGACCCCCGAAAATGGGAAAAAACCCACTTTTTGGCCCAAAACTGGTTTCACTGGCATTTTCACGCGCTCAAAAAACGAGGTTCCGGACATTTTTCTTCCGATTTTTTTTGTCACGTGCCAAAATAGATGTACAAAATGGACGTACGGACCAAAAAACGAGAAATTTCATTTCCGGAAATGGGTTTTTTCGACCCCCGAAAATGGGAAAAAACCAACTTTTTGGCCCAAAACTGGTTTCACTGGCATTTTCACGCGCTCAAAAAATGAGGTTCCGGACATTTTTCTTCCGATTTTTTTTGTCACGTGCCAAAATAGAGGTACAAAATGGACGTACGGACCAAAAAACGTAAAATTTCATTTCCGAAAATGGGTTTTTTCGACCCCAAAAATGGGAAAAAACCCACTTTTTGGCCCAAAACTGGTTTCACTGGCATTTTCACGCGCTCAACAAACGAGGTTCCGGACATTTTTCTTCCGATTTTTTTTGTCACGTGCCAAAATAGTGGTACAAAATGGACGTATGGACCAAAAAACGCGAAATTTCATTTCCGGAAATGGGTTTTTTCGACCCCCGAAAATGGGAAAAAACCAACTTTTTGGCCCAAAACTGGTTTCACTGGCATTTTCACGCGTTCAAAAAACTAGGTTCCGAACATTTTTCTTCCGATTTTTTTTGTCACGTGCCAAAATAGAGGTACAAAATGGACGTACGGACCAAAAAACGCGAAATTTCATTTCCGGAAATGGGTTTTTTCGACCCCCGAAAATGGGAAAAAACCCACTTTTTGGCCCAAAACTGGTTTCACTGGCATTTTCACGCGCTCAAAAAACGAGGTTCCGGACATTTTTCTTCCGATTTTTTTTGTCACGTGCCAAAATAGAGGTACAAAATGGACGTACGGACCAAAAAACGCGAAATTTCATTTCCGGAAATGGGTTTTTTCGACCCCCGAAAATGGGAAAAAACCGACTTTTTGGCCCAAAACTGGTTTCACTGGCATTTTCACGCGCTCAAAAAATGAGGTTCCGGACATTTTTCTTCCGATTTTTTTTGTCACGTGCCAAAATAGAGGTACAAAATGGACGTACGGACCAAAAAACGCGAAATTTCATTTCCGGAAATGGGTTTTTTCGACCCCAGAAAATGGGAAAAAACCCACTTTTTGGCCCAAAACTGGTTTCACTGGCATTTTCACGCGCTCAAAAAACGAGTTTCCGGACATTTTTCTTCCGATTTTTTTTGTCACGTGCCAAAATAGAGGTACAAAATGGACGTACGGACCAAAAAACGTAAAATTTCATTTCCGGAAATGGGTTTTTTCGACCCCCGAAAATGGGAAAAAACCAACTTTTTAGCCCAAAACTGGTTTCACTAGCATTTTCACGCGCTCAAAAACCGAGGTTCCGGACATTTTTCTTCCGATTTTTTTTGTCACGTGCCAAAATAGAGGTACAAAATGGACGTACGGACCAAAAAACGCGAATTTCATTTCCGGAAATGGGTTTTTTCGACCCCCGAAAATGGGAAAAAACCCACTTTTTGGCCCAAAACTGGTTTCACTAGCATTTTCACGCGCTCAAAAAACGAGGTTCCGGACATTTTTCTTCCGATTTTTTTTGTCACGTGCCAAAATAGAGGTACAAAATGGACGTACGGACCAAAAAACGCGAAATTTCATTTCCGGAAATGGGTTTTTTCGACCCCCGAAAATGGGAAAAAACCAACTTTTTGGCCCAAAACTGGTTTCACTGGCATTTTCACGCGCTCAAAAAACGAGGTTCCGGACATTTTTCATCCGATTTTTTTTGTCACGTGCCAAAATAGAGGTACAAAATGGACGTACGGACCAAAAAACGCGAAATTTCATTTCCGGAAATGGGTTTTTTCGACCCCCGAAAATGGGAAAAAACCCACTTTTTGGCCCAAAACTGGTTTCACTGGCATTTTCACGCGCTCAAAAAACGAGGTTCCGGACATTTTTCTTCCGATTTTTTTTGTCACGTGCCAAAATAGATGTACAAAATGGACGTACGGACCAAAAAATGAGAAATTTCATTTCCGGAAATGGGTTTTTTCGACCCCCGAAAATGGGAAAAACCCAACTTTTTGGCCCAAAACTGGTTTCACTGGCATTTTCACGCGTTCAAAAAACTAGGTTCCGGACATTTTTCTTCCGATTTTTTTTGTCACGTGCCAAAATAGAGGTACAAAATGGACGTACGGACCAAAAAACGCGAAATTTCATTTCCGGAAATGGGTTTTTTCGACCCCCGAAAATGGGAAAAAACCCACTTTTTGGCCCAAAACTGGTTTCACTGGCATTTTCACGCGCTCAAAAAACGAGGTTCCGGACATTTTTCTTCCGATTTTTTTTGTCACGTGCCAAAATAGAGGTACAAAATGGACGTACGGACCAAAAAACGCGAAATTTCATTTCCGGAAATGGGTTTTTTCGACCCCCGAAAATGGGAAAAAACCAACTTTTTGGCCCAAAACTGGTTTCACTGGCATTTTCACGCGCTCAAAAAATGAGGTTCCGGACATTTTTCTTCCGATTTTTTTTGTCACGTGCCAAAATAGAGGTACAAAATGGACGTACGGACCAAAAAACGCGAAATTTCATTTCCGGAAATGGGTTTTTTCGACCCCCGAAAATGGGAAAAAACCCACTTTTTGGCCCAAAACTGGTTTCACTGGCATTTTCACGCGCTCAAAAAACGAGTTTCCGGACATTTTTCTTCCGATTTTTTTTGTCACGTGCCAAAATAGAGGTACAAAATGGACGTACGGACCAAAAAACGCGAAATTTCATTTCCGGAAATGGGTTTTTTCGACCCCCGAAAATGGGAAAAAACCCACTTTTTGGCCCAAAACTGGTTTCACTGGCATTTTCACGCGCTCAAAAAACGAGGTTCCGGACATTTTTCTTCCGATTTTTTTTGTCACGTGCCAAAATAGAGGTACAAAATGGACGTACGGACCAAAAAATGTGAAATTTCATTTCCGGAAATGGGTTTTTTCGACCCCCGAAAATGGGAAAAAACCAACTTTTTGGCCCAAAACTGGTTTCACTGGCATTTTAACGCGCTCAAAAAACGAGGTTCCGGACATTTTTCATCCGATTTTTTTTGTCACGTGCCAAAATAGAGGTACAAAATGGACGTACGGACCAAAAAACGCGAAATTTCATTTCCGGAAATGGGTTTTTTCGACCCCCGAAAATGGGAAAAAACCAACTTTTTGGCCCAAAACTGGTTTCACTGGCATTTTCACGCGTTCAAAAAACTAGGTTCCGGACATTTTTCTTCCGATTTTTTTTGTCACGTGCCAAAATAGAGGTACAAAATGGACGTACGGACCAAAAAATGCGAAATTTCATTTCCGGAAATGGGTTTTTTCGACCCCCGAAAATGGGAAAAAACCCACTTTTTGGCCCAAAACTGGTTTCACTGGCATTTTCACGCGCTCAAAAAATGAGGTTCCGGACATTTTTCTTCCGATTTTTTTTGTCACGTGCCAAAATAGATGTACAAAATGGACGTACGGACCAAAAAACGAGAAATTTCATTTCCGGAAATGGGTTTTTTCGACCCCCGAAAATGGGAAAAAACCAACTTTTTGGCCCAAAACTGGTTTCACTGGCATTTTCACGCGCTCAAAAAATGAGGTTCCGGACATTTTTCTTCCGATTTTTTTTGTCACGTGCCAAAATAGAGGTACAAAATGGACGTACGGACCAAAAAACGTAAAATTTCATTTCCGAAAATGGGTTTTTTCGACCCCGAAAATGGGAAAAAACCCACTTTTTGGCCCAAAACTGGTTTCACTGGCATTTTCACGCGCTCAACAAACGAGGTTCCGGACATTTTTCTTCCGATTTTTTTTGTCACGTGCCAAAATAGAGGTACAAAATGGACGTACGGACCAAAAAACGCGAAATTTCATTTCCGGAAATGGGTTTTTTCGACCCCCAAAAATGGGAAAAAACCAACTTTTTGGCCCAAAACTGGTTTCACTGGCATTTTCACGCGCTCAAAAAATGAGGTTCCGGACATTTTTCTTCCGATTTTTTTTGTCACGTGCCAAAATAGAGGTACAAAATGGACGTACGGACCAAAAAACGCGAAATTTCATTTCCGGAAATGGGTTTTTTCGACCCCCGAAAATGGGAAAAAACCCACTTTTTGGCCCAAAACTGGTTTCACTGGCATTTTCACGCGCTCAAAAAACGAGTTTCCGGACATTTTTCTTCCGATTTTTTTTGTCACGTGCCAAAATAGAGGTACAAAATGGACGTACGGACCAAAAAACGCGAAATTTCATTTCCGGAAATGGGTTTTTTCGACCCCCGAAAATGGGAAAAAACCAACTTTTTGGCCCAAAACTGGTTTCACTGGCATTTTCACGCGTTCAAAAAACTAGGTTCCGGACATTTTTCTTCCGATTTTTTTTGTCACGTGCCAAAATAGAGGTACAAAATGGACGTACGGACCAAAAAATGCGAAATTTCATTTCCGGAAATGGGTTTTTTCGACCCCCGAAAATGGGAAAAAACCCACTTTTTGGCCCAAAACTGGTTTCACTGGCATTTTCACGCGCTCAAAAAATGAGGTTCCGGACATTTTTCTTCCGATTTTTTTTGTCACGTGCCAAAATAGATGTACAAAATGGACGTACGGACCAAAAAACGAGAAATTTCATTTCCGGAAATGGGTTTTTTCGACCCCCGAAAATGGGAAAAAACCAACTTTTTGGCCCAAAACTGGTTTCACTGGCATTTTCACGCGCTCAAAAAATGAGGTTCCGGACATTTTTCTTCCGATTTTTTTTGTCACGTGCCAAAATAGAGGTACAAAATGGACGTACGGACCAAAAAACGTAAAATTTCATTTCCGAAAATGGGTTTTTTCGACCCCGAAAATGGGAAAAAACCCACTTTTTGGCCCAAAACTGGTTTCACTGGCATTTTCACGCGCTCAACAAACGAGGTTCCGGACATTTTTCTTCCGATTTTTTTTGTCACGTGCCAAAATAGAGGTACAAAATGGACGTACGGACCAAAAAACGCGAAATTTCATTTCCGGAAATGGGTTTTTTCGACCCCCAAAAATGGGAAAAAACCAACTTTTTGGCCCAAAACTGGTTTCACTGGCATTTTCACGCGCTCAAAAAATGAGGTTCCGGACATTTTTCTTCCGATTTTTTTTGTCACGTGCCAAAATAGAGGTACAAAATGGACGTACGGACCAAAAAACGCGAAATTTCATTTCCGGAAATGGGTTTTTTCGACCCCCGAAAATGGGAAAAAACCCACTTTTTGGCCCAAAACTGGTTTCACTGGCATTTTCACGCGCTCAAAAAACGAGTTTCCGGACATTTTTCTTCCGATTTTTTTTGTCACGTGCCAAAATAGAGGTACAAAATGGACGTACGGACCAAAAAACGCGAAATTTCATTTCCGGAAATGGGTTTTTTCGACCCCCGAAAATGGGAAAAAACCCACTTTTTGGCCCAAAACTGGTTTCACTGGCATTTTCACGCGCTCAAAAAACGAGGTTCCGGACATTTTTCTTCCGATTTTTTTTGTCACGTGCCAAAATAGAGGTACAAAATGGACGTACGGACCAAAAAACGCGAAATTTCATTTCCGGAAATGGGTTTTTTCGACCCCCGAAAATGGGAAAAAACCCACTTTTTGGCCCAAAATTGGTTTCACTGGCATTTTCACGCGCTCAAAAAACGAGGTTCCGGACATTTTTCATCCGATTTTTTTTGTCACGTGCCAAAATAGAGGTACAAAATGGACGTACGGACCAAAAAACGCGAAATTTCATTTCCGGAAATGGGTTTTTTTGGACCCCCGAAAATGGGAAAAAACCCACTTTTTGGCCCAAAACTGGTTTCACTGGCATTTTCACGCGCTCAAAAAACGAGGTTCCGGACATTTTTCTTCCGATTTTTTTTGTCACGTGCCAAAATAGATGTACAAAATGGACGTACGGACCAAAAAATGAGAAATTTCATTTCCGGAAATGGGTTTTTTCGACCCCCGAAAATGGGAAAAAACCAACTTTTTGGCCCAAAACTGGTTTCACTGGCATTTTCACGCGTTCAAAAAACTAGGTTCCGGACATTTTTCTTCCGATTTTTTTTGTCACGTGCCAAAATAGAGGTACAAAATGGACGTACGGACCAAAAAACGCGAAATTTCATTTCCGGAAATGGGTTTTTTCGACCCCCGAAAATGGGAAAAAACCCACTTTTTGGCCCAAAACTGGTTTCACTGGCATTTTCACGCGCTCAAAAAACGAGGTTCCGGACATTTTTCTTCCGATTTTTTTTGTCACGTGCCAAAATAGAGGTACAAAATGGACGTACGGACCAAAAAACGCGAAATTTCATTTCCGGAAATGGGTTTTTTCGACCCCCGAAAATGGGAAAAAACCAACTTTTTGGCCCAAAACTGGTTTCACTGGCATTTTCACGCGCTCAAAAAATGAGGTTCCGGACATTTTTCTTCCGATTTTTTTTGTCACGTGCCAAAATAGAGGTACAAAATGGACGAACGGACCAAAAAACGCGAAATTTCATTTCCGGAAATGGGTTTTTTCGACCCCCGAAAATGGGAAAAAACCCATTTTTTGGCCCAAAACTGGTTTCACTGGCATTTTCACGCGCTCAAAAAACGAGTTTCCGGACATTTTTCTTCCGATTTTTTTTGTCACGTGCCAAAATAGAGGTACAAAATGGACGTACGGACCAAAAAACGCGAAATTTCATTTCCGTAAATGGGTTTTTTCGACCCCCGAAAATGGGAAAAAACCCACTTTTTGGCCCAAAACTGGTTTCACTGGCATTTTCACGCGCTCAAAAAATGAGGTTCCGGACATTTTTCTTCCGATTTTTTTTGTCACGTGCCAAAATAGAGGTACAAAATGGACGTACGGACCAAAAAACGTGAAATTTCATTTCCGGAAATGGGTTTTTTCGACCCCCGAAAATGGGAAAAAACCAACTTTTTGGCCCAAAACTGGTTTCACTGGCATTTTAACGCGCTCAAAAAACGAGGTTCCGGACATTTTTCATCCGATTTTTTTTATCACGTGCCAAAATAGAGGTACAAAATGGACGTACGGACCAAAAAACGCGAAATTTCATTTCCGGAAATGGGTTTTTTCGACCCCCGAAAATGGGAAAAAACCAACTTTTTGGCCCAAAACTGGTTTCACTGGCATTTTCACGCGTTCAAAAAACTAGGTTCCGGACATTTTTCTTCCGATTTTTTTTGTCACGTGCCAAAATAGAGGTACAAAATGGACGTACGGACCAAAAAACGCGAAATTTCATTTCCGGAAATGGGTTTTTTCGACCCCCGAAAATGGGAAAAAACCCACTTTTTGGCCCAAAACTGGTTTCACTGGCATTTTCACGCGCTCAAAAAATGAGGTTCCGGACATTTTTCTTCCGATTTTTTTTGTCACGTGCCAAAATAGATGTACAAAATGGACGTACGGACCAAAAAACGAGAAATTTCATTTCCGGAAATGGGTTTTTTCGACCCCCGAAAATGGGAAAAAACCAACTTTTTGGCCTAAAACTGGTTTCACTGGCATTTTCACGCGCTCAAAAAATGAGGTTCCGGACATTTTTCTTCCGATTTTTTTTGTCACGTGCCAAAATAGAGGTACAAAATGGACGTACGGACCAAAAAACGTAAAATTTCATTTCCGAAAATGGGTTTTTTCGACCCCGAAAATGGGAAAAAACCCACTTTTTGGCCCAAAACTGGTTTCACTGGCATTTTCACGCGCTTAACAAACGAGGTTCCGGACATTTTTTGTAACGCCCCCAAATCCGGGGTCAA
Organism: Heracleum sosnowskyi; assembly: GCA_030848705.1. Taxonomy (NCBI): domain Eukaryota; kingdom Viridiplantae; phylum Streptophyta; class Magnoliopsida; order Apiales; family Apiaceae; genus Heracleum; species Heracleum sosnowskyi. The sequence continues at coordinate 75,816 of JAUIZM010000157.1, forward strand.
ATGATTTGGTCGTCACGCTGCACTCTTAATCCAAACAACCTGTTCAATATAAAATCAACACAATAATAATAATATCTGTGACCCCAACTCTACCAAGAATCTTTAAAGGTTATAGTGCTAGAAACAAGAATCCAAATTCATTACAACAATCTTTCTTCTTTACAACCATTCTCTTTACAAAATTCTAATACACTAGTATAACTTCGATAAGAAGTATACCAGGCAACTAACCTTATACAATATATTAAGCAATAGAAAACATCTATATACAAAACCTCTCACTAGCTCCACTGCTCTTGATCAAAACGTCTTTACGCTAATATCTTTCCCCATCTCTGATCAGCTACGCGGACAACTCTCGCCAATACACCTTCTTTCCGGCAGGCTAAAATATATATAAATAAAACAAGTATGAGCGAATGAATTGCTCAGCAAGCGTATTATTAAATATGATACGAAAGGTTTCCAAAATAAACTTTGGATTTTCAAATAAACAAGCCTATGGCTTAAACATTTGTAATCTCTAATATTTTCAAAGTAAGTTTGGTAATTTATCACAATATCTCAATTAGCTTCTCGCAACCGAATAGTTTTAAAACACAAAAGATTTATATAGGTCGTTACGATGACCGAATCAACAATAACTACAATAGTATGTAGAAAATATGAAATAAATATAACTCGTACGTCTTCAAGACCATAGTTTGTACAAAAATACTAATTTGAAGATAACAGGTCTATTCACGACATTTTCCGAAATCAACAACTCTGGAAGGTTAGAATAATCAAGGGGCAAGAATGAGCCAACACGCTCGGTTAAGAAATAAAGAACGCACTTCAAGACTTCAACATGGTACCGACTGGATATGCGGTATGAATAAAACTCAACAAGATAGATATCTCACGACTGCCAATGGAATCAAGGAAGTGGATTTCAACTATTTGGAATCCGAATGTATTAAGAGTAAGCGATTTCAGCAAGATTGAAACCACTATTAATAATCAACAAACCAACAACTTCACGCAACGAATAAACCTGAGAATCAGGTCATATCTCACAAGTACAAAGTATATGGATGTAACTCATCCTAGAAATGAAAATTCATATTAGAATTGGATTTTTAACAATTATCAAATACAAAGGTTGTGCTGCTGGCCAGCCACGCATCAACCCCGGACTAGCTCATGTCATAGTCCTCTACTGGATCCTAGGCCAATCTGGGCCTTAATTTCATCGACCAATAATTGGTCCATTTTTAAAAACATTCCAATTCTATATTATTTATACGTCAGGTGTCAGAACAATTGACAACCTTACTTCGACAATCAGGTGTCGGAAGAATCGACAACCTAATACAACAATTGCTGGAAAACTCACGTTCCAGGAAACAGTTCAATTATGAAGAATCCATTAAGGAATAACAATATAATCTAGTATCGACGAGATCGACACAATATGGGGAGGTGCACATGAAAAGTGACAATATAATAAGCATCGACGAGTTCGATGTAACAACTGGGATATAATGAAGAATAAACAATGACATGCTCAACAAGGTTAAGTCTGATATGAAACAGACAATATGATATCAACAGAATTTGCAATAACTCAATATGGAATAGGGTTCAAAGAACAGGCTCTAGATGGCCTTAACAGTTCAATTCATCACATTATGGAAGAATTAGTTAAGATTCAACAATCTGGTAAGTGACAAGAAAGTCAAGTTCAAGTTTAAGAAAAATTCAGGGTGAAGTTTATAAATGAAGAAAACAAAGGTTTATTAACTTCTGGCAGAAATAGTTCAAGTCCTTCGAACATATACTTATAATAGATAAGCCTCGTATTTGAAGGAAGTAAACTAAATCATGCACAGCATAAATGAATTCGAATCAGGGAATGGATCAGATGATCGCATTAACAAGAAATGGTAATAATACTTGCAAGGGTGCAGGATGGAAAAATGGAATACTTGTAGAACAAGTACCACAACTTCGGAATTTAAAATAACGTTTTCAACATAGGGTTCGTAAGTTCCCACTCATCTAGGGTTGGCAATATTCCAACCTAATATTTTAAAATCATGTCTTTTAAAAGAAAGCCTTAGTATACGGCCCATAATTATCTCTTCAAACTTTTCAATATAATAAGTATATCTTTCCAATCAATATGAAAATATGAATCTAAACTCAAAAGGTATAAAAGAGTACTCGTCAATTTACGAGATTAAATAACATACTTGCAATTCAATGCAAAAGAAATCAACATTTGAAAATTCAGTAATAAGCATTCATCATGCATACTAATAATTCAAGATAATATCCCTTAATTAATAAGCAAGGGTATAAACACTTGCCTCTGGTCCTTAGCTATTTCGTAACGCTGAAACAATACGATTTCCTCCTTATTCAGTCTTGTCGCACGATTCTCTACTTCCGTCCTTCTTTGCTTTAACGCTCTTGCGAATACCACTAGTCTGCTTCTACCATTTCGAATCCACGTGCCAGCCTCGATAGTCAAACATGAGACGGTACTTAGTCTTCAACGTATAATCCTCATATTATATAAATGATCGTAACTTAACTTCGACGCACTTACCGATCTTACCGATATCTCTGTTGCATAAACATCCACATCTCAACTGATAGACCAATCGCAATCAACCACATAAGTAATCCACGTAACTTGCTTGACGACAATCCCCATACTATAAAAAGTCAACATCCAAGTCAACGGCCTCGTAAATCTCACTTTCTAACATAACCGACAAATTTCTATCCTATCTACCCCTCGTGATAACATTAGACACAACCAATTACTCAAACAAGTCTCAACACAATTTATTCGCATGCATGACTCAACAACAGATAATTCACATCATTCACATAATACATTTAAACAAGTAACCGGTTACGTATCGGACGCCCGGTCTAATTTACGATATTTAAAACTCAGACACTAGCCCTAGTACGGGCATATACTGACTATAAAGCACATTACACAACTCATACGAATCACATAGCACTTAAAACTATTTTTAAAACATCACACAAAGCTTATTTGAATTTAAATAAGCCACATACAATTTTTAAATCAAAAATCGGATTTTTTAAATCCAATATAAGTATTTTAAATGCAATTAAATCAATTAATAAAATTAATTGACACTCTTTAAATGCTCAAACTATTTTTAAATAAATAAACCAAGCTAGAAAATAATTAAACTTAATTTTAATTAATTAAATCTAATTAATAATTAATTATTAAGAATTAACTGATTAAAAGAATTAATCAATTAATTAATTAAATTAATTATTAATCAAAAATAATTAAAATAATTAAATTTAATCAATTTTCGAATTTAAATAAATATTTATGAATTTATAAAATTTTCGGAATAATAAAATGTATTTTTAAATCAAAGATATGATTTTTAGAATATTTGAAACAATTTTGAATTATTTAAAAAGGTAAAATCCCAGAAACACTATTCATAAAACGGAATTAGGGTTTTGGAAATCAAAACCGGGTCGGGTAGGGTTTCCAAACGGGTCACCAAGAACACAAACGGGTCGCCAAGAACACCACCAGAATCCGGTGGCGGTTCCGGCGAACCCGCCGTCTCCGGCGACCAAAAACATGTCAAAACACAGGGCTTTTCACGGGGAAAGCTCGGGACTACACGATTCACTGCAAAAACCCATTCAAATCCATACGAACTGCCCAGAAAAACTTGAAATCGGACCATAACTTTTCCGGCCGACGGCTCGCAAGTTTTCCGGCAACACAAATCAGTCATGAAACTTAAATCGAAGGACATGGACATGTTCCAAATCACACGATCTATCTACTAGTGTAAGCAAAAACAACAACAACTTCCTGGAAATGAATCTCCGGCTAAAAGTATAAAAAAACCGGCGAACTCAACAATTCTCCGATCTAGTCGATTTACAGCTCTAAAAATTGCACAAAAATCATCAACAAACTCCTTACAACATACACAGTCTAATTATACCACCAATTAACAAGAACAACAAAGATTAAAGATTCCCCCAAATCAAAATAATAAATTCGAAATAAATATATAAATTAAAAATCGGAAAAATCAGAAAATCATACCCACACGAATTTTGATGGTGGATTTAGGTAGAGGATGATGAGAGATTCGATTTGGTTACAAGAACATCGAAATCGGAATCCGATAACGTCTTCAAAAGTGAGTTTGATTCTCAAGAACACGAAGAACACGTTTCAGGGGTTTTTAGCTTTTTAACTGTAATTAAGCTTGATTATGCGAAAAACAAAGTACGATTTGCCTTTTTATATTAAACGGAAAATAATACCCCAAACGACATTTTTGAATCGATACTGATCCGATAGATCGCTTTAAATACATTTTAACAGATAAAACACTTTAAATCTTTAATAAAGCAGAATACACGTTTTACGAGACGATAATCATCCATAAAGTACGGATAACTACAAGTATCGTTTAATAATAGATATACGAACCAAAATACTTCTATTACGAATATTTTCGAATACTTTCCACTTTAACGAATGAAATTTTGGTACGAACGATATACCAATTGCCCGAATAATTTGGGAACGATCCAAATTTTCTTTTCAATAATTATAATAAAATAAAATAGTATAACATCCTTTTCAAAATAGTTTCAAATTCCCCACACATATCACATAACATCACATTGTCACATATTCGATCATTTAACGAATAACTTAGCACGTTTAAACAGATTAATCATTTAACAACTCTTAATATGAAATTAAAATCTCATTTCACATCATATAATAACACGTAATTTTCCCGGATCTTACATCCTTCCCCCCTTAACAGGATTCTGTCCTCAGAATCAGCTCGCGCAAACATAGGTGGATAATTTCCAACATCTCATTCTCAAATTCCTAGGTTGACTCTTCAACCTTAGGATTTCTCCTCATACTCATACTAATTTGACTCCTCTATTACTTATCACTCTCTCATACTGACTCCATATCTCAATCGGTTATTCAACATAGAACAATTTAACTAAATCTCTATAGGTTCATATTCTACGAAATACACTATGAATACACCACTCACGGGGTGGCAAGCAAACTTATACGCACTTTCCCAACACTCAATAAATCGTCGTAAGGTAGCATTTCAAAATCGTCATAGTAACTGTTGTCGTAAGGGAATCTAATCAACGGTAAACGATCCTCCCAATTACCTTCAAAATTTAGTACACAATCATAGTCTGTCTGAATTCTTCAATTACGTCGCGGATCTCTGTCAAATACAATTGAACTCGTCATTCCATGCCGTACCATTATCTCTCATTAATCGGTCAATAATAACCTAAATAACACCACGATAAGCTCTAAGCCTTAGCAACTCCATACCACAGTTTATCTCAACATGTCTGCGTCTCCATTCAGGAATCTCTTTAGTTGTAGTCGTCTACTATACCTCTGTTATTTTGTCTTCATTTTCCAACACCTCAAGTACTTAGATATTCACCAACACTGGTATCCCTTTTGAAACCCCTCATATATATCCTTGCATTTCCTTCTTATTCTTTATACTTTCTCGTTCCCTCCTATAATTGAATCCTTTTCTATTTCCATAACTCTTTCCTTTATGTAGCCTTTTCTCTTTAATCAATCCTGGTTGAATCCTTATGTCCGTCATTTCTTTTAATTAATCTCTTGTTATCATAACCTTAAAACTTCATCCTTTCTAATCCTTTTACCGAAGATATTTACATCTCAATTCCCTCCTTTACTACTCATACTATCAGCCATCCATATTCTTGGGTCAACTTTATCTACCTCCAATATGTCTAACAACTACTTTCAACGATCACATACCTTTCATGCCAATTAACTCTTCTGCTGAAAACAACCCTTCATTACCTCATCCATTGTCTTTAAATCCTTATTAACACCTCTTCATCTTCTTTTCCTATCTTCACAGTAACACTCATGACACCTTTTCCATGGTTCCATCTCATTTCCCAAACAGCTTGATCAACTCGACATTATCTTGATTCTCATTCTATACATCCACATTGACTGGTAAAATCTAGCTTAACTATCGTGAGCAAAAGACTTGCAACCATATCATACAATCCTGAAATACTCAAAGATTAACTCATTCTCCATTATTAGCCTATCATCCAATCTTAAAAGTTCCTCTCATTGAGACAAAAATCTATTATGTCCATTTTCCACAACCTAGGATAACATCAGCACAATTACACCTTTTTCCCCAATTTCCAATCAACTCTTGAATTATCTAACTTCACCTTTTCCACATCGTAACGTTAATCGATAGAAAGAGAACAACTGGCCCCGTTATATGTTACTAGTATTCTAATCGCATCGTAGTCCGCTTTCGTTCATGGTAATTCAATCGCAAATTCTTCGTTCGGTAAGGTAGGGTAAATTCCAGTTCACCCTAATGGCATACCTCCCAGATTATTTGAAGTAAGAAGTTCATGATAGTTTGAAGTGAAAAGATTCTATATCGTAGCAAATGTCCCACAATTGGGGTTACCAAATCTGTATATTCCAAAGCAACATTATTGGAAGTGAAAGGATTACTGAGAGACCAATTTGATCACATGAACTCAATGTTGTGTGTCTCTATTAAGACAGTACTAAAGGTAATTAGCCTTCTTGTATTTCACAACACACAAGTGACGGCGTCCCGTCAGACTTCTATCACATAGACAGATAGTCCTTGTGTCCCCTATAAATAGGGTTGTTTATCTCAGTTGGAGTAGAGAAATATGAAAGAAATTTAGAGTCAGAATAACAATCAGGGCCTTTCGATAAGAATTCTCAAATACACACCTTGGATTGAAATTGAATAAATTCCAAAGGTGTTATTTCAGAAAAGAAGAACAACCAGAAAGGAAGTATCAACAAATAGTGTTACATCACAATTAGAGTTATCCACTCCGGAAGAATGAAGGAGTTGGAATTTAAATAACATATTTTCAACAGGCTTTACAAATTGAAATAGATGTCGCAACAACCTCTGATGCAATTGCAATCATGATTGATCAAAAGTATCAAGTACAAAGTCAAAAGGTGGAATATATTCACCAACACAAGTTTCGCTTAAAGAAATGTCAAATATTTCCTTAGGATGGGAGGGTATTACCAGGGTCTTCACACATGACTCCTCCGTCGACTCCTTCGATAGCTCGTTATTCGATTTCAGCCCTTCTGCTCCACGTTATTCGATTTCAGCCCTTCTTCTCCACGTCGCAAGGTCATCAATATCGTACGTCGCCGTCAGCTCGTAATAGTCCTCGAAGATTCCGCCGTAGACATCTACAATCGTATGAAATTCTATCCACCTCAGCACAATCATCTTAATCGAATACCTCTATCTTAACTCACTCAGTGGTACTATATCCAATAGTCCAACACGAACTCTAAATGAGCTCTGACGTTCCTTATATAACTATATACACTCCCACACACTCTCGTTTCTAGTTTTACTATAACCCTTGCTCTGATACCAACTGTAACGCCCCCAAATCCGGGGTCAAATGATTTGGTCGTCACGCTGCACTCTTAATCCAAACAACCTGTTCAATATAAAATCAACACAATAATAATAATATCTGTGACCCCAACTCTACCAAGAATCTTTAAAGGTTATAGTGCTAGAAACAAGAATCCAAATTCATTACAACAATCTTTCTTCTTTACAACCATTCTCTTTACAAAATTCTAATACACTAGTATAACTTCGATAAGAAGTATACCAGGCAACTAACCTTATACAATATATTAAGCAATAGAAAACATCTATATACAAAACCTCTCACTAGCTCCACTGCTCTTGATCAAAACGTCTTTACGCTAATATCTTTCCCCATCTCTGATCAGCTACGCGGACAACTCTCGCCAATACACCTTCTTTCCGGCAGGCTAAAATATATATAAATAAAACAAGTATGAGCGAATGAATTGCTCAGCAAGCGTATTATTAAATATGATACGAAAGGTTTCCAAAATAAACTTTGGATTTTCAAATAAACAAGCCTATGGCTTAAACATTTGTAATCTCTAATATTTTCAAAGTAAGTTTGGTAATTTATCACAATATCTCAATTAGCTTCTCGCAACCGAATAGTTTTAAAACACAAAAGATTTATATAGGTCGTTACGATGACCGAATCAACAATAACTACAATAGTATGTAGAAAATATGAAATAAATATAACTCGTACGTCTTCAAGACCATAGTTTGTACAAAAATACTAATTTGAAGATAACAGGTCTATTCACGACATTTTCCGAAATCAACAACTCTGGAAGGTTAGAATAATCAAGGGGCAAGAATGAGCCAACACGCTCGGTTAAGAAATAAAGAACGCACTTCAAGACTTCAACATGGTACCGACTGGATATGCGGTATGAATAAAACTCAACAAGATAGATATCTCACGACTGCCAATGGAATCAAGGAAGTGGATTTCAACTATTTGGAATCCGAATGTATTAAGAGTAAGCGATTTCAGCAAGATTGAAACCACTATTAATAATCAACAAACCAACAACTTCACGCAACGAATAAACCTGAGAATCAGGTCATATCTCACAAGTACAAAGTATATGGATGTAACTCATCCTAGAAATGAAAATTCATATTAGAATTGGATTTTTAACAATTATCAAATACAAAGGTTGTGCTGCTGGCCAGCCACGCATCAACCCCGGACTAGCTCATGTCATAGTCCTCTACTGGATCCTAGGCCAATCTGGGCCTTAATTTCATCGACCAATAATTGGTCCATTTTTAAAAACATTCCAATTCTATATTATTTATACGTCAGGTGTCAGAACAATTGACAACCTTACTTCGACAATCAGGTGTCGGAAGAATCGACAACCTAATACAACAATTGCTGGAAAACTCACGTTCCAGGAAACAGTTCAATTATGAAGAATCCATTAAGGAATAACAATATAATCTAGTATCGACGAGATCGACACAATATGGGGAGGTGCACATGAAAAGTGACAATATAATAAGCATCGACGAGTTCGATGTAACAATTGGGATATAATGAAGAATAAACAATGACATGCTCAACAAGGTTAAGTCTGATATGAAACAGACAATATGATATCAACAGAATTTGCAATAACTCAATATGGAATAGGGTTCAAAGAACAGGCTCTAGATGGCCTTAACAGTTCAATTCATCACATTATGGAAGAATTAGTTAAGATTCAACAATCTGGTAAGTGACAAGAAAGTCAAGTTCAAGTTTAAGAAAAATTCAGGGTGAAGTTTATAAATGAAGAAAACAAAGGTTTATTAACTTCTGGCAGAAATAGTTCAAGTCCTTCGAACATATACTTATAATAGATAAGCCTCGTATTTGAAGGAAGTAAACTAAATCATGCACAGCATAAATGAATTCGAATCAGGGAATGGATCAGATGATCGCATTAACAAGAAATGGTAATAATACTTGCAAGGGTGCAGGATGGAAAAATGGAATACTTGTAGAACAAGTACCACAACTTCGGAATTTAAAATAACGTTTTCAACATAGGGTTCGTAAGTTCCCACTCATCTAGGGTTGGCAATATTCCAACCTAATATTTTAAAATCATGTCTTTTAAAAGAAAGCCTTAGTATACGGCCCATAATTATCTCTTCAAACTTTTCAATATAATAAGTATATCTTTCCAATCAATATGAAAATATGAATCTAAACTCAAAAGGTATAAAAGAGTACTCGTCAATTTACGAGATTAAATAACATACTTGCAATTCAATGCAAAAGAAATCAACATTTGAAAATTCAGTAATAAGCATTCATCATGCATACTAATAATTCAAGATAATATCCCTTAATTAATAAGCAAGGGTATAAAAACTTGCCTCTGGTCCTTAGCTATTTCGTAACGCTGAAACAATACGATTTCCTCCTTATTCAGTCTTGTCGCACGATTCTCTACTTCCGTCCTTCTTTGCTTTAACGCTCTTGCGAATACCACTAGTCTGCTTCTACCATTTCGAATCCACGTGCCAGCCTCGATAGTCAAACATGAGACGGTACTTAGTCTTCAACGTATAATCCTCATATTATATAAATGATCGTAACTTAACTTCGACGCACTTACCGATCTTACCGATATCTCTGTTGCATAAACATCCACATCTCAACTGATAGACCAATCGCAATCAACCACATAAGTAATCCACGTAACTTGCTTGACGACAATCCCCATACTATAAAAAGTCAACATCCAAGTCAACGGCCTCGTAAATCTCACTTTCTAACATAACCGACAAATTTCTATCCTATCTACCCCTCGTGATAACATTAGACACAACCAATTACTCAAACAAGTCTCAACACAATTTATTCGCATGCATGACTCAACAACAGATAATTCACATCATTCACATAATACATTTAAACAAGTAACCGGTTACGTATCGGACGCCCGGTCTAATTTACGATATTTAAAACTCAGACACTAGCCCTAGTACGGGCATATACTGACTATAAAGCACATTACACAACTCATACGAATCACATAGCACTTAAAACTATTTTTAAAACATCACACAAAGCTTATTTGAATTTAAATAAGCCACATACAATTTTTAAATCAAAAATCGGATTTTTTAAATCCAATATAAGTATTTTAAATGCAATTAAATCAATTAATAAAATTAATTGACACTCTTTAAATGCTCAAACTATTTTTAAATAAATAAACCAAGCTAGAAAATAATTAAACTTAATTTTAATTAATTAAATCTAATTAATAATTAATTATTAAGAATTAACTGATTAAAAGAATTAATCAATTAATTAATTAAATTAATTATTAATCAAAAATAATTAAAATAATTAAATTTAATCAATTTTCGAATTTAAATAAATATTTATGAATTTATAAAATTTTCGGAATAATAAAATGTATTTTTAAATCAAAGATATGATTTTTAGAATATTTGAAACAATTTTGAATTATTTAAAAAGGTAAAATCCCAGAAACACTATTCATAAAACGGAATTAGGGTTTTGGAAATCAAAACCGGGTCGGGTAGGGTTTCCAAACGGGTCACCAAGAACACAAACGGGTCGCCAAGAACACCACCAGAATCCGGTGGCGGTTCCGGCGAACCCGCCGTCTCCGGCGACCAAAAACATGTCAAAACACAGGGCTTTTCACGGGGAAAGCTCGGGACTACACGATTCACTGCAAAAACCCATTCAAATCCATACGAACTGCCCAGAAAAACTTGAAATCGGACCATAACTTTTCCGGCCGACGGCTCGCAAGTTTTCCGGCAACACAAATCAGTCATGAAACTTAAATCGAAGGACATGGACATGTTCCAAATCACACGATCTATCTACTAGTGTAAGCAAAAACAACAACAACTTCCTGGAAATGAATCTCCGGCTAAAAGTATAAAAAAACCGGCGAACTCAACAATTCTCCGATCTAGTCGATTTACAGCTCTAAAAATTGCACAAAAATCATCAACAAACTCCTTACAACATACACAGTCTAATTATACCACCAATTAACAAGAACAACAAAGATTAAAGATTCCCCCAAATCAAAATAATAAATTCGAAATAAATATATAAATTAAAAATCGGAAAAATCAGAAAATCATACCCACACGAATTTTGATGGTGGATTTAGGTAGAGGATGATGAGAGATTCGATTTGGTTACAAGAACATCGAAATCGGAATCCGATAACGTCTTCAAAAGTGAGTTTGATTCTCAAGAACACGAAGAACACGTTTCAGGGGTTTTTAGCTTTTTAACTGTAATTAAGCTTGATTATGCGAAAAACAAAGTACGATTTGCCTTTTTATATTAAACGGAAAATAATACCCCAAACGACATTTTTGAATCGATACTGATCCGATAGATCGCTTTAAATACATTTTAACAGATAAAACACTTTAAATCTTTAATAAAGCAGAATACACGTTTTACGAGACGATAATCATCCATAAAGTACGGATAACTACAAGTATCGTTTAATAATAGATATACGAACCAAAATACTTCTATTACGAATATTTTCGAATACTTTCCACTTTAACGAATGAAATTTTGGTACGAACGATATACCAATTGCCCGAATAATTTGGGAACGATCCAAATTTTCTTTTCAATAATTATAATAAAATAAAATAGTATAACATCCTTTTCAAAATAGTTTCAAATTCCCCACACATATCACATAACATCACATTGTCACATATTCGATCATTTAACGAATAACTTAGCACGTTTAAACAGATTAATCATTTAACAACTCTTAATATGAAATTAAAATCTCATTTCACATCATATAATAACACGTAATTTTCCCGGATCTTACATTTTTCTTCCGATTTTTTTTGTCACGTGCCAAAATAGAGGTACAAAATGGACGTACGGACCAAAAAACGCAAAATTTCATTTCCGGAAATGGGTTTTTTCGACCCCCGAAAATGGGAAAAAACCAACTTTTTGGCCCAAAACTGGTTTCACTGGCATTTTCACGCGTTCAAAAAACTAGGTTCCGGACATTTTTCTTCCGATTTTTTTTGTCACGTGCCAAAATAGAGGTACAAAATGGACGTACGGACCAAAAAACGCGAAATTTCATTTCTGGAAATGGGTTTTTTCGACCCCCGAAAATGGGAAAAAACCCACTTTTTGGCCCAAAACTGGTTTCACTGGCATTTTCACGCGCTCAAAAAACGAGGTTCCGGACATTTTTCTTCCGATTTTTTTTGTCACGTGCCAAAATAGAGGTACAAAATGGACATACGGACCAAAAAACGCGAAATTTCATTTCCGGAAATGGGTTTTTTCGACCCCCGAAAATGGGAAAAAACCAACTTTTTGGCCCAAAACTGGTTTCACTGGCATTTTCACGCGCTCAAAAAATGAGGTTCCGGACATTTTTCTTCCGATTTTTTTTGTCACGTGCCAAAATAGAGGTACAAAATGGACGTACGGACCAAAAAACGCGAAATTTCATTTCCGGAAATGGGTTTTTTCGACCCCCGAAAATGGGAAAAAACCCACTTTTTGGCCCAAAACTGGTTTCACTGGCATTTTCACGCGCTCAAAAAACGAGGTTCCGGACATTTTTCTTCCGATTTTTTTTGTCACGTGCCAAAATAGAGGTACAAAATGGACGTACGGACCAAAAAACGCGAAATTTCATTTCCGGAAATGGGTTTTTTCGACCCCCGAAAATGGGAAAAAACCCACTTTTTGGCCCAAAATTGGTTTCACTGGCATTTTCACGCGCTCAAAAAACGAGGTTCCGGACATTTTTCATCCGATTTTTTTTGTCACGTGCCAAAATAGAGGTACAAAATGGACGTACGGACCAAAAAACGCGAAATTTCATTTCCGGAAATGGGTTTTTTCGACCCCCGAAAATGGGAAAAAAACCCACTTTTTGGCCCAAAACTGGTTTTCACTGGCATTTTCACGCGCTCAAAAAAACGAGGTTCCGGACATTTTTCTTCCGATTTTTTTTGTCACGTGCCAAAATAGATGTACAAAATGGACGTACGGACCAAAAAATGAGAAATTTCATTTCCGGAAATGGGTTTTTTCGACCCCCGAAAATGGGAAAAAACCAACTTTTTGGCCCAAAACTGGTTTCACTGGCATTTTCACGCGTTCAAAAAACTAGGTTCCGGACATTTTTCTTCCGATTTTTTTTGTCACGTGCCAAAATAGAGGTACAAAATGGACGTACGGACCAAAAAACGCGAAATTTCATTTCCGGAAATGGGTTTTTTTCGACCCCCAAAAATGGGAAAAAACCCACTTTTTGGCCCAAAACTGGTTTCACAGGCATTTTCACGCGCTCAAAAAACGAGGTTCCGGACATTTTTCTTCCGATTTTTTTTTGTCACGTGCCAAAATAGAGGTACAAAATGGACGTACGGACCAAAAAAACGCGAAATTTCATTTCCGGAAATGGGTTTTTTCGACCCCCGAAAATGGGAAAAAACCAACTTTTTGGCCCAAAACTGGTTTCACTGGCATTTTCACGCGCTCAAAAAATGAGGTTCCGGACATTTTTCTTCCGATTTTTTTTTGTCACGTGCCAAAATAGAGGTACAAAATGGACGTACGGACCAAAAAACGCGAAATTTCATTTCCGGAAATGGGTTTTTTCGACCCCCGAAAATGGGAAAAAACCCACTTTTTTGGCCCAAAACTGGTTTCACTGGCATTTTCACGCGCCTCAAAAAACGAGTTTCCGGACATTTTTTCTTCCGATTTTTTTTGTCACGTGCCAAAATAGAGGTACAAAATGGACGTACGGACCAAAAAACGCGAAATTTCATTTCCGGAAATGGGTTTTTTCGACCCCCGAAAATGGGAAAAAAACCAACTTTTTGGCCCAAAACTGGTTTCACTGGCATTTTCACGCGCTCAAAAAATGAGGTTCCGGACATTTTTTCTTCCGATTTTTTTTTGTCACGTGCCAAAATAGAGGTACAAAATGGACGTACGGACCAAAAAAACGTGAAATTTCATTTCCGGAAATGGGTTTTTTCGACCCCCGAAAATGGGAAAAAACCAACTTTTTGGCCCAAAACTGGTTTCACTGGCATTTTAACGCGCTCAAAAAACGAGGTTCCGGACATTTTTCATCCGATTTTTTTTTTGTCACGTGCCAAAATAGAGGTACAAAATGGACGTACGGACCAAAAAACGCGAAATTTCATTTTCCGGAAATGGGTTTTTTCGACCCCCGAAAATGGGAAAAAACCAACTTTTTGGCCCAAAACTGGTTTCACTGGCATTTTCACGCGTTCAAAAAACTAGGTTCCGGACATTTTTCTTCCGATTTTTTTTTGTCACGTGCCAAAATAGAGGTACAAAATGGACGTACGGACCAAAAAAACGCGAAATTTCATTTCCGGAAATGGGTTTTTTCGACCCCCGAAAATGGGAAAAAACCCACTTTTTGGCCCAAAACTGGTTTCACTGGCATTTTCACGCGCTCAAAAAATGAGGTTCCGGACATTTTTCTTCCGATTTAAAATAGATGTACAAAATGGACGTACGGACCAAAAAACGAGAAATTTCATTTCCGGAAATGGGTTTTTTCGACCCCCGAAAATGGGAAAAAACCAACTTTTTGGCCCAAAACTGGTTTCACTGGCATTTTCACGCGCTCAAAAAACGAGGTTCCGGACATTTTTCTTCCGATTTTTTTTGTCACGTGCCAAAATAGAGGTACAAAATGGACGTATGGACCAAAAAACGCGAAATTTCATTTCCGGAAATGGGTTTTTTCGACCGCCGAAAATGGGAAAAAACCCACTTTTTGGCCCAAAACTGGTTTCACTGGCATTTTCACGCGCTCAAAAAACTAGGTTCCGGACATTTTTCTTCCGATTATTTTTGTCACGTGCCAAAATAGAGGTACAAAATGGACGTACGGACCAAAAAACGCGAAATTTCATTTCCGGAAATGGGTTTTTTCGACCCCCAAAAATGGGAAAAAACCCACTTTTTGGCCCAAAACTGGTTTCACTGGCATTTTCACGCGCTCAAAAAACGAGGTTCCGGACATTTTTCTTCCGATTTTTTTTGTCACGTGCCAAAATAGAGGTACAAAATGGACGTACGGACCAAAAAACGCGAAGTTTCATTTCCGAAAATGGGTTTTTTCGACCGCCGAAAATGGGAAAAAACCCACTTTTTGGCCCAAAACTGGTTTCACTGGCATTTTCACGCGCTCAAAAAACGAGTTTCCGGACATTTTTCTTCCGATTTTTTTTGTCACGTGCCAAAATAGAGGTACAAAATGGACGTACGGACCAAAAAACGTGAAATTTCATTTCCGGAAATGGGTTTTTTCGACCCCCGAAAATGGGAAAAAACCAACTTTTTGGCCCAAAACTGGTTTCACTGGCATTTTCACGCGCTCAAAAAACGAGGTTCCGGACATTTTTCTTCCGATTTTTTTTGCCACGTGCCAAAATAGAGGTACAAAATGGACGTACGGACCAAAAAACGCGAAATTTCATTTCCGGAAATGGGTTTTTTCGACCCCCGAAAATGGGAAAAAACCCACTTTTTGGCCCAAAACTGGTTTCACTGGCATTTTCACGCGCTCAAAAAACGAGGTTCCGGACATTTTTCTTCCGATTTGTTTTGTCACGTGCCAAAATAGAGGTACAAAATGGACTTACGGACCAAAAAACGTGAAATTTCATTTCCGGAAATGGGTTTTTTCGACCCCCGAAAATGGGAAAAAACCAACTTTTTGGCCCAAAACTGGTTTCACTAGCATTTTCACGCGCTCAAAAAATGAGGTTCCGGACATTTTTCATCCGATTTTTTTTGTCACGTGCCAAAATAGAGGTACAAAATGGACGTACGGACCAAAAAACGCGAAATTTCATTTCCGGAAATGGGTTTTTTCGACCCCCGAAAATGGGAAAAAACCCACTTTTTGGCCCAAAACTGGTTTCACTGGCATTTTCACGCGCTCAAAAAACGAGGTTCCGGACATTTTTCTTCCGATTTTTTTTGTCACGTGCCAAAATAGATGTACAAAATGGACGTACGGACCAAAAAACGTGAAATTTCATTTCCGGAAATGGGTTTTTTCGACCCCCGAAAATGGGAAAAAACCAACTTTTTGGCCCAAAACTGGTTTCACTGGCATTTTCACGCGCTCAAAAAACGAGGTTCCGGACATTTTTCTTCCGATTTTTTTTGTCACGTGCCAAAATAGAGGTACAAAATGGACGTACGGACCAAAAAACGCGAAATTTCATTTCCGGAAATGGGTTTTTTCGACCGCCGAAAATGGGAAAAAACCCACTTTTTGGCCCAAAACTGGTTTCACTGGCATTTTCACGCGCTCAAAAAACGAGGTTCCGGACATTTTTCTTCCGATTTTTTTTGTCACGTGCCAAAATAGAGGTACAAAATGGACGTACGGACCAAAAAACGAGAAATTTCATTTCCGGAAATGGGTTTTTTCGACCCCCGAAAATGGGAAAAAACCAACTTTTTGGCCCAAAACTGGTTTCACTGGCATTTTCACGCGCTCAAAAAACGAGGTTCCGGACATTTTTCTTCCGATTTTTTTTTCCACGTGCCAAAATAGAGGTACAAAATGGACGTACGGACCAAAAAACACGAAATTTCATTTCCGGAAATGGGTTTTTTCGACCCCCGAAAATGGGAAAAAACCCACTTTTTGGCCCAAAACTGGTTTCACTGGCATTTTCACGCGCTCAAAAAACGAGGTTCCGAACATTTTTCTTCCGATTTTTTTTGTCACGTGCCAAAATAGAGGTACAAAATGGACGTACGGACCAAAAAACGCGAAGTTTCATTTCCGAAAATGGGTTTTTTCGACCGCCGAAAATGGGAAAAAACCCACTTTTTGGCCCAAAACTGGTTTCACTGGCATTTTCACGCGCTCAAAAAACGAGTTTCCGGACATTTTTCTTCCGATTTTTTTTGTCACGTGCCAAAATAGAGGTACAAAATGGACGTACGGACCAAAAAACGTGAAATTTCATTTCCGGAAATGGGTTTTTTCGACCCCCGAAAATGGGAAAAAACCAACTTTTTGGCCCAAAACTGGTTTCACTGGCATTTTCACGCGCTCAAAAAACGAGGTTCCGGACATTTTTCTTCCGATTTTTTTTGCCACGTGCCAAAATAGAGGTACAAAATGGACGTACGGACCAAAAAACGCGAAATTTCATTTCCGGAAATGGGTTTTTTCGACCCCCGAAAATGGGAAAAAACCCACTTTTTGGCCCAAAACTGGTTTCACTGGCATTTTCACGCGCTCAAAAAACGAGGTTCCGGACATTTTTCTTCCGATTTTTTTTGTCACGTGCCAAAATAGAGGTACAAAATGGACGTACGGACCAAAAAACGAGAAATTTCATTTCCGGAAATGGGTTTTTTCGACCCCCGAAAATGGGAAAAAACCAACTTTTTGGCCCAAAACTGGTTTCACTGGTATTTTCACGCGCTCAAAAAACTAGGTTCCGGACATTTTTCTTCCGATTATTTTTGTCACGTGCCAAAATAGAGGTACAAAATGGACGTACGGACCAAAAAACGCGAAATTTCATTTCCGGAAATGGGTTTTTTCGACCCCCAAAAATGGGAAAAAACCCACTTTTTGGCCCAAAACTGGTTTCACTGGCATTTTCACGCGCTCAAAAAACGAGGTTCCGGACATTTTTCTTCCGATTTTTTTTGTCACGTGCCAAAATAGAGGTACAAAATGGACGTACGGACCAAAAAACGCGAAGTTTCATTTCCGAAAATGGGTTTTTTCGACCGCCGAAAATGGGAAAAAACCCACTTTTTGGCCCAAAACTGGTTTCACTGGCATTTTCACGCGCTCAAAAAACGAGTTTCCGGACATTTTTCTTCCGATTTTTTTTGTCACGTGCCAAAATAGAGGTACAAAATGGACGTACGGACCAAAAAACGTGAAATTTCATTTCCGGAAATGGGTTTTTTCGACCCCCGAAAATGGGAAAAAACCAACTTTTTGGCCCAAAACTGGTTTCACTGGCATTTTCACGCGCTCAAAAAACGAGGTTCCGGACATTTTTCTTCCGATTTTTTTTGCCACGTGCCAAAATAGAGGTACAAAATGGACGTACGGACCAAAAAACGTGAAATTTCATTTCCGGAAATGGGTTTTTTCGACCCCCGAAAATGGGAAAAAACCAACTTTTTGGCCCAAAACTGGTTTCACTGGCATTTTCACGCGCTCAAAAAACGAGTTTCCGGACATTTTTCTTCCGATTTTTTTTGTCACGTGCCAAAATAGAGGTACAAAATGGACGTACGGACCAAAAAACGTGAAATTTCATTTCCGGAAATGGGTTTTTTCGACCCCCGAAAATGGGAAAAAACCAACTTTTTGGCCCAAAACTGGTTTCACTGGCATTTTCACGCGCTCAAAAAACGAGGTTCCGGACATTTTTCTTCCGATTTTTTTTGCCACGTGCCAAAATAGAGGTACAAAATGGACGTACGGACCAAAAAACGCGAAATTTCATTTCCGGAAATGGGTTTTTTCGACCCCCGAAAATGGGAAAAAACCCACTTTTTGGCCCAAAACTGGTTTCACTGGCATTTTCACGAGCTCAAAAAACGAGGTTCCGGACATTTTTCTTCCGATTTTTTTTGTCACGTGCCAAAATAGAGGTACAAAATGGACGTACGGACCAAAAAACGAGAAATTTCATTTCCGGAAATGGGTTTTTTCGACCCCCGAAAATGGGAAAAAACCAACTTTTTGGCCCAAAACTGGTTTCACTGGTATTTTCACGCGCTCAAAAAACTAGGTTCCGGACATTTTTCATCCGATTTTTTTTGTCACGTGCCAAAATAGAGGTACAAAATGGACGTACGGACCAAAAAACGCGAAATTTCATTTCCGGAAATGGGTTTTTTCGACCCCCGAAAATGGGAAAAAACCCACTTTTTGGCCCAAAACTGGTTTCACTGGCATTTTCACGCGCTCAAAAAACGAGGTTCCGGACATTTTTCTTCCGATTTTTTTTGTCACGTGCCAAAATAGATGTACAAAATGGACGTACGGACCAAAAAACGTGAAATTTCATTTCCGGAAATGGGTTTTTTCGACCCCCGAAAATGGGAAAAAACCAACTTTTTGGCCCAAAACTGGTTTCACTGGCATTTTCACGCGCTCAAAAAACGAGGTTCCGGACATTTTTTGTAACAGCCCCAAATCCGGGGTCAGGGATTTAGGGTTGTCACAATCCATGTACTCCTTGCCTTACCTGTATTACTCACAACATTCATAATTCACCTGCTCACGACCCCACAATATATGTCTCTCACACACACACACACACACAGGTTAGAGTCTCAGAAACGATACAAATACAACCATTGCGGAATAAATAACTTTTATTACAATACCCAAATGTCTTTGAATCTGTCACTGATACAATTTCTAAGTAATGTTACATTACCAACTTAGCCTTCTGATGCTCACAATCCTCTCATACCATTCTTATCTATACATAAGTTGAATACCAAAAGCTGTAGCCTGATTCGATTGGTTCGTCCTACTTTTGGAATCACTGCTAGAAGCTGTTTACGGAAACGCCTTGCGGGGTATGTGCCGTCCCATTGGCATCCTGCTTCGCTGCTATGTAATATATATAAAACAATAGCAAGAGTGAGCGATAGCTCAGCAAGGTAACAAAAGTATGGCATAATCCTACCTTTAATTCAACCCAGAATAAAGCGGGTATAAGACAATAATTTGTCAAAATATCTCGATACTCAAATTACCTCCTTATCGGAATGTAATCCCAAAAATAATACCATTGTTGTATTTCAAATATCAATTTCATAATATTTCTGCAAACTTTGGCTATATTATGAACAAAGTTCTAGTATAAACGATGAGGTTTCAAAGTAAACCAAATATAACCTTTCCGAAAAATATCTGCTATATATGCAGAATATCAACATATAACTTAAAAGATGAAGTTATAAGGTGATTCAGTATAAACAACTCCCTTACCATAACTCATGTTATGTAAGGTATCCACAGAGTCATAACTCATAAAATAAAAGATGAAGTTGCATGGATTTATTGTCACTTCAATTCCAAACACTTTTCGACCCCCTGCCAACATGACCGGTAAACCTGTACCACGGTGTCATCCTTGGTCCCTTTCAATACATGTTGCAGAACCCCTCTGCCAACATGATCGGTAAACCTGTACCAACGGAGCCATCCGTGGTCCCTTTCAGTACATGTTGCAGAATTATCCAAAATGGATGATGAACCAATACTGGAGCCTTCTCCGCGCCCGTCGTACCAACCTTACTATGATCAGTAGCAGGTTGTACAACAAAATATGTTTTCTACATGTAGATGGAAGTATCACGACAGCCTGACATTGTCTACCGCCTTTCTGGATCTCCCGGCCCATTTGGGGCAATAAGGTGATGGATCGGCGCGACTCGACCTCTTACACATGCTCCTAGTTCAGATGAAATCCATGACTCTGAAACGTAAAGATCGTCTCCCTTTCCCCAAGTGTAATACTTGTTGATACGACTCCACTCAGTAGTCATATCTAGGTTGGAAAGGAAGATTCTCCAATATTTCCCAAGCGATGCTTGTTAATGGATATCGACTTGTTCCAGGAATTTACCCCTCGATCGTTGAGGTGGTAACACAATATTTGACTTGCAGCAACTAAATTGCTTCGAGAAAATATCTGTCCCCTGACAGTTTTGAGTTGAGAGTTTAAAAAGAGTAGCAGTTACTTAAAACAGGTTTCCCATATTTTTGATAATTGAGCGAGCATTTAAATCTTCTTTAAAAGACAGATTTAAATGGAAAAACATTGTTTTGGGAACCTCTTTTTGATTTGAAAATAATTAATAATATTTATTGAATAAGTAAACCCTCAAATGAATATTCGAAATTAATATTCATTAAGTAAATAAACTTTGAATGAATATTTAGAAATAATATCCATTAAATAAATAAGGATTAAATGAATATTCCACATAATATTCATTAACTAATAAACCTCGAATGAATAATTCAAAATAATATAACCTCGAATGAATATTCAAAATAATATTCATTAAATAATAATCTCAATTGAATATTTGAAAATAATATTCATTTAATAAATAATTAATCCTCAAATGAATATTTAAAGGTAATTTTCATTAAATAAATAATCTTCAAGTGAATATTTGAAAATAATATTCATTACTAATCCTCAAATGGAAATATTATCCTTTAAGTCAATAATCCTCCAATGAATATAAATAATATTCTTAATGTCAATAATCCTCAAATGAATATTAATAAATAATATTCTTAAATAAAATAATTAACCCTCGAATAACAGATACCCGATATCTTTGTTATCATTCCGGAACAAAGCGATTTTAAGAAAACATTTTGAAAATGATATTCATCTAAGTAAACAAATTTAATTAGACGAATAAGGCTTATTTAATCCGTAAATGCTTCCAGAAGTATTTACTAATTAAATAAACACTGGTTTATTGGTGATGTTGCCTTTAGGTTAATTATTGCGAAAATCTTTCTAAAAAGCTCTGTCCGGGTTTTCGAAAATATACCTTACAAAATAACCCCGATACGCTGGCTAAGTTATAAACTCAATATATGCTCTGCCCTCTGAGCCTAGGGCCTTTATAAAAACCTGGCTTATAACCGCTATCCATATCTAGCTTATAAGCCCATTACCAAATCATTTTCAAATAATAACCTTCGAATGAGGTAATATTCAAATAGCATTACTCAAATCATTTCCAGGTAATTAATACTTTCTAGAAATATAATTAATGTTTAATAATAATATCCCTCAAGATGAATAGTACTCTGCCGCTGGAATCCCTCCGGGTTTCCGCGACTATCTATATAACACAAATATCGACTCCCGGTCTAGAGTCGAAACAATAAACATTCTCTTATCTATAGAGCTACAAGGTATACCGGTTCATAATTACATTATCTCACGGCTCGTATAATATCCAAAAGTCAAATTCTATTTAACACGATATATAACATGTATCGCAAAACTGTATAACTCCACACATGGCAACAGCAGTAATATACAATCGATACTTCCAAGTATAGATTTAGGAAACTTGCCTGATGCTCGAGAAGTGATAGGGCTCGTGACCATGTCGAACAATCTAGACAAAGTCAAACGAAAACACACGGTTAATCCCCTGGATAATCCACTTGTACTCAATGCTTAAACATGTAAGCAAAACACAACCAAAGAATTACTAACTCGTTATAGGCTCATACTAAGTCCATGTTATCCGTAAAATACTTATATCATAAGTTGGGTTCGAAATCCATCCTCAAATCCAAGTTATACTTAACCATTTGGAACCTTGGTTTCTAAGTCTCGTTTTCGGTGATTTTCACTTGTGCAACCTCGGCTTCCTTATTTTTATAAAATCGGAAAAAGATCTTTTTGACTCGAAACCTTTTTAGGTAACTTACTAACTGTCCATGTTAGTACCATAATTAAAATCTTGTCCTCATTCCATTTTTAAGGGCCTCAAACTTAACCTCAAAGTTGGTATATTTCTGCGACATTGTTTCTCGAATCGCTTTCACTAAAACTAGCATATCTCTTAAACCGTTCGGCCAAATTAGGCGAACCACATATCATTACGAAGCTTATAACATAAACTACACAATAATGGGCAGTAGGACTCAAGGGTCGACATCTAACAGAGGAAAACAGGGAACCAATCAGTAGGTAAAAATTTGGGCATTACAACGGCTATAAATCGGACGTTCCAAAAATCATAATCATCAAACCAAGCCACACCGGGCATCCATACAACTACTAAACATGATTCATATCTTAAAAAATCCAGGAACATCATGCTTCATGCTCATAATCATCATATTACAAAATCACTACAAGATCGTGCTAATCATGCTTACAATCACACTATAATCGTAACTAAACTAAAATCCATCAAGAACATGCATAATCTTAAAGTAAGGCCTTGGGTTCTCAAGAGATATACCTCTGCTGGAGTATGTACTCTCCTTACTAAGTTTGATCTAGTCCTTGTATAGCCTTAATACAACTTAGATCAATCAAAGAAAACAAGAAATCAAAGTTAGTTTCTAAGGGTTACTATTCATCATCACTTTTGTAAAAATCATAGAAAATCGAAAAATAAGAGTTTGGCTCTCAAATCTTTACCACATCTTGGCCTCTTCATAATCTTTGTTTTGAGTCCTAGATCATCAGATTTGAAGCTTCCTAGCTAGGGTTTTGGGCCCCCTTTTTCCGCTGAACCGAAACTGTCATGAACAGGACAGTTTGATTGCTTCAACTTTGGGAGGAGATTTGGCTAGGCTATACCCCTTGGATTGTTATGAAATTTTGAGCGAATGTTACCCATGGAGTGGAGAAGCTATGGTTAAAATTTGGTGATTTATGGATGGATAGAAATGGAGTTATGGATTTTTCTTTCCTTCATGCTCCTGCTGTGCAGAATGGGAGAAGAGTTCTTCCTTTCTCTTTTTTTGTTTTCTTTGTCTTGGTTAATAATATAAATGCTGATATTTGTATAAATGTGGTGAGTCATAGCTCTAGAGCTCTCTTCTTGCGACACTTGTCAAGCATGCACTAGCTCCGTTAAAGTAGCTTTACTGGTTCGCTTCCTTTCGCATGAATGATCCAAATGTTGCATTTCACGAATTAATCTTGTTACATGTTACTTCCATGTCTATATTTAATCCCGTAAATGTTGTCTTGTTTCTCTTGAAACGATTCGAAATATTTTCTAAAGGGGCGAATAAAATTCTACGCGATTCTCGCAGTGAATAGTAACTATTCACTATTTATTCCAACAATCGAATCCTTAAATCGACTTTAATAAAATTACTAAAATTCCAAAATATTAAATCCTCAAATCCTCAAATTTAATATCTCATTTCTTGAATATAATAATACATAATTCGCTTCCCGGTCAAATACTATTCCAAAATAAAATTTGGAATTTCTGAATTCCGATCGTCTTTGCATTCACTTATTTACTCCGTAGATCACTAATATGACTTCGGAATATCCACACTACGTCTCGTACATAGGTGGCATGAAAAATTTTCTTAACCCTCAAAATCACTATTCATCCACCAATATCACTATTCACTGCTGCACTTAATCATAATAAGAAAAGTTTTAAATTTTTCCAAAAATTCGGGTTATTACAGTCTCCCCTCCTTAAAAGGATTCCGTCCCGGAATCAACTTAGGAGTAACTGGGGTACTTCTCTTCCATTGCACTTTCTAACTCCCAGGTGGATTCTTCCACCTCTTGATTTTCCACAAACCTCTCACTAGCTTGTCAACCTCGTCACTTAGCACTTGCTCTTTTCTATCCGTGATTTCCACAGGTTGTTCTTTGTAAGTCAGACCAGGTTGTATATCTTCCTGCTCGTACTCTAGCATATGCTGGGCATCTATAGTATACTGACGTAGCATTGACACATGAACCCCGCTATGACCATTCTACAAGTTTGGGGGGGTAAGGCTGGCTCGTAGGCCACCTTCCTGACGCGTTTTAAAATCTCAGATGGCCCAATGAATCTCTGGCTCAACTTCCCTTTCTTTTCAAATCTCATTAATTCCTTCCACGAGGATATCTTTTAGCATCACGAATCTCTAACCTCATATTCTCTATCTTGTTTGTACAGAAAATACACCAACATAAACTTGCTTGTCATCCATCAACATGCCATTTAGCTTATCAATAGCAGTACCATCTCTATACTCGCGGGCTTAGTCTGCATACTTTCTCTATC
Organism: Heracleum sosnowskyi; assembly: GCA_030848705.1. Lineage (NCBI taxonomy): Eukaryota > Viridiplantae > Streptophyta > Magnoliopsida > Apiales > Apiaceae > Heracleum > Heracleum sosnowskyi. Next base: position 101,235 of record JAUIZM010000157.1, read on the forward strand.
TGTCTTGGCTGTCACCAGCCACTTGTTGGTGAAATCTTTTGTCTTTCTAGTTTGTTGGACTAACTTGGGTTTTGTGTAAAATCTCATCCTTTAATTCCCGATTATTCGGAATCCATCTCTGTCTCATTTTAATCAAGGGTATCGGCCACCACATTGGCCTTCCCCGGATGGTAGTGTATCTCACAGTCATAATTCTAGGTCAATTCTAGCCATTCCTCCATCTCATGCTATCTACTATTACGGGTAACTCAAAGTCAATTCATTACATTCCATGAAAATTTGTGGGTGCACTAATCAACCCCAAAACAACTTCGCTGAAAACTCGAAGTGTCTATTCATAGTACGAATCGCAGTCTTGGGCACATTCTCGGATTTAACTCCCAACTGGTGATATCCAGTTCTTAAATAAATTTGCAAATACACAGCGTTCTTTCGCTGATCAAACAATCATTTACAAGGGTACCTATTCTCCATGTCGAACTCATACGGCTCTCGTGGTTCGATACATAATCTTGTGCTAATATCTTTCTTTCTTACGAACAACACCGGGGTTCCCCACGGTGATACACTGGGCCTTATCATACCTTTATACAACAACTCTTGTAACTGAGTCTTTAACTCTTTCATTCCCACTATACCCTGAATACTCGGTATTCATTCTCATGTCATCCAAATCGATATCTGGTAGCTCATTAAAACCTTGTACAATCTCCCAAAACCATTGTCGTTCCCCTTATACTTGGTATATCTTTTTTTTTGGCGTCCACCTTAAGAGCTAATTAAGCCTCATATCTCCGGCATAATAATTTCTTAATCTGACTATATTCCAGAATCTCTGAATCCGTCTCCATTCTATAATTATTACTCTTTTTTTTGCAATCAATAGGCTCCATTGGTGTCAACCAACCCATCCTTATTATCATATCAACTTCTCCCAACTTGAAAGGAATCAGGTCTATCAAAAGTGTCGACCTCATGTTTCTAGTTCACAATCTAGATGTACCAGTCTTATGGAAAATCCATTGATTGACTATTTCTACTAGTAATTATTCCTCTAAAAACAACACGCTGCACCTCTCCCAAGTCACAATACCAGCTCCCTCTGACTCCATCGTCAGTACTTACCTTGCTAACCCAGCGGTAGTGTCCATTCGTAAACAACTCCTCCAAAACCTCAATCTTACCATAAGGCATCTATCTAACACCGTTGTCACTGGAGATTGACACGCTTTCTATTATCATAATATCCTTGGGAGAATAAACCAATTCATTGATATGTCACTAACATTCTATTTGTCTTAGGGATTCGCTCCTGTCATAGGCGATTTCTTTTCGAACTAATTCCTATCGACGAATTTTGACTTATTTGACCTGATTGGCCTCCCCTTAGAATTCAACGAGGATAACGAAAATCATGGGGTCTTGAAAAGACAGCTCCCATATCAAGGAAAATGTCACACACTGGTGATCATAAGGTTATGAGTTTTAAGGTAACCTTATTGGAGGTAAAAGAATTTACCGAGAGATCAACATGATCATAAGAACTCACGTTGTGTGCCTCGATTGAGACATTACTAAAGGTAATTAGCCTTCTTGTATTTCACAACTTACAAGTGATGGCGTCCCATCAGACTTCTATCACATAGACAGATAGTCCTTGTAGCCCCTATAAGTATAGGGTTGTTCGTCTCAATGGAAGTTGAAAAGTATGAAAGCAATTCGAGATCAATTTAATGATTATCGTCTTTCGACAATATTTCTTAAAGGAACACCTTGGATTAAAATTGAACAGCTTCCAAATGTGCGGTTTCCAAAGAAAATACAAGGAAAAGAATAACCAAAAGATACTGGTACTTAACAACCAAGTGGTGAGGTATCACCATAGGGTCATTCATTATTCGAGGAAAAGTCAAAGCTTAAATAAAATCATTTGACAGGGCTTCGAAAACCTGAAAGTAGGCATCGTGACAGCCTCTAACACAATTGAAATTAATTATGATTTAACACAAGTGTTATAAAATAACTTCGAAGAGGGAATATACCCTTATCAGAATTCTTTCTTGGAAAGAGGTCAAGATAGATCATTGATTGGGGAAATATCCCACATAATTTACAAATGGGGAGGGTACTACCAAGGTTTCTACGGACGCCTTTTATGTCGGCTCCTCTGATGGATAATCGTTCAATTCCAAAGCTTTTCTTTTCCACGCACCCTAAGGTGTTTGATACTTACGTCATTGCCGACTTATAATAGTCACTAAGAATTCAACCATCAACATTTGCAATCGCAGGGAGTTCTATTCGACTAGGCGCAAACGTCTCAAGTAAGCGTTCTGTTCTCTAAGAAGACCTCGATACCGTTGTCGCCCATAGTAATGACAGTTCCACATGTCGACTGGGCGGTACCTCGGAAGCTCGTTAGAAACTACAAGCTTAAATCCGGTCTCTATTTCAATCATCTTTATACCCAATATTCCTTGAGATAATAAAATCCCTCAATGATGTAATAGACACTATTTCTAGTGGAATCGCTGGTCGCGGGGGATTGAAATCTCATAGCCAACGCAATTCCTTACACTATTCTAGGCAACTAAGTACCCTTAATCGTTCGTGAAAATCTGAACATCTTGGTTCTTACGTATGCCGCCTCCTTATGGGCAACTATAACCGACTACGAGTAACAGGTTTCGTTCAAGTCGAATCAATCCACTGATACTGGCTGTATTGCCTCTACCTTTTATGCTTTAGAGACTCTACTCCATTCTTTGTCATATCTCATGATGAGCCATAAACGATCCTTAAATTCTTGTCTCGTCACTTATTTGTCCCTTGAAGGTTCGTCTGGTCCTATTGTACGACTTCAAGTAACATACCACATCTTTATCAATCAACACGTTCTCTACAAGATTCTTTCCTTGACCCACTATGGGGTCTTCCTCTAGATCCTCCTATGGATCTTCCTTTATCGGGTCTCCGTCCATTTCAAGGAACGCATCATCAATTGCCTACTCGAAGGCCTCAGGGTCTGGTATCTCAGAATCCCATCAATCTATAACTCATACGAATCGAGGTGACTAACCATGAAGTCCTAAGTACGGTTTCCCAGAAGAAGTCCCCTCTCGGGCTTCATCTTAAACAGTCCGGGTCATGTCCTCTAACCCGACTACGAACTCAATTCGAGCTCTAGATGTCCTTATCATTCTTAAGGGTATTGTAAGACTCGATCTCCTATCATTTCTGAGGACTGTAACCTAACTCTCTGATACCATTTCTGTAACAGCCCCAAATCCGGGGTCAGGGATTTAGGGTTGTCACAATCCATGTACTCCTTGCCTTACCTGTATTACTCACAACATTCATAATTCACCTGCTCACGACCCCACAATATATGTCTCTCTCACACACACACACACACAGGTTAGAGTCTCAGAAACGATACAAATACAACCATTGCGGAATAAATAACTTTTATTACAATACCCAAATGTCTTTGAATCTGTCACTGATACAATTTCTAAGTAATGTTACATTACCAACTTAGCCTTCTGATGCTCACAATCCTCTCATACCATTCTTATCTATACATAAGTTGAATACCAAAAGCTGTAGCCTGATTCGATTGGTTCGTCCTACTTTTGGAATCACTGCTAGAAGCTGTTTACGGAAACGCCTTGCGGGGTATGTGCCGTCCCATTGGCATCCTGCTTCGCTGCTATGTAATATATATAAAACAATAGCAAGAGTGAGCGATAGCTCAGCAAGGTAACAAAAGTATGGCATAATCCTACCTTTAATTCAACCCAGAATAAAGCGGGTATAAGACAATAATTTGTCAAAATATCTCGATACTCAAATTACCTCCTTATCGGAATGTAATCCCAAAAATAATACCATTGTTGTATTTCAAATATCAATTTCATAATATTTCTGCAAACTTTGGCTATATTATGAACAAAGTTCTAGTATAAACGATGAGGTTTCAAAGTAAACCAAATATAACCTTTCCGAAAAATATCTGCTATATATGCAGAATATCAACATATAACTTAAAAGATGAAGTTATAAGGTGATTCAGTATAAACAACTCCCTTACCATAACTCATGTTATGTAAGGTATCCACAGAGTCATAACTCATAAAATAAAAGATGAAGTTGCATGGATTTATTGTCACTTCAATTCCAAACACTTTTCGACCCCCTGCCAACATGACCGGTAAACCTGTACCACGGTGTCATCCTTGGTCCCTTTCAATACATGTTGCAGAACCCCTCTGCCAACATGATCGGTAAACCTGTACCAACGGAGCCATCCGTGGTCCCTTTCAGTACATGTTGCAGAATTATCCAAAATGGATGATGAACCAATACTGGAGCCTTCTCCGCGCCCGTCGTACCAACCTTACTATGATCAGTAGCAGGTTGTACAACAAAATATGTTTTCTACATGTAGATGGAAGTATCACGACAGCCTGACATTGTCTACCGCCTTTCTGGATCTCCCGGCCCATTTGGGGCAATAAGGTGATGGATCGGCGCGACTCGACCTCTTACACATGCTCCTAGTTCAGATGAAATCCATGACTCTGAAACGTAAAGATCGTCTCCCTTTCCCCAAGTGTAATACTTGTTGATACGACTCCACTCAGTAGTCATATCTAGGTTGGAAAGGAAGATTCTCCAATATTTCCCAAGCGATGCTTGTTAATGGATATCGACTTGTTCCAGGAATTTACCCCTCGATCGTTGAGGTGGTAACACAATATTTGACTTGCAGCAACTAAATTGCTTCGAGAAAATATCTGTCCCCTGACAGTTTTGAGTTGAGAGTTTAAAAAGAGTAGCAGTTACTTAAAACAGGTTTCCCATATTTTTGATAATTGAGCGAGCATTTAAATCTTCTTTAAAAGACAGATTTAAATGGAAAAACATTGTTTTGGGAACCTCTTTTTGATTTGAAAATAATTAATAATATTTATTGAATAAGTAAACCCTCAAATGAATATTCGAAATTAATATTCATTAAGTAAATAAACTTTGAATGAATATTTAGAAATAATATCCATTAAATAAATAAGGATTAAATGAATATTCCACATAATATTCATTAACTAATAAACCTCGAATGAATAATTCAAAATAATATAACCTCGAATGAATATTCAAAATAATATTCATTAAATAATAATCTCAATTGAATATTTGAAAATAATATTCATTTAATAAATAATTAATCCTCAAATGAATATTTAAAGGTAATTTTCATTAAATAAATAATCTTCAAGTGAATATTTGAAAATAATATTCATTACTAATCCTCAAATGGAAATATTATCCTTTAAGTCAATAATCCTCCAATGAATATAAATAATATTCTTAATGTCAATAATCCTCAAATGAATATTAATAAATAATATTCTTAAATAAAATAATTAACCCTCGAATAACAGATACCCGATATCTTTGTTATCATTCCGGAACAAAGCGATTTTAAGAAAACATTTTGAAAATGATATTCATCTAAGTAAACAAATTTAATTAGACGAATAAGGCTTATTTAATCCGTAAATGCTTCCAGAAGTATTTACTAATTAAATAAACACTGGTTTATTGGTGATGTTGCCTTTAGGTTAATTATTGCGAAAATCTTTCTAAAAAGCTCTGTCCGGGTTTTCGAAAATATACCTTACAAAATAACCCCGATACGCTGGCTAAGTTATAAACTCAATATATGCTCTGCCCTCTGAGCCTAGGGCCTTTATAAAAACCTGGCTTATAACCGCTATCCATATCTAGCTTATAAGCCCATTACCAAATCATTTTCAAATAATAACCTTCGAATGAGGTAATATTCAAATAGCATTACTCAAATCATTTCCAGGTAATTAATACTTTCTAGAAATATAATTAATGTTTAATAATAATATCCCTCAAGATGAATAGTACTCTGCCGCTGGAATCCCTCCGGGTTTCCGCGACTATCTATATAACACAAATATCGACTCCCGGTCTAGAGTCGAAACAATAAACATTCTCTTATCTATAGAGCTACAAGGTATACCGGTTCATAATTACATTATCTCACGGCTCGTATAATATCCAAAAGTCAAATTCTATTTAACACGATATATAACATGTATCGCAAAACTGTATAACTCCACACATGGCAACAGCAGTAATATACAATCGATACTTCCAAGTATAGATTTAGGAAACTTGCCTGATGCTCGAGAAGTGATAGGGCTCGTGACCATGTCGAACAATCTAGACAAAGTCAAACGAAAACACACGGTTAATCCCCTGGATAATCCACTTGTACTCAATGCTTAAACATGTAAGCAAAACACAACCAAGGAATTACTAACTCGTTATAGGCTCATACTAAGTCCATGTTATCCGTAAAATACTTATATCATAAGTTGGGTTCGAAATCCATCCTCAAATCCAAGTTATACTTAACCATTTGGAACCTTGGTTTCTAAGTCTCGTTTTCGGTGATTTTCACTTGTGCAACCTCGGCTTCCTTATTTTTATAAAATCGGAAAAAGATCTTTTTGACTCGAAACCTTTTTAGGTAACTTACTAACTGTCCATGTTAGTACCATAATTAAAATCTTGTCCTCATTCCATTTTTAAGGGCCTCAAACTTAACCTCAAAGTTGGTATATTTCTGCGACATTGTTTCTCGAATCGCTTTCACTAAAACTAGCATATCTCTTAAACCGTTCGGCCAAATTAGGCGAACCACATATCATTACGAAGCTTATAACATAAACTACACAATAATGGGCAGTAGGACTCAAGGGTCGACATCTAACAGAGGAAAACAGGGAACCAATCAGTAGGTAAAAATTTGGGCATTACAACGGCTATAAATCGGACGTTCCAAAAATCATAATCATCAAACCAAGCCACACCGGGCATCCATACAACTACTAAACATGATTCATATCTTAAAAAATCCAGGAACATCATGCTTCATGCTCATAATCATCATATTACAAAATCACTACAAGATCGTGCTAATCATGCTTACAATCACACTATAATCGTAACTAAACTAAAATCCATCAAGAACATGCATAATCTTAAAGTAAGGCCTTGGGTTCTCAAGAGATATACCTCTGCTGGAGTATGTACTCTCCTTACTAAGTTTGATCTAGTCCTTGTATAGCCTTAATACAACTTAGATCAATCAAAGAAAACAAGAAATCAAAGTTAGTTTCTAAGGGTTACTATTCATCATCACTTTTGTAAAAATCATAGAAAATCGAAAAATAAGAGTTTGTCTCTCAAATCTTTACCACATCTTGGCCTCTTCATAATCTTTGTTTTGAGTCCTAGATCATCAGATTTGAAGCTTCCTAGCTAGGGTTTTGGGCCCCCTTTTTCCGCTGAACCGAAACTGTCATGAACAGGACAGTTTGATTGCTTCAACTTTGGGAGGAGATTTGGCTAGGCTATACCCCTTGGATTGTTATGAAATTTTGAGCGAATGTTACCCATGGAGTGGAGAAGCTATGGTTAAAATTTGGTGATTTATGGATGGATAGAAATGGAGTTATGGATTTTTCTTTCCTTCATGCTCCTGCTGTGCAGAATGGGAGAAGAGTTCTTCCTTTCTCTTTTTTTGTTTTCTTTGTCTTGGTTAATAATATAAATGCTGATATTTGTATAAATGTGGTGAGTCATAGCTCTAGAGCTCTCTTCTTGCGACACTTGTCAAGCATGCACTAGCTCCGTTAAAGTAGCTTTACTGGTTCGCTTCCTTTCGCATGAATGATCCAAATGTTGCATTTCACGAATTAATCTTGTTACATGTTACTTCCATGTCTATATTTAATCCCGTAAATGTTGTCTTGTTTCTCTTGAAACGATTCGAAATATTTTCTAAAGGGGCGAATAAAATTCTACGCGATTCTCGCAGTGAATAGTAACTATTCACTATTTATTCCAACAATCGAATCCTTAAATCGACTTTAATAAAATTACTAAAATTCCAAAATATTAAATCCTCAAATCCTCAAATTTAATATCTCATTTCTTGAATATAATAATACATAATTCGCTTCCCGGTCAAATACTATTCCAAAATAAAATTTGGAATTTCTGAATTCCGATCGTCTTTGCATTCACTTATTTACTCCGTAGATCACTAATATGACTTCGGAATATCCACACTACGTCTCGTACATAGGTGGCATGAAAAATTTTCTTAACCCTCAAAATCACTATTCATCCACCAATATCACTATTCACTGCTGCACTTAATCATAATAAGAAAAGTTTTAAATTTTTCCAAAAAATTCGGGTTATTACATTTTTCTTCCGATTTTTTTTGTCACGTGCCAAAATAGAGGTACAAAATGGACGTACGGACCAAAAAACGCGAAATTTCATTTCCGGAAATGGGTTTTTTCGACCGCCGAAAATGGGAAAAAACCCACTTTTTGGCCCAAAACTGGTTTCACTGGCATTTTCACGCGCTCAAAAAACTAGGTTCCGGACATTTTTCTTCCGATTATTTTTGTCACGTGCCAAAATAGAGGTACAAAATGGACGTACGGACCAAAAAACGCGAAATTTCATTTCCGGAAATGGGTTTTTTCGACCCCCAAAAATGGGAAAAAACCCACTTTTTGGCCCAAAACTGGTTTCACTGGCATTTTCACGCGCTCAAAAAACGAGGTTCCGGACATTTTTCTTCCGATTTTTTTTGTCACGTGCCAAAATAGAGGTACAAAATGGACGTACGGACCAAAAAACGCGAAGTTTCATTTCCGAAAATGGGTTTTTTCGACCGCCGAAAATGGGAAAAAACCCACTTTTTGGCCCAAAACTGGTTTCACTGGCATTTTCACGCGCTCAAAAAATGAGTTTCCGGACATTTTTCTTCCGATTTTTTTTGTCACGTGCCAAAATAGAGGTACAAAATGGACGTACGGACCAAAAAACGTGAAATTTCATTTCCGGAAATGGGTTTTTTCGACCCCCGAAAATGGGAAAAAACCAACTTTTTGGCCCAAAACTGGTTTCACTGGCATTTTCACGCGCTCAAAAAACGAGGTTCCGGACATTTTTCTTCCGATTTTTTTTGCCACGTGCCAAAATAGAGGTACAAAATGGACGTACGGACCAAAAAACGCGAAATTTCATTTCCGGAAATGGGTTTTTTCGACCCCCGAAAATGGGAAAAAACCCACTTTTTGGCCCAAAACTGGTTTCACTGGCATTTTCACGCGCTCAAAAAACGAGGTTCCGGACATTTTTCTTCCGATTTTTTTTGTCACGTGCCAAAATAGAGGTACAAAATGGACGTACGGACCAAAAAACGAGAAATTTCATTTCCGGAAATGGGTTTTTTCGACCCCCGAAAATGGGAAAAAACCAACTTTTTGGCCCAAAACTGGTTTCACTGGTATTTTCACGCGCTCAAAAAACTAGGTTCCGGACATTTTTCTTCCGATTATTTTTGTCACGTGCCAAAATAGAGGTACAAAATGGACGTACGGACCAAAAAACGCGAAATTTCATTTCCGGAAATGGGTTTTTTCGACCCCCAAAAATGGGAAAAAACCCACTTTTTGGCCCAAAACTGGTTTCACTGGCATTTTCACGCGCTCAAAAAACGAGGTTCCGGACATTTTTCTTCCGATTTTTTTTGTCACGTGCCAAAATAGAGGTACAAAATGGACGTACGGACCAAAAAAACGCGAAGTTTCATTTCCGAAAATGGGTTTTTTCGACCGCCGAAAATGGGAAAAAACCCACTTTTTGGCCCAAAACTGGTTTCACTGGCATTTTCACGCGCTCAAAAAACGAGTTTCCGGACATTTTTCTTCCGATTTTTTTTGTCACGTGCCAAAATAGAGGTACAAAATGGACGTACGGACCAAAAAACGTGAAATTTCATTTCCGGAAATGGGTTTTTTCGACCCCCGAAAATGGGAAAAAACCAACTTTTTGGCCGAAAACTGGTTTCACTGGCATTTTCACGCGCTCAAAAAACGAGGTTCCGGACATTTTTCTTCCGATTTTTTTTGCCACGTGCCAAAATAGAGGTACAAAATGGACGTACGGACCAAAAAACGCGAAATTTCATTTCCGGAAATGGGTTTTTTCGACCCCCGAAAATGGGAAAAAACCCACTTTTTGGCCCAAAACTGGTTTCACTGGCATTTTCACGCGCTCAAAAAACGAGGTTCCGGACATTTTTCTTCCGATTTGTTTTGTCACGTGCCAAAATAGAGGTACAAAATGGACTTACGGACCAAAAAACGTGAAATTTCATTTCCGGAAATGGGTTTTTTCGACCCCCGAAAATGGGAAAAAACCAACTTTTTGGCCCAAAACTGGTTTCACTAGCATTTTCACGCGCTCAAAAAATGAGGTTCCGGACATTTTTCATCCGATTTTTTTTGTCACGTGCCAAAATAGAGGTACAAAATGGACGTACGGACCAAAAAACGCGAAATTTCATTTCCGGAAATGGGTTTTTTTCGACCCCCGAAAATGGGAAAAAACCCACTTTTTGGCCCAAAACTGGTTTCACTGGCATTTTCACGCGCTCAAAAAACGAGGTTCCGGACATTTTTTCTTCCGATTTTTTTTGTCACGTGCCAAAATAGATGTACAAAATGGACGTACGGACCAAAAAACGTGAAATTTCATTTCCGGAAATGGGTTTTTTCGACCCCCGAAAATGGGAAAAAACCAACTTTTTGGCCCAAAACTGGTTTCACTGGCATTTTCACGCGCTCAAAAAACGAGGTTCCGGACATTTTTCTTCCGATTTTTTTTGTCACGTGCCAAAATAGAGGTACAAAATGGACGTACGGACCAAAAAACGCGAAATTTCATTTCCGGAAATGGGTTTTTTCGACCGCCGAAAATGGGAAAAAACCCACTTTTTGGCCCAAAACTGGTTTCAATGGCATTTTCACGCGCTCAAAAAACTAGGTTCCGGACATTTTTCTTCCGATTATTTTTGTCACGTGCCAAAATAGAGGTACAAAATGGACGTACGGACCAAAAAACGCGAAATTTCATTTCCGGAAATGGGTTTTTTCGACCCCCAAAAATGGGAAAAAACCCACTTTTTGGCCCAAAACTGGTTTCACTGGCATTTTCACGCGCTCAAAAAACGAGGTTCCGGACATTTTTCTTCCGATTTTTTTTGTCACGTGCCAAAATAGAGGTACAAAATGGACGTACGGACCAAAAAACGCGAAGTTTCATTTCCGAAAATGGGTTTTTTCGACCGCCGAAAATGGGAAAAAACCCACTTTTTGGCCCAAAACTGGTTTCACTAGCATTTTCACGCGCTCAAAAAACGAGTTTCCGGACATTTTTCTTCCGATTTTTTTTGTCACGTGCCAAAATAGAGGTACAAAATGGACGTACGGACCAAAAAACGTGAAATTTCATTTCCGGAAATGGGTTTTTTCGACCCCCGAAAATGGGAAAAAACCAACTTTTTGGCCCAAAACTGGTTTCACTGGCATTTTCACGCGCTCAAAAAACGAGGTTCCGGACATTTTTCTTCCGATTTTTTTTGCCACGTGCCAAAATAGAGGTACAAAATGGACGTACGGACCAAAAAACGCGAAATTTCATTTCCGGAAATGGGTTTTTTCGACCCCCGAAAATGGGAAAAAACCCACTTTTTGGCCCAAAACTGGTTTCACTGGCATTTTCACGCGCTCAAAAAACGAGGTTCCGGACATTTTTCTTCCGATTTGTTTTGTCACGTGCCAAAATAGAGGTACAAAATGGACTTACGGACCAAAAAACGTGAAATTTCATTTCCGGAAATGGGTTTTTTCGACCCCCGAAAATGGGAAAAAACCAACTTTTTGGCCCAAAACTGGTTTCACTAGCATTTTCACGCGCTCAAAAAATGAGGTTCCGGACATTTTTCATCCGATTTTTTTTGTCACGTGCCAAAATAGAGGTACAAAATGGACGTACGGACCAAAAAACGCGAAATTTCATTTCCGGAAATGGGTTTTTTCGACCCCCGAAAATGGGAAAAAACCCACTTTTTGGCCCAAAACTGGTTTCACTGGCATTTTCACGCGCTCAAAAAACGAGGTTCCGGACATTTTTCTTCCGATTTTTTTTGTCACGTGCCAAAATAGATGTACAAAATGGACGTACGGACCAAAAAACGTGAAATTTCATTTCCGGAAATGGGTTTTTTCGACCCCCGAAAATGGGAAAAAACCAACTTTTTGGCCCAAAACTGGTTTCACTGGCATTTTCACGCGCTCAAAAAACGAGGTTCCGGACATTTTTCTTCCGATTTTTTTTGTCACGTGCCAAAATAGAGGTACAAAATGGACGTACGGACCAAAAAACGCGAAATTTCATTTCCGGAAATGGGTTTTTTCGACCGCCGAAAATGGGAAAAAACCCACTTTTTGGCCCAAAACTGGTTTCACTGGCATTTTCACGCGCTCAAAAAACGAGGTTCCGGACATTTTTCTTCCGATTTTTTTTGTCACGTGCCAAAATAGAGGTACAAAATGGACGTACGGACCAAAAAACGAGAAATTTCATTTCCGGAAATGGGTTTTTTCGACCCCCGAAAATGGGAAAAAACCAACTTTTTGGCCCAAAACTGGTTTCACTGGCATTTTCACGCGCTCAAAAAACGAGGTTCCGGACATTTTTCTTCCGATTTTTTTGTCACGTGCCAAAATAGAGGTACAAAATGGACGTACGGACCAAAAAACGCGAAATTTCATTTCCGGAAATGGGTTTTTTCGACCCCCGAAAATGGAAAAAACCCACTTTTTGGCCCAAAACTGGTTTCACTGGCATTTTCACGCGCTCAAAAAACGAGGTTCCGGAGATTTTTCTTCCGATTTTTTTTGTCACGTGCCAAAACAGAGGTACAAAATGGACGTACGGACCAAAAAAACGCGAAATTTCATTTCCGGAAATGGGTTTTTTCGACCCCCGAAAATGGGAAAAAACCCACTTTTTGGCCCAAAACTGGTTTCACTGGCATTTTCACGCGCTCAAAAAATGAGGTTCCGGACATTTTTCTTCCGATTTTTTTTGTCACGTGCCAAAATAGAGGTACAAAATGGACGTACGGACCAAAAATCGCGAAATTTCATTTCCGGAAATGGGTTTTTTTCGACCCCCGAAAATGGGAAAAAACCCACTTTTTGGCCCAAAACTGGTTTCACTGGCATTTTCACGCGCTCAAAAAACGAGTTTCCCGACATTTTTCTTCCGATTTTTTTTGTCACGTGCCAAAATAGAGGTACAAAATGGACGTACGGACCAAAAAACGTGAAATTTCATTTCCGGAAATGGGTGTTTTCGACCCCCGAAAATGGGAAAAAACCCACTTTTTGGCCCAAAACTGGTTTCACTGGCATTTTCACGCGCTCAAAAAACGAGGTTCCGGACATTTTTCTTCCGATTTTTTTTGCCACGTGCCAAAATAGAGGTACAAAATGGACGTACGGACCAAAAAACGCGAAATTTCATTTCCGGAAATGGGTTTTTTCGACCCCCGAAAATGGGAAAAAACCCACTTTTTGGCCCAAAACTGGTTTCACTGGCATTTTCACGCGCTCAAAAAACGAGGTTCCGGACATTTTTCTTCCGATTTGTTTTGTCACGTGCCAAAATAGAGGTACAAAATGGACTTACGGACCAAAAAAACGTGAAATTTCATTTCCGGAAATGGGTTTTTTTCGACCCCCGAAAATGGGAAAAAACCAACTTTTTGGCCCAAAACTGGTTTCACTAGCATTTTCACGCGCTCAAAAAATGAGGTTCCGGACATTTTTCATCCGATTTTTTTTGTCACGTGCCAAAATAGAGGTACAAAATGGACGTACGGACCAAAAAACGCGAAATTTCATTTCCGGAAATGGGTTTTTTCGACCCCCGAAAATGGGAAAAAACCCACTTTTTGGCCCAAAACTGGTTTCACTGGCATTTTCACGCGCTCAAAAAACGAGGTTCCGGACATTTTTCTTCCGATTTTTTTTTCCACGTGCCAAAATAGAGGTACAAAATGGACGTACGGACCAAAAAACACGAAATTTCATTTCCGGAAATGGGTTTTTTCGACCCCCGAAAATGGGAAAAAACCCACTTTTTGGCCCAAAACTGGTTTCACTGGCATTTTCACGCGCTCAAAAAACGAGGTTCCGAACATTTTTCTTCCGATTTTTTTTATCACGTGCCAAAATAGAGGTACAAAATGGACTTACGGACCAAAAAATGCGAAATTTCATTTCCGGAAATGGGTTTTTTCGACCCCCGAAAATGGGAAAAAACCAACTTTTTGGCCCAAAACTGGTTTCACTGGCATTTTCACGCGCTCAAAAAACTAGGTTCCGGACATTTTTCTTCCGATTTTTTTTGTCACGTGCCAAAATAGAGGTACAAAATGGACGTACGGACCAAAAAACGCGAAATTTCAATTCCGGAAATGGGTTTTTTCGACCCCCGAAAATGGGAAAAAAACCACTTTTTGGCCCAAAACTGGTTTCACTGGCATTTTCACGCGCTCAAAAAACGAGGTTCCGGACATTTTTCTTCCGATTTTTTTTGTCACGTGCCAAAATAGAGGTACAAAATGGACGTACGGACCAAAAAACGCGAAATTTCATTTCCGAAAATGGGTTTTTTCGACCGCCGAAAATGGGAAAAAACCCACTTTTTGGCCCAAAACTGGTTTCACTGGCATTTTCACGCGCTCAAAAAACGAGTTTCCGGACATTTTTCTTCCGATTTTTTTTGTCACGTGCCAAAATAGAGGTACAAAATGGACGTACGGACCAAAAAACGTGAAATTTCATTTCCGGAAATGGGTTTTTTTGACCCCCCGAAAATGGGAAAAAACCAACTTTTTGGCCCAAAACTGGTTTCACTGGCATTTTCACGCGCTCAAAAAACGAGGTTCCGGACATTTTTCTTCCGATTTTTTTTTCCACGTGCCAAAATAGAGGTACAAAATGGACGTACGGACCAAAAAACACGAAATTTCATTTCCGGAAATGGGTTTTTTCGACCCCCGAAAATGGGAAAAAACCCACTTTTTGGCCCAAAACTGGTTTCACTGGCATTTTCACGCGCTCAAAAAACGAGGTTCCGAACATTTTTCTTCCGATTTTTTTTATCACGTGCCAAAATAGAGGTACAAAATGGACTTACGGACCAAAAAATGCGAAATTTCATTTCCGGAAATGGGTTTTTTCGACCCCCGAAAATGGGAAAAAACCAACTTTTTGGCCCAAAACTGGTTTCACTGGCATTTTCACGCGCTCAAAAAACTAGGTTCCGGACATTTTTCTTCCGATTTTTTTTGTCACGTGCCAAAATAGAGGTACAAAATGGACGTACGGACCAAAAAACGCGAAATTTCAATTCCGGAAATGGGTTTTTTTCGACCCCCGAAAATGGGAAAAAAACCACTTTTTGGCCCAAAACTGGTTTCACTGGCATTTTCACGCGCTCAAAAAACGAGGTTCCGGACATTTTTCTTCCGATTTTTTTTGTCACGTGCCAAAATAGAGGTACAAAATGGACGTACGGACCAAAAAACGCGAAATTTCATTTCCGAAAATGGGTTTTTTCGACCGCCGAAAATGGGAAAAAACCCACTTTTTGGCCCAAAACTGGTTTCACTGGCATTTTCACGCGCTCAAAAAAACGAGTTTCCGGACATTTTTCTTCCGATTTTTTTTGTCACGTGCCAAAATAGAGGTACAAAATGGACGTACGGACCAAAAAACGTGAAATTTCATTTCCGGAAATGGGTTTTTTTTGACCCCCGAAAATGGGAAAAAAACCAACTTTTTGGCCCAAAACTGGTTTCACTGGCATTTTCACGCGCTCAAAAAACGAGGTTCCGGACATTTTTCTTCCGATTTTTTTTGCCACGTGCCAAAATAGAGGTACAAAATGGACGTACGGACCAAAAAACGCGAAATTTCATTTCCGGAAATGGGTTTTTTTCGACCCCCGAAAATGGGAAAAAACCCACTTTTTGGCCCAAAACTGGTTTCACTGGCATTTTCACGCGCTCAAAAAACGAGGTTCCGGACATTTTTCTTCCGATTTTTTTTGTCACGTGCCAAAATAGAGGTACAAAATGGACTTACGGACCAAAAAACGTGAAATTTCATTTCCGGAAATGGGTTTTTTCGACCCCCGAAAATGGGAAAAAACCAACTTTTTGGCCCAAAACTGGTTTCACTAGCATTTTCACGCGCTCAAAAAATGAGGTTCCGGACATTTTTCATCCGATTTTTTTTGTCACGTGCCAAAATAGAGGTACAAAATGGACGTACGGACCAAAAAACGTGAAATTTCATTTCCGGAAATGGGTTTTTTCGACCCCCGAAAATGGGAAAAAACCAACTTTTTGGCCCAAAACTGGTTTCACTAGCATTTTCACGCGCTCAAAAAATGAGGTTCCGGACATTTTTCATCCGATTTTTTTTGTCACGTGCCAAAATAGAGGTACAAAATTGACGTACGGACCAAAAAAACGCGAAATTTCATTTCCGGAAATGGGTTTTTTCGACCGCCGAAAATGGGAAAAAACCCACTTTTTGGCCCAAAACTGGTTTCACTGGCATTTTCACGCGCTCAAAAAACGAGGTTTCGGACATTTTTCTTCCGATTTTTTTTGTCACGTGCCAAAATAGAGGTACAAAATGGACTTACGGACCAAAAAACGCGAAATTTCATTTCCGGAAATGGGTTTTTTCGACCCCCGAAAATGGGAAAAAACCAACTTTTTGGCCCAAAACTGGTTTCACTGGCATTTTCACGCGCTCAAAAAACGAGGTTCCGGACATTTTTCTTCCGATTTTTTTTGCCACGTGCCAAAATAGAGGTACAAAATGGACGTACGGACCAAAAAACGCGAAATTTCATTTCCGGAAATGGGTTTTTTCGACCCCCGAAAATGGGAAAAAACCCACTTTTTGGCCCAAAACTGGTTTCACTGGCATTTTCACGCGCTCAAAAAACGAGGTTCCGGACATTTTTCTTCCGATTTGTTTTGTCACGTGCCAAAATAGAGGTACAAAATGGACTTACGGACCAAAAAACGTGAAATTTCATTTCCGGAAATGGGTTTTTTCGACCCCCGAAAATGGGAAAAAACCAACTTTTTGGCCCAAAACTGGTTTCACTAGCATTTTCACGCGCTCAAAAAATGAGGTTCCGGACATTTTTCATCCGATTTTTTTTGTCACGTGCCAAAATAGAGGTACAAAATGGACGTACGGACCAAAAAACGCGAAATTTCATTTCCGGAAATGGGTTTTTTCGACCCCCGAAAATGGGAAAAAACCCACTTTTTGGCCCAAAACTGGTTTCACTGGCATTTTCACGCGCTCAAAAAACGAGGTTCCGGACATTTTTCTTCCGATTTTTTTTGTCACGTGCCAAAATAGATGTACAAAATGGACGTACGGACCAAAAAACGTGAAATTTCATTTCCGGAAATGGGTTTTTTCGACCCCCGAAAATGGGAAAAAACCAACTTTTTGGCCCAAAACTGGTTTCACTGGCATTTTCACGCGCTCAAAAAACGAGGTTCCGGACATTTTTCTTCCGATTTTTTTTGTCACGTGCCAAAATAGAGGTACAAAATGGACGTACGGACCAAAAAAACGCGAAATTTCATTTCCGGAAATGGGTTTTTTCGACCGCCGAAAATGGGAAAAAACCCACTTTTTGGCCCAAAACTGGTTTCACTGGCATTTTCACGCGCTCAAAAAACTAGGTTCCGGACATTTTTCTTCCGATTATTTTTGTCACGTGCCAAAATAGAGGTACAAAATGGACGTACGGACCAAAAAACGCGAAATTTCATTTCCGGAAATGGGTTTTTTCGACCCCCAAAAATGGGAAAAAACCCACTTTTTGGCCCAAAACTGGTTTCACTGGCATTTTCACGCGCTCAAAAAACGAGGTTCCGGACATTTTTCTTCCGATTTTTTTTGTCACGTGCCAAAATAGAGGTACAAAATGGACGTACGGACCAAAAAACGCGAAGTTTCATTTCCGAAAATGGGTTTTTTCGACCGCCGAAAATGGGAAAAAACCCACTTTTTGGCCCAAAACTGGTTTCACTGGCATTTTCACGCGCTCAAAAAACGAGTTTCCGGACATTTTTCTTCCGATTTTTTTTGTCACGTGCCAAAATAGAGGTACAAAATGGACGTACAGACCAAAAAACGTGAAATTTCATTTCCGGAAATGGGTTTTTTCGACCCCCGAAAATGGGAAAAAACCAACTTTTTGGCCCAAAACTGGTTTCACTGGCATTTTCACGCGCTCAAAAAACGAGGTTCCGGACATTTTTCTTCCGATTTTTTTTGCCACGTGCCAAAATAGAGGTACAAAATGGACGTACGGACCAAAAAACGCGAAATTTCATTTCCGGAAATGGGTTTTTTCGACCCCCGAAAATGGGAAAAAACCCACTTTTTGGCCCAAAACTGGTTTCACTGGCATTTTCACGCGCTCAAAAAACGAGGTTCCGGACATTTTTCTTCCGATTTGTTTTGTCACGTGCCAAAATAGAGGTACAAAATGGACTTACGGACCAAAAAACGTGAAATTTCATTTCCGGAAATGGGTTTTTTCGACCCCCGAAAATGGGAAAAAACCAACTTTTTGGCCCAAAACTGGTTTCACTAGCATTTTCACGCGCTCAAAAAATGAGGTTCCGGACATTTTTCATCCGATTTTTTTTGTCACGTGCCAAAATAGAGGTACAAAATGGACGTACGGACCAAAAAACGCGAAATTTCATTTCCGGAAATGGGTTTTTTCGACCCCCGAAAATGGGAAAAAACCCACTTTTTGGCCCAAAACTGGTTTCACTGGCATTTTCACGCGCTCAAAAAACGAGGTTCCGGACATTTTTCTTCCGATTTTTTTTGTCACGTGCCAAAATAGATGTACAAAATGGACGTACGGACCAAAAAACGTGAAATTTCATTTCCGGAAATGGGTTTTTTCGACCCCCGAAAATGGGAAAAAACCAACTTTTTGGCCCAAAACTGGTTTCACTGGCATTTTCACGCGCTCAAAAAACGAGGTTCCGGACATTTTTCTTCCGATTTTTTTTGTCACGTGCCAAAATAGAGGTACAAAATGGACGTACGGACCAAAAAACGCGAAATTTCATTTCCGGAAATGGGTTTTTTCGACCGCCGAAAATGGGAAAAAACCCACTTTTTGGCCCAAAACTGGTTTCACTGGCATTTTCACGCGCTCAAAAAACGAGGTTCCGGACATTTTTCTTCCGATTTTTTTTGTCACGTGCCAAAATAGAGGTACAAAATGGACGTACGGACCAAAAAACGAGAAATTTCATTTCCGGAAATGGGTTTTTTCGACCCCCGAAAATGGGAAAAAAACCAACTTTTTGGCCCAAAACTGGTTTCACTGGCATTTTCACGCGCTCAAAAAACGAGGTTCCGGACATTTTTCTTCCGATTTTTTTTTCCACGTGCCAAAATAGAGGTACAAAATGGACGTACGGACCAAAAAACACGAAATTTCATTTCCGGAAATGGGTTTTTTCGACCCCCGAAAATGGGAAAAAACCCACTTTTTGGCCCAAAACTGGTTTCACTGGCATTTTCACGCGCTCAAAAAACGAGGTTCCGAACATTTTTCTTCCGATTTTTTTTATCACGTGCCAAAATAGAGGTACAAAATGGACTTACGGACCAAAAAATGCGAAATTTCATTTCCGGAAATGGGTTTTTTCGACCCCCGAAAATGGGAAAAAACCAACTTTTTGGCCCAAAACTGGTTTCACTGGCATTTTCACGCGCTCAAAAAACTAGGTTCCGGACATTTTTCTTCCGATTTTTTTTGTCACGTGCCAAAATAGAGGTACAAAATGGACGTACGGACCAAAAAACGCGAAATTTCAATTCCGGAAATGGGTTTTTTCGACCCCCGAAAATGGGAAAAAAACCACTTTTTGGCCCAAAACTGGTTTCACTGGCATTTTCACGCGCTCAAAAAACGAGGTTCCGGACATTTTTCTTCCGATTTTTTTTGTCACGTGCCAAAATAGAGGTACAAAATGGACGTACGGACCAAAAAACGCGAAATTTCATTTCCGAAAATGGGTTTTTTCGACCGCCGAAAATGGGAAAAAACCCACTTTTTGGCCCAAAACTGGTTTCACTGGCATTTTCACGCGCTCAAAAAACGAGTTTCCGGACATTTTTCTTCCGATTTTTTTTGTCACGTGCCAAAATAGAGGTACAAAATGGACGTACGGACCAAAAAACGTGAAATTTCATTTCCGGAAATGGGTTTTTTTGACCCCCGAAAATGGGAAAAAACCAACTTTTTGGCCCAAAACTGGTTTCACTGGCATTTTCACGCGCTCAAAAAACGAGGTTCCGGACATTTTTCTTCCGATTTTTTTTGCCACGTGCCAAAATAGAGGTACAAAATGGACGTACGGACCAAAAAACGCGAAATTTCATTTCCGGAAATGGGTTTTTTCGACCCCCGAAAATGGGAAAAAACCCACTTTTTGGCCCAAAACTGGTTTCACTGGCATTTTCACGCGCTCAAAAAACGAGGTTCCGGACATTTTTCTTCCGATTTTTTTTGTCACGTGCCAAAATAGAGGTACAAAATGGACTTACGGACCAAAAAACGTGAAATTTCATTTCCGGAAATGGGTTTTTTCGACCCCCGAAAATGGGAAAAAACCAACTTTTTGGCCCAAAACTGGTTTCACTAGCATTTTCACGCGCTCAAAAAATGAGGTTCCGGACATTTTTCATCCGATTTTTTTTGTCACGTGCCAAAATAGAGGTACAAAATGGACGTACGGACCAAAAAACGTGAAATTTCATTTCCGGAAATGGGTTTTTTCGACCCCCGAAAATGGGAAAAAACCAACTTTTTGGCCCAAAACTGGTTTCACTAGCATTTTCACGCGCTCAAAAAATGAGGTTCCGGACATTTTTCATCCGATTTTTTTTGTCACGTGCCAAAATAGAGGTACAAAATTGACGTACGGACCAAAAAACGCGAAATTTCATTTCCGGAAATGGGTTTTTTCGACCGCCGAAAATGGGAAAAAACCCACTTTTTGGCCCAAAACTGGTTTCACTGGCATTTTCACGCGCTCAAAAAACGAGGTTTCGGACATTTTTCTTCCGATTTTTTTTGTCACGTGCCAAAATAGAGGTACAAAATGGACTTACGGACCAAAAAACGCGAAATTTCATTTCCGGAAATGGGTTTTTTCGACCCCCGAAAATGGGAAAAAACCAACTTTTTGGCCCAAAACTGGTTTCACTGGCATTTTCACGCGCTCAAAAAACTAGGTTCCGGACATTTTTCTTCCGATTTTTTTTGTCACGTGCCAAAATAGAGGTACAAAATGGACGTACGGACCAAAAAACGCGAAATTTCAATTCCGGAAATGGGTTTTTTCGACCCCCGAAAATGGGAAAAAAAACCACTTTTTGGCCCAAAACTGGTTTCACTGGCATTTTCACGCGCTCAAAAAAACGAGGTTCCGGACATTTTTCTTCCGATTTTTTTTGTCACGTGCCAAAATAGAGGTACAAAATGGACGTACGGACCAAAAAACGCGAAATTTCATTTCCGAAAATGGGTTTTTTTCGACCGCCCGAAAATGGGAAAAAACCCACTTTTTGGCCCAAAACTGGTTTCGCTGGCATTTTCACGCGCTCAAAAAACGAGTTTCCGGACATTTTTCTTCCGATTTTTTTTGTCACGTGCCAAAATAGAGGTACAAAATGGACGTACGGACCAAAAAACGTGAAATTTCATTTCCGGAAATGGGTTTTTTTGACCCCCGAAAATGGGAAAAAACCAACTTTTTGGCCCAAAACTGGTTTCACTGGCATTTTCACGCGCTCAAAAAACGAGGTTCCGGACATTTTTCTTCCGATTTTTTTGCCACGTGCCAAAATAGAGGTACAAAATGGACGTACGGACCAAAAAACGCGAAATTTCATTTCCGGAAATGGGTTTTTTCGACCCCCGAAAATGGGAAAAAACCCACTTTTTGGCCCAAAACTGGTTTCACTGGCATTTTCACGCGCTCAAAAAACGAGGTTCCGGACATTTTTCTTCCGATTTTTTTTGTCACGTGCCAAAATAGAGGTACAAAATGGACTTACGGACCAAAAAACGTGAAATTTCATTTCCGGAAATGGGTTTTTTCGACCCCCGAAAATGGGAAAAACCAACTTTTTGGCCCAAAACTGGTTTCACTAGCATTTTCACGCGCTCAAAAAATGAGGTTCCGGACATTTTTCATCCGATTTTTTTTGTCACGTGCCAAAATAGAGGTACAAAATGGACGTACGGACCAAAAAACGTGAAATTTCATTTCCGGAAATGGGTTTTTTCGACCCCCGAAAATGGGAAAAAACCAACTTTTTGGCCCAAAACTGGTTTCACTAGCATTTTCACGCGCTCAAAAAATGAGGTTCCGGACATTTTTCATCCGATTTTTTTTGTCACGTGCCAAAATAGAGGTACAAAATGGACGTACGGACCAAAAAACGCGAAATTTCATTTCCGGAAATGGGTTTTTTTCGACCGCCGAAAATGGGAAAAAACCCACTTTTTGGCCCAAAACTGGTTTCACTGGCATTTTCACGCGCTCAAAAAACGAGGTTCCGGACATTTTTCTTCCGATTTTTTTGTCACGTGCCAAAATAGAGGTACAAAATGGACGTACGGACCAAAAAACGAGAAATTTCATTTCCGGAAATGGGTTTTTTCGACCCCCGAAAATGGGAAAAAACCAACTTTTTGGCCCAAAACTGGTTTCACTAGCATTTTCACGCGCTCAAAAAATGAGGTTCCGGACATTTTTCATCCGATTTTTTTTGTCACGTGCCAAAATAGAGGTACAAAATGGACGTACGGACCAAAAAACGTGAAATTTCATTTCCGAAAATGGGTTTTTTCGACCCCCGAAAATGGGAAAAAACCAACTTTTTGGCCCAAAACTGGTTTCACTAGCATTTTCACGCGCTCAAAAAATGAGGTTCCGGACATTTTTCATCCGATTTTTTTTATCACGTGCCAAAATAGAGGTACAAAATGGACGTACGGACCAAAAAACGCGAAATTTCATTTCCGGAAATGGGTTTTTTCGACCGCCGAAAATGGGAAAAAAACCCACTTTTTGGCCCAAAACTGGTTTCACTGGCATTTTCACGCGCTCAAAAAACGAGGTTCCGGACATTTTTCTTCCGATTTTTTTGTCACGTGCCAAAATAGAGGTACAAAATGGACGTACGGACCAAAAAACGAGAAATTTCATTTCCGGAAATGGGTTTTTTCGACCCCCGAAAATGGGAAAAAACCAACTTTTTGGCCCAAAACTGGTTTCACTAGCATTTTCACGCGCTCAAAAAATGAGGTTCCGGACATTTTTCATCCGATTTTTTTTGTCACGTGCCAAAATAGAGGTACAAAATGGACGTACGGACCAAAAAACGTGAAATTTCATTTCCGGAAATGGGTTTTTTCGACCCCCGAAAATGGGAAAAAACCAACTTTTTGGCCCAAAACTGGTTTCACTAGCATTTTCACGCGCTCAAAAAATGAGGTTCCGGACATTTTTCATCCGATTTTTTTTGTCACGTGCCAAAATAGAGGTACAAAATGGACGTACGGACCAAAAAACGCGAAATTTCATTTCCGGAAATGGGTTTTTTCGACCGCCGAAAATGGGAAAAAACCCACTTTTTGGCCCAAAACTGGTTTCACTGGCATTTTCACGCGCTCAAAAAACGAGGTCCCGGACATTTTTCTTCCGATTTTTTTTGTCACGTGCCAAAATAGAGGTACAAAATGGACGTACGGACCAAAAAACGAGAAATTTCATTTCCGGAAATGGGTTTTTTCGACCCCCGAAAATGGGAAAAAACCAACTTTTTGGCCCAAAACTGGTTTCACTGGCATTTTCACGCGCTCAAAAAACGAGGTTCCGGACATTTTTCTTCCGATTTTTTTTGCCACGTGCCAAAATAGAGGTACAAAATGGACGTACGGACCAAAAAACGCGAAATTTCATTTCCGGAAATGGGTTTTTTTCGACCCCCGAAAATGGGAAAAAACCCACTTTTTGGCCCAAAACTGGTTTCACTGGCATTTTCACGCGCTCAAAAAACGAGGTTTCGGACATTTTTCTTCCGATTTTTTTTGTCACGTGCCAAAATAGAGGTACAAAATGGACTTACGGACCAAAAAACGCGAAATTTCATTTCCGGAAATGGGTTTTTTCGACCCCCCGAAAATGGGAAAAAACCAACTTTTTGGCCCAAAACTGGTTTCACTGGCATTTTCACGCGCTCAAAAAACGAGGTTCCGGACATTTTTCTTCCGATTTTTTTTGCCACGTGCCAAAATAGAGGTACAAAATGGACGTACGGACCAAAAAACGCAAAATTTCATTTCCGGAAATGGGTTTTTTCGACCCCCGAAAATGGGAAAAAACCCACTTTTTGGCCCAAAACTGGTTTCACTGGCATTTTCACGCGCTCAAAAAACGAGGTTCCGGACATTTTTCTTCCGATTTGTTTTGTCACGTGCCAAAATAGAGGTACAAAATGGACTTACGGACCAAAAAACGTGAAATTTCATTTCCGGAAATGGGTTTTTTCGACCCCCGAAAATGGGAAAAAACCAACTTTTTGGCCCAAAACTGGTTTCACTAGCATTTTCACGCGCTCAAAAAATGAGGTTCCGGACATTTTTCATCCGATTTTTTTTGTCACGTGCCAAAATAGAGGTACAAAATGGACGTACGGACCAAAAAACGCGAAATTTCATTTCCGGAAATGGGTTTTTTTCGACCCCCGAAAATGGGAAAAAACCCACTTTTTGGCCCAAAACTGGTTTCACTGGCATTTTCACGCGCTCAAAAAACGAGGTTCCGGACATTTTTCTTCCGATTTTTTTTGCCACGTGCCAAAATAGAGGTACAAAATGGACGTACGGACCAAAAAACGCGAAATTTCATTTCCGGAAATGGGTTTTTTCGACCCCCCGAAAATGGGAAAAAACCCACTTTTTGGCCCAAAACTGGTTTCACTGGCATTTTCACGCGCTCAAAAAACGAGGTTTCGGACATTTTTCTTCCGATTTTTTTTGTCACGTGCCAAAATAGAGGTACAAAATGGACTTACGGACCAAAAAACGCGAAATTTCATTTCCGGAAATGGGTTTTTTCGACCCCCGAAAATGGGAAAAAACCAACTTTTTGGCCCAAAACTGGTTTCACTGGCATTTTCACGCGCTCAAAAAACGAGGTTCCGGACATTTTTCTTCCGATTTTTTTTGCCACGTGCCAAAATAGAGGTACAAAATGGACGTACGGACCAAAAAACGCAAAATTTCATTTCCGGAAATGGGTTTTTTTCGACCCCCGAAAATGGGAAAAAACCCACTTTTTGGCCCAAAACTGGTTTCACTGGCATTTTCACGCGCTCAAAAAACGAGGTTCCGGACATTTTTCTTCCGATTTGTTTTGTCACGTGCCAAAATAGAGGTACAAAATGGACTTACGGACCAAAAAACGTGAAATTTCATTTCCGGAAATGGGTTTTTTCGACCCCCGAAAATGGGAAAAAACCAACTTTTTGGCCCAAAACTGGTTTCACTAGCATTTTCACGCGCTCAAAAAATGAGGTTCCGGACATTTTTCATCCGATTTTTTTTGTCACGTGCCAAAATAGAGGTACAAAATGGACGTACGGACCAAAAAACGCGAAATTTCATTTCCGGAAATGGGTTTTTTCGACCCCCCGAAAATGGGAAAAAACCCACTTTTTGGCCCAAAACTGGTTTCACTGGCATTTTCACGCGCTCAAAAAACGAGGTTCCGGACATTTTTCTTCCGATTTTTTTTGTCACGTGCCAAAATAGATGTACAAAATGGACGTACGGACCAAAAAACGTGAAATTTCATTTCCGGAAATGGGTTTTTTCGACCCCCGAAAATGGGAAAAAACCAACTTTTTGGCCCAAAACTGGTTTCACTGGCATTTTCACGCGCTCAAAAAACGAGGTTCCGGACATTTTTCTTCCGATTTTTTTTGTCACGTGCCAAAATAGAGGTACAAAATGGACGTACGGACCAAAAAACGCGAAATTTCATTTCCGGAAATGGGTTTTTTCGACCGCCGAAAATGGGAAAAAACCCACTTTTTGGCCCAAAACTGGTTTCACTGGCATTTTCACGCGCTCAAAAAACTAGGTTCCGGACATTTTTCTTCCGATTATTTTTGTCACGTGCCAAAATAGAGGTACAAAATGGACGTACGGACCAAAAAACGCGAAATTTCATTTCCGGAAATGGGTTTTTTCGACCCCCAAAAATGGGAAAAAACCCACTTTTTGGCCCAAAACTGGTTTCACTGGCATTTTCACGCGCTCAAAAAACGAGGTTCCGGACATTTTTCTTCCGATTTTTTTTTGTCACGTGCCAAAATAGAGGTACAAAATGGACGTACGGACCAAAAAAACGCGAAGTTTCATTTCCGAAAATGGGTTTTTTTCGACCGCCGAAAATGGGAAAAAACCCACTTTTTGGCCCAAAACTGGTTTCACTGGCATTTTCACGCGCTCAAAAAACGAGTTTCCGGACATTTTTCTTCCGATTTTTTTTGTCACGTGCCAAAATAGAGGTACAAAATGGACGTACAGACCAAAAAAACGTGAAATTTCATTTCCGGAAATGGGTTTTTTCGACCCCCGAAAATGGGAAAAAACCAACTTTTTGGCCCAAAACTGGTTTCACTGGCATTTTCACGCGCTCAAAAAACGAGGTTCCGGACATTTTTCTTCCGATTTTTTTTGCCACGTGCCAAAATAGAGGTACAAAATGGACGTACGGACCAAAAAAACGCGAAATTTCATTTCCGGAAATGGGTTTTTTCGACCCCCGAAAATGGGAAAAAACCCACTTTTTGGCCCAAAACTGGTTTCACTGGCATTTTCACGCGCTCAAAAAACGAGGTTCCGGACATTTTTCTTCCGATTTGTTTTGTCACGTGCCAAAATAGAGGTACAAAATGGACTTACGGACCAAAAAACGTGAAATTTCATTTCCGGAAATGGGTTTTTTCGACCCCCGAAAATGGGAAAAAACCAACTTTTTGGCCCAAAACTGGTTTCACTAGCATTTTCACGCGCTCAAAAAATGAGGTTCCGGACATTTTTCATCCGATTTTTTTTTGTCACGTGCCAAAATAGAGGTACAAAATGGACGTACGGACCAAAAAACGCGAAATTTCATTTCCGGAAATGGGTTTTTTCGACCCCCCGAAAATGGGAAAAAACCCACTTTTTGGCCCAAAACTGGTTTCACTGGCATTTTCACGCGCTCAAAAAACGAGGTTCCGGACATTTTTCTTCCGATTTTTTTTGTCACGTGCCAAAATAGATGTACAAAATGGACGTACGGACCAAAAAACGTGAAATTTCATTTCCGGAAATGGGTTTTTTCGACCCCCGAAAATGGGAAAAAACCAACTTTTTGGCCCAAAACTGGTTTCACTGGCATTTTCACGCGCTCAAAAAAACGAGGTTCCGGACATTTTTCTTCCGATTTTTTTTGTCACGTGCCAAAATAGAG
>JAUIZM010000158.1:0-127324 GCA_030848705.1 Heracleum sosnowskyi
AACCTCGTTTTTTGAGCGCGTGAAAATGCTAGTGAATCCAGTTTTGGGCCAAAAAGTGGGTTTTTTTCCCATTTTCGGGGGTCGAAAAAAAACACATTCCGGAAATGAAATTTCACGTTTTTTGGGTCCGTACGTCCATTTTGTACCTCTATTTTAGCACGTGACAAAAAAAATCGGAATAAAAATGTCCGAAACCTCATTTTTGAGCGCGTGAAAATGCCAGTGAATCCAGTTTTGGGCCAAAAAGTGGGGTTTTTTCCCATTTTCGGGGGTCGAAAAACCCATTTCCGGAAATGAAATTTCGCGTTTTTTGGTCCGTACGTCCATTTTGTACCTCTATTTTAGCACGTGACAAAAAAAATCGGAAGAAAAATGTCCGAACCGCGTTTTTTGAGCGCGTGAAAATGCCAGTGAAACTCTATTTTAGCACGTGACAAAACAAATCGGAAGAAAAATGTCCGGAACCCTCGTTTATTGAGCGCGTGAAAATGCCAGTGAATCCAGTTTTGGGCCAAAAAGTGGGATTTTTTCCCATTTTCGGGGGTCGAAAAAACACATTTCCGGAAATGAAATTTCACGTTTTTTGGTCCGTACGTCCATTTTGTACCTCTATTTTAGCACGTGACAAAAAAAATCGGAATAAAAATGTCCGAAACCTCATTTTTTGAGCGCGTGAAAATGCCAGTGAATCCAGTTTTGGGCCAAAAAGTGGGTTTTTTCCCCATTTTCGGGGGTCGAAAAAACCCATTTCCGGAAATGAAATTTCGCGTTTTTTGGTCCGTACGTCCATTTTGTACCTCTATTTTAGCACGTGACAAAAAAAATCGGAAGAAAAATGTCCGGAACCGCGTTTTTTGAGCGCGTGAAAATGCCAGTGAAACCAGTTTTGGGCCAAAAAGTGGGTTTTTTCCCATTTTCGGGGGTCGAAAAAACACATTTCCGGAAATGAAATTTCACGTTTTTTGGTCCGTACGTCCATTTTGTACCTCTATTTTAGCACGTGACAAAAAAAAATCGGAATAAAAATGTCCGAAACCTCATTTTTTGAGCGCGTGAAAAATGCCAGTGAATCCAGTTTTGGGCCAAAAAGTGGGTTTTTTCCCATTTTCGGGGGTCGAAAAAACCCATTTCCGGAAATGAAATTTCGCGTTTTTTTGGTCCGTACGTCCATTTTGTACCTCTATTTTAGCACGTGACAAAAAAAATCGGAAGAAAAATGTCCGGAACCGCGTTTTTTGAGCGCGTGAAAATGCCCAGTGAAACTCTATTTTAGCACGTGACAAAACAAATCGGAAGAAAAATGTCCGGAACCTCGTTTATTGAGCGCGTGAAAATGCCAGTGAATCCAGTTTTGGGCCAAAAAGTGGGATTTTTCCCATTTTCGGGGGTCGAAAAAACACATTTCCGGAAATGAAATTTCACGTTTTTTGGTCCGTACGTCCATTTTGTACCTCTATTTTAGCACGTGACAAAAAAAAATCGGAATAAAAATGTCCGAAACCTCATTTTTTGAGCGCGTGAAAATGCCAGTGAATCCAGTTTTGGGCCAAAAAGTGGGTTTTTTCCCCATTTTCGGGGGTCGAAAAAACCCATTTCGGAAATGAAATTTCGCGTTTTTTGGTCCGTACGTCCATTTTGTACCTCTATTTTAGCACGTGACAAAAAAAAATCGGAAGAAAAATGTCCGGAACCGCGTTTTTTGAGCGCGTGAAAATGCCAGTGAAACCAGTTTTGGGCCAAAAAGTGGGTTTTTTCCTTAGCACGTGACAAAAAAAATCGGAAGAAAAAAACACATTTCCGGGGCCAAAAAGTGGGTTTTTTTCCCCATTTTCGGGGGTCGAAAAAACCCATTTCCGGAAATGAAATTTTCCGTTTTTTGGTCCGTACGTCCATTTTGTACCTCTATTTTAGCACGTGACAAAAAAAATCGGAAGAAAAATGTCCGGAACCGCGTTTTTTGAGCGCGTGAAAATGCCAGTGAAACCAGTTTTGGGGCCAAAAAGTGGGTTTTTTCCTTAGCACGTGACAAAAAAAAATCGGAAGAAAAAACACATTTCCGGGGCCAAAAAGTGGGTTTTTTCCCCATTTTCCAGGGGTCGAAAAAACCCATTTCCGGAAATGAAATTTCGCGTTTTTTGGTCCGTACGTCCATTTTGTACCTCTATTTTAGCACGTGACAAAAAAAATTGGAAGAAAAAGGTCCAGAACCTCGTTTTTTTGAGCGCGTGAAAATGCCAGTTAAACCAGTTTTGGGCCAAAAAGTGGGTTTTTTCCCATTTTCGGGGGTCGAAAAAAACCCATTTCCGGAAATGAAATTTCGCGTTTTTTGGTCCGTACGTCCATTTTGTACCTCTATTTTAGCACGTGACAAAAAAAATCGGAAGAAAAAATGTCCGGAACCTCGTTTTTTGAGCGCGGTGAAAATGCCAGTGAATCCAGTTTTGGGCCAAAAAGTGGGTTTTTTCCCATTTTCGGGGGGTCGAAAAAACCCATTTTCGGAAATGAAAATTTCACATTTTTTGTTCCGTACGTCCATTTTGTACCTCTATTTTAGCACGTGACAAAAAAAATCGAAAGAAAAATGTCCGGAACCTCGTTTTTTGAGCGCGTGAAAATGCCAGTGAATCCAGTTTTGGGCCAAAAAGTGGGTTTTTTCCCATTTTCGGGGGTCGAAAAATCCCATTTCCGGAAATGAAATTTCGCGTTTTTTGGTCCGTACGTCCATTTTGTACCTCTATTTTAGCACGTGACAAAAAAAATCGGAAGAAAATTGTCCGAAACCTCGTTTTTTGAGCGCGTGAAAAATGCCAGTGGAATCCAGTTTTGGGCCAAAAAGTTGGTTTTTTCCCATTTTCGGGGGTCGAAAAAACCCATTTCCGGAAATGAAATTTAACGTTTTTTGGTCCGTACGTCCATTTTGTACCTCTATTTCAACACGTGACAAAAAAAATCGGAAGAAAAATGTCCGAAACCTCATTTTTTGAGCGCGTGAAAATGCCAGTGAATCCAGTTTTGGGCCAAAAAGTGGGTTTTTTCCCATTTTCGGGGGTCGAAAAAAACCCATTTCCGGAAATGAAATTTCGCGTTTTTTGGTCCGTACGTCCATTTTGTACCTCTATTTTAGCACGTGACAAAAAAAATCGGAAGAAAAATGTCCGGAACCGTGTTTTTTGAGCGCGTGAAAATGCCAGTGAAACCAGTTTTGGGCCAAAAAGTGGGTTTTTTCCTTAGCACGTGACAAAAAAAAATCGGAAGAAAAAACACATTTCCGGGGACAAAAAGTGGGTTTTTTCCCATTTTCGGGGGTCGAAAAAACCCATTTCCGGAAATGAAATTTCGCGTTTTTTGGTCCGTACGTCCATTTTGTACCTCTATTTTAGCACGTGACAAAAAAAAAATTGGAAAAAAAATGTCCAGAACCTCGTTTTTTGAGCGCGTGAAAATGCCAGTTAAACCAGTTTTGGGCCAAAAAGTGGGTTTTTTCCCATTTTCGGGGGTCGAAAAAACCCATTTCCGGAAATGAAATTTCGCGTTTTTTGGTCCGTACGTCCATTTTGTACCTCTATTTTAGCACGTGACAAAAAAAATCGGAAGAAAAATGTCCGGAACCGCGTTTTCTGAGCGCGTGAAAATGCCAGTGAAACTCTATTTTAGCACGTGACAAAACAAATCGGAAGAAAAATGTCCGGAACCTCGTTTATTGAGCGCGTGAAAATGCCAGTGAATCCAGTTTTGGGCCAAAAAGTGGGATTTTTCCCATTTTCGGGGGTCGAAAAAAACACATTTCCGGAAATGAAATTTCACGTTTTTTGTCCGTACGTCCATTTTGTACCTCTATTTTAGCACGTGACAAAAAAAATCGGAATAAAAATGTCCGAAACCTCATTTTTTGAGCGCGTGAAAATGCCAGTGAATCCAGTTTTGGGCCAAAAAGTGGGTTTTTTCCCATTTTCGGGGGTCGAAAAAACCCATTTCCGGAAATGAAATTTCGCGTTTTTTTGGTCCGTACGTCCATTTTGTACCTCTATTTTAGCACGTGACAAAAAAAAATCGGAAGAAAAATGTCCGGAACCTCGTTTTTTGAGCGCGTGAAAATGCCAGTGAATCCAGTTTTGGGCCAAAAAGTGGGTTTTTTCCATTTTCGGGGGTCGAAAAAACCCATTTCCGGAAATGAAATTTCACATTTTTTGGTCCGTACGTCCATTTTGTACCTCTATTTTAGCACGTGACAAAAAAATCGAAAGAAAAATGTCCGGAACCTCGTTTTTTGAGCGCGTGAAAATGCCAGTGAATCCAGTTTTGGGGCCAAAAAGTGGGTTTTTTCCCATTTTCGGGGGTCGAAAAAACCCATTTCCGGAAATGAAATTTCGCGTTTTTTTGGTCTGTACGTCCATTTTGTACCTCTATTTTAGCACGTGACAAAAAAAAATCAGAAGAAAATTGTCCGAAACCTCGTTTTTTGAGCGCGTGAAAATGCTAGTGAATCCAGTTTTGGGCCAAAAAGTGGGTTTTTTCCCATTTTCGGGGGTCGAAAAAAACACATTTCCGGAAATGAAATTTCACGTTTTTTGGTCCGTACGTCCATTTTGTACCTCTATTTTAGCACGTGACAAAAAAAATCGGAATAAAAATGTCCGAAACCTCATTTTTTGAGCGCGTGAAAATGCCAGTGAATCCAGTTTTGGGCCAAAAAGTGGGTTTTTTCCCATTTTCGGGGGTCGAAAAAAACCCGTTTCGGAAATGAAATTTCGCGTTTTTTGGTCCGTACGTCCATTTTGTACCTCTATTTTAGCACGTGACAAAAAAAATCGGAAGAAAAATGTCCGGAACCGCGTTTTTTGAGCGCGTGAAAATGCCAGTGAAACTCTATTTTAGCACGTGACAAAACAAATCGGAAGAAAAATGTCCGGAACCTCGTTTATTGAGCGCGTGAAAATGCCAGTGAATCCAGTTTTGGGCCAAAAAGTGGGATTTTTCCCATTTTCGGGGGTCGAAAAAACACATTTCCGGAAATGAAATTTCACGTTTTTTGGTCCGTACGTCCATTTTGTACCTCTATTTTAGCACGTGACAAAAAAAAATCGGAATAAAAATGTCCGAAACCTCATTTTTTGAGCGCGTGAAAATGCCAGTGAATCCAGTTTTGGGCCAAAAAGTGGGTTTTTTCCCATTTTTCGGGGGTCGAAAAAACCCATTTCCGGAAATGAAATTTCGCGTTTTTTGGTCCGTACGTCCATTTTGTACCTCTATTTTAGCACGTGACAAAAAAAATCGGAAGAAAAATGTCCGGAACCGCGTTTTTTGAGCGCGTGAAAATGCCAGTGAAACCAGTTTTGGGCCAAAAAGTGGGTTTTTTTCCTTAGCACGTGACAAAAAAAATCGGAAGAAAAAACACATTTCCGGGGCCAAAAAGTGGGTTTTTTCCCATTTTCGGGGGTCCGAAAAAACCCCATTTCCGGAAATGAAATTTCGCGTTTTTTGGTCCGTACGTCCATTTTGTACCTCTATATTTAGCACGTGACAAAAAAAATCGGAAGAAAAATGTCCGGAACCGCGTTTTTTGAGCGCGTGAAAATGCCAGTGAAACCAGTTTTGGGCCAAAAAGTGGGTTTTTTCCTTAGCACGTGACAAAAAAAATCGGAAGAAAAAACACATTTCCGGGGCCAAAAAGTGGGTTTTTTCCCATTTTCAGGGGTCGAAAAAAACCCATTTCCGGAAATGAAATTTCGCGTTTTTTGGTCCGTACGTCCATTTTGTACCTCTATTTTAGCACGTGACAAAAAAAATTGGAAGAAAAAGGTCCAGAACCTCGTTTTTTGAGCGCGTGAAAAATGCGAGTTAAACCAGTTTTTGGGCCAAAAAGTGGGTTTTTTTCCCCATTTTCGGGGGTCGAAAAAAACCCATTTCCGGAAATGAAATTTCGCGTTTTTTGGTCCGTACGTCCAATTTTGTACCTCTATTTTAGCACGTGACAAAAAAAAATCGGAAGAAAAATGTCCGGAACCTCGTTTTTTGAGCGCGTGAAAATGCCAGTGAATCCAGTTTTTGGGCCAAAAAGTGGGTTTTTTCCCATTTTCGGGGGTCGAAAAAAACCCATTTTCGGAAATGAATTTCACATTTTTTGTTCCGTACGTCCATTTTGTAACCTCTATTTTAGCACGTGACAAAAAAAATCGAAAGAAAAATGTCCGGAACCTCGTTTTTTGAGCGCGTGAAAATGCCAGTGAATCCAGTTTTGGGCCAAAAAGTGGGTTTTTTTCCCATTTTCGGGGGTCGAAAAAATCCCATTTCCGGAAATGAAATTTCGCGTTTTTTGGTCCGTACGTCCATTTTGTACCTCTATTTTAGCACGTGACAAAAAAAAATCGGAAGAAAATTGTCCGAAACCTCGTTTTTTGAGCGCGTGAAAAATGCCAGTGAATCCAGTTTTGGGCCAAAAAGTTGGTTTTTTTCCCATTTTCGGGGGTCGAAAAAAACCCATTTCCGGAAATGAAATTTAACGTTTTTTTGGTCCGTACGTCCATTTTGTACCTCTATTTCAACACGTGACAAAAAAAATCGGAAGAAAAATGTCCGAAACCTCATTTTTTGAGCGCGTGAAAATGCCAGTGAATCCAGTTTTGGGCCAAAAAGTGGGTTTTTTCCCATTTTCGGGGGTCGAAAAAACCATTTCCGGAAATGAAATTTCGTGTTTTTTGGTCCGTACGTCCATTTTGTACCTCTATTTTAGCACGTGACAAAAAAAATCGGAAGAAAATTGTCCGAAACCTCGTTTTTTGAGCGCGTGAAAATGCCAGTGAATCCAGTTTTGGGCCAAAAAGTTGGTTTTTTTCCCATTTTCGGGGGTCGAAAAAAACCCATTTCCGGAAATGAAATTTAACGTTTTTTGGTCCGTACGTCCATTTTGTACCTCTATTTCAACACGTGACAAAAAAAATCGGAAGAAAAATGTCCGAAACCTCATTTTTTGAGCGCGTGAAAATGCCAGTGAATCCAGTTTTGGGCCAAAAAGTGGGTTTTTTCCCATTTTCGGGGGTCGAAAAAAACCCATTTCCGGAAATGAAATTTTCGCGTTTTTTGGTCCGTACGTCCATTTTGTACCTCTATTTTAGCACGTGACAAAAAAAAATCGGAAGAAAAATGTACGGAACCGTGTTTTTTGAGCGCGTGAAAATGCCAGTGAAACCAGTTTTGGGCCAAAAATTGGGTTTTTTTCCTTAGCACGTGACAAAAAAAATCGGAAGAAAAAACACATTTCCGGGGACAAAAAGTGGGTTTTTTCCCATTTTTCGGGGGTCGAAAAAACCCATTTCCGGAAATGAAATTTCGCGTTTTTTTGGTCCGTACGTCCATTTTGTACCTCTATTTTAGCACGTGACAAAAAAAAATTGGAAAAAAAATGTCCAGAACCTCGTTTTTTGAGCGCGTGAAAATGCCAGTTAAACCAGTTTTGGGCCAAAAAGTGGGTTTTTTCCCATTTTCGGGGGTCGAAAAAACCCATTTCCGGAAATGAAATTTCGCGTTTTTTGGTCCGTACGTCCATTTTGTACCTCTATTTTAGCACGTGACAAAAAAAAATCGGAAGAAAAATGTCCGGAACCTCGTTTTTTGAGCGCGTGAAAATGCCAGTGAATCCAGTTTTGGGCCAAAAAGTGGGTTTTTTTCCCATTTTCGGGGGTCGAAAAAAACCCATTTCCGGAAATGAAATTTCACATTTTTTGGTCCGTACGTCCATTTTGTACCTCTATTTTAGCACGTGACAAAAAAATCGAAAGAAAAATGTCCGGAACCTCGTTTTTTGAGCGCGTGAAAATGCCAGTGAATCCAGTTTTGGGCCAAAAAGTGGGTTTTTTTCCCATTTTCGGGGGTCGAAAAAACCCATTTCCGGAAATGAAATTTCGCGTTTTTTGGTCTGTACGTCCATTTTGTACCTCTATTTTAGCACGTGACAAAAAAAATCAGAAGAAAATTGTCCGAAACCTCGTTTTTTGAGCGCGTGAATATGCCAGTGAATCCAGTTTTGGGCCAAAAAGTGGGTTTTTTCCCATTTTCGGGGGTCGGAAAAAAACACATTTCCGGAAATGAAATTTCACGTTTTTTGGTCCGTACGTCCATTTTGTACCTCTATTTTAGCACGTGACAAAAAAAATCGGAATAAAAATGTACGAAACCTCATTTTTTGAGCGCGTGAAAATGCCAGTGAATCCAGTTTTGGGCCAAAAAGTGGGTTTTTTCCCATTTTCGGGGGTCGAAAAAAACCATTTCCGGAAATGAAATTTCGCGTTTTTTGGTCCGTACGTCCATTTTGTACCTCTATTTTAGCACGTGACAAAAAAAATCGGAAGAAAAATGTCCGAAACCTCGTTTTTTGAGCGCGTGAAAATGCCAGTGAAACTCTATTTTAGCACGTGACAAAACAAATCGGAAGAAAAATGTCCGGAACCTCGTTTATTGAGCGCGTGAAAATGCCAGTGAATCCAGTTTTGGGCCAAAAAGTGGGATTTTTCCCATTTTCGGGGGTCGAAAAAAACACATTTCCGGAAATGAAATTTCACGTTTTTTGGTCCGTACGTCCATTTTGTACCTCTATTTTAGCACGTGACAAAAAAAAATCGGAATAAAAATGTCCGAAACCTCATTTTTTGAGCGCGTGAAAATGCCAGTGAATCCAGTTTTGGGCCAAAAAGTGGGTTTTTTCCCCATTTTCGGGGGGTCGAAAAAACCCATTTCCGGAAATGAAATTTCGCGTTTTTTGGTCTTTACGTCCATTTTGTACCTCTATTTTAGCACGTGACAAAAAAAATCGGAAGAAAAATGTCCGGAACCAGCGTTTTTTGAGCGCGTGAAAATGCCAGTGAAACCAGTTTTGGGCCAAAAAGTGGGTTTTTTTCCTTAGCACGTGACAAAAAAAAATCGGAAGAAAAAACACATTTCCGGGGCCAAAAAGTGGGTTTTTTCCCATTTTCAGGGGTCGAAAAAACCCATTTCCGGAAATGAAATTTCGCGTTTTTGGTCCGTACGTCCATTTTGTACCTCTATTTTAGCACGTGACAAAAAAAATCGGAAGAAAAATGTCCGGAACCGCGTTTTTTGAGCGCGTGAAAATGCCAGTGAAACTCTATTTTAGCACGTGACAAAACAAATCGGAAGAAAAATGTCCGGAACCTCGTTTATTGAGCGCGTGAAAATGCCAGTGAATCCAGTTTTGGGCCAAAAAGTGGGATTTTTCCCATTTTCGGGGGTCGAAAAAACACATTTCCGGAAATGAAATTTCACGTTTTTTGGTCCGTACGTCCATTTTGTACCTCTATTTTAGCACGTGACAAAAAAAAATCGGAATAAAAATGTCCGAAACCTCATTTTTTGAGCGCGTGAAAATGCCAGTGAATCCAGTTTTGGGCCAAAAAGTGGGTTTTTTCCCATTTTCGGCGGTCGAAAAAACCCATTTCCGGAAATGAAATTTCGCGTTTTTTGGTCCGTACGTCCATTTTGTACCTCTATTTTAGCACGTGACAAAAAAAAATCGGAAGAAAAATGTCCGGAACCGCGTTTTTTGAGCGCGTGAAAATGCCAGTGAAACCAGTTTTGGGCCAAAAAGTGGGTTTTTTCCTTAGCACGTGACAAAAAAAAATCGGAAGAAAAAACACATTTCCGGGGCCAAAAAGTGGGTTTTTTCCCATTTTCGGGGGTCGAAAAAACCCATTTCCGGAAATGAAATTTTCCGTTTTTTGGTCCGTACGTCCATTTTGTACCTCTATTTTAGCACGTGACAAAAAAAATCGGAAGAAAAATGTCCGGAACCGCGTTTTTTGAGCGCGTGAAAATGCCAGTGAAACCAGTTTTGGGCCAAAAAGTGGGTTTTTTCCTTAGCACGTGACAAAAAAAAAATCGGAAGAAAAAACACATTTCCGGGGCCAAAAAGTGGGTTTTTTCCCATTTTCAGGGGTCGAAAAAACCCATTTCCGGAAATGAAATTTCGCGTTTTTTGGTCCGTACGTCCATTTTGTACCTCTATTTTAGCACGTGACAAAAAAAATTGGAAGAAAAAGGTCCAGAACCTCGTTTTTTGAGCGCGTGAAAATGCCAGTTAAACCAGTTTTGGGGCCAAAAAGTGGGTTTTTTCCCATTTTCGGGGGTCGAAAAAACCCATTTCCGGAAATGAAATTTCGCGTTTTTTTGGTCCGTACGTCCATTTTGTACCTCTATTTTAGCACGTGACAAAAAAAAATCGGAAGAAAAATTGTCCGGAACCTCGTTTTTTGAGCGCGTGAAAATGCCAGTGAATCCAGTTTTGGGCCAAAAAGTGGGTTTTTTCCCATTTTCGGGGGTCGAAAAAACCCATTTTCGGAAATGAAATTTCACATTTTTTTGTTCCGTACGTCCATTTTGTACCTCTATTTTAGCACGTGACAAAAAAAATCGAAAGAAAAATGTCCGGAACCTCGTTTTTTGAGCGCGTGAAAATGCCAGTGAATCCAGTTTTGGGCCAAAAAAGTGGGTTTTTTCCCATTTTCGGGGGTCGAAAAAATCCCATTTCCGGAAATGAAATTTCGCGTTTTTTGGTCCGTACGTCCATTTTGTACCTCTATTTTAGCACGTGACAAAAAAAATCGGAAGAAAATTGTCCGAAACCTCGTTTTTTGAGCGCGTGAAAATGCCAGTGAATCCAGTTTTGGGCCAAAAAGTTGGTTTTTTTCCCATTTTCGGGGGTCGAAAAAACCCATTTCCGGAAATGAAATTTAACGTTTTTTGGTCCGTACGTCCATTTTGTACCTCTATTTCAACACGTGACAAAAAAAATCGGAAGAAAAATGTCCGAAACCTCATTTTTTGAGCGCGTGAAAATGCCAGTGAATCCAGTTTTGGGCCAAAAAGTGGGTTTTTTCCCATTTTCGGGGGTCGAAAAAACCCATTTCCGGAAATGAAATTTCGCGTTTTTTGGTCCGTACGTCCATTTTGTACCTCTATTTTAGCACGTGACAAAAAAAATCGGAAGAAAAATGTCCGGAACCGTGTTTTTTGAGCGCGTGAAAATGCCAGTGAAACCAGTTTTGGGCCAAAAAGTGGGTTTTTTCCTTAGCACGTGACAAAAAAAAATCGGAAGAAAAAACACATTTCCGGGGACAAAAAGTGGGTTTTTCCCATTTTCGGGGGTCGAAAAAAACCCATTTCCGGAAATGAAATTTCGCGTTTTTTGGTCCGTACGTCCATTTTGTACCTCTATTTTAGCACGTGACAAAAAAAAAATTGGAAAAAAAATGTCCAGAACCTCGTTTTTTGAGCGCGTGAAAATGCCAGTTAAACCAGTTTTGGGCCAAAAAGTGGGTTTCTTTCCCATTTTCGGGGGTCGAAAAAACCCATTTCCCGGAAATGAAATTTCGCGTTTTTTGGTCCGTACGTCCATTTTGTACCTCTATTTTAGCACGTGACAAAAAAAATCGGAAGAAAAATGTCCGGAACCGCGTTTTCTGAGCGCGTGAAAATGCCAGTGAAACTCTATTTTAGCACGTGACAAAACAAATCGGAAGAAAAATGTCCGGAACCTCGTTTATTGAGCGCGTGAAAAATGCCAGTGAATCCAGTTTTGGGCCAAAAAGTGGGATTTTTCCCATTTTCAGGGGGTCGAAAAAACACATTTCCGGAAATGAAATTTCACGTTTTTTGGTCCGTACGTCCATTTTGTACCTCTATTTTAGCACGTGACAAAAAAAAATCGGAATAAAAATGTCCGAAACCTCATTTTTGAGCGCGTGAAAATGCCAGTGAATCCAGTTTTGGGCCAAAAAGTGGGTTTTTTCCCATTTTCGGGGGTCGAAAAAAACCATTTCCGGAAATGAAATTTCGCGTTTTTTGGTCCGTACGTCCATTTTGTACCTCTATTTTAGCACGTGACAAAAAAAAATCGGAAGAAAAAATGTCCGGAACTCGTTTTTTGAGCGCGTGAAAATGCCAGTGAATCCAGTTTTGGGCCAAAAAGTGGGTTTTTTCCCATTTTCGGGGGTCGAAAAAACCCATTTCCGGAAATGAAATTTCACATTTTTTGGTCCGTACGTCCATTTTGTACCTCTATTTTAGCACGTGACAAAAAAAATCGAAAGAAAAATGTCCGGAACCTCGTTTTTTGAGCGCGTGAAAATGCCAGTGAATCCAGTTTTGGGCCAAAAAGTGGGTTTTTTCCCATTTTCGGGGGTCGAAAAAACCCATTTCCGGAAATGAAATTTCGCGTTTTTTGGTCTGTACGTCCATTTTGTACCTCTATTTTAGCACGTGACAAAAAAAATCAGAAGAAAATTGTCCGAAACCTCGTTTTTTGAGCGCGTGAAAATGCTAGTGAATCCAGTTTTGGGCCAAAAAGTGGGTTTTTTCCCATTTTCGGGGGTCGAAAAAACACATTTCCGGAAATGAAATTTCACGTTTTTTGGTCCGTACGTCCATTTTGTACCTCTATTTTAGCACGTGACAAAAAAAATCGGAATAAAAATGTCCGAAACCTCATTTTTTGAGCGCGTGAAAATGCCAGTGAATCCAGTTTTGGGCCAAAAAGTGGGTTTTTTCCCATTTTCGGGGGTCGAAAAAAACCCGTTTCCGGAAATGAAATTTCGCGTTTTTTTGGTCCGTACGTCCATTTTGTACCTCTATTTTAGCACGTGACAAAAAAAAATCGGAAGAAAAATGTCCGGAACCGCGTTTTTTGAGCGCGTGAAAATGCCAGTGAAACTCTATTTTAGCACGTGACAAAACAAATCGGAAGAAAAATGTCCGGAACCTCGTTTATTGAGCGCGTGAAAATGCCAGTGAATCCAGTTTTGGGCCAAAAAGTGGGATTTTTTCCCATTTTCGGGGGTCGAAAAAACACATTTCCGAAATGAAATTTCACGTTTTTTGGTCCGTACGTCCATTTTGTACCTCTATTTTAGCACGTGACAAAAAAAATCGGAATAAAAATGTCCGAAACCTCATTTTTTGAGCGCGTGAAAATGCCAGTGAATCCAGTTTTGGGCCAAAAAGTGGGTTTTTTCCCATTTTCGGGGGTCGAAAAAACCCATTTCCGGAAATGAAATTTCGCGTTTTTTGGTCCGTACGTCCATTTTGTACCTCTATTTTAGCACGTGACAAAAAAAATCGGAAGAAAAATGTCCGGAACCGCGTTTTTTGAGCGCGTGAAAATGCCAGTGAAACCAGTTTTGGGCCAAAAAGTGGGTTTTTTCCTTAGCACGTGACAAAAAAAATCGGAAGAAAAAACACATTTCCGGGGCCAAAAAGTGGGTTTTTTCCCATTTTCGGGGGTCGAAAAAAACCCATTTCCGGAAATGAAATTTCGCGTTTTTTGGTCCGTACGTCCATTTTGTACCTCTATTTTAGCACGTGACAAAAAAAATCGGAAGAAAAATGTCCGGAACCGCGTTTTTTGAGCGCGTGAAAATGCCAGTGAAACCAGTTTTGGGCCAAAAAGTGGGTTTTTTCCTTAGCACGTGACAAAAAAAATCGGAAGAAAAAACACATTTCCGGGGCCAAAAAGTGGGTTTTTTCCCATTTTCAGGGGTCGAAAAAACCCATTTCCGGAAATGAAATTTCGCGTTTTTTGGTCCGTACGTCCATTTTGTACCTCTATTTTAGCACGTGACAAAAAAAATTGGAAGAAAAAGGTCCAGAACCTCGTTTTTTGAGCGCGTGAAAATGCGAGTTAAACCAGTTTTGGGCCAAAAAGTGGGTTTTTTCCCATTTTCGGGGGTCGAAAAAACCCATTTCCGGAAATGAAATTTCGCGTTTTTTGGTCCGTACGTCCATTTTGTACCTCTATTTTAGCACGTGACAAAAAAAATCGGAAGAAAAATGTCCGGAACCTCGTTTTTTGAGCGCGTGAAAATGCCAGTGAATCCAGTTTTGGGCCAAAAAGTGGGTTTTTTCCCATTTTCGGGGGTCGAAAAAACCCATTTTCGGAAATGAAATTTCACATTTTTTGTTCCGTACGTCCATTTTGTACCTCTATTTTAGCACGTGACAAAAAAAAATCGAAAGAAAAATGTCCGGAACCTCGTTTTTTGAGCGCGTGAAAATGCCAGTGAATCCAGTTTTGGGCCAAAAAGTGGGTTTTTTCCCATTTTCGGGGGTCGAAAAATCCCATTTCCGGAAATGAAATTTCGCGTTTTTTGGTCCGTACGTCCATTTTGTACCTCTATTTTAGCACGTGACAAAAAAAATCGGAAGAAAATTGTCCGAAACCTCGTTTTTTGAGCGCGTGAAAATGCCAGTGAATCCAGTTTTGGGCCAAAAAGTTGGTTTTTTCCCATTTTCGGGGGTCGAAAAAACCCATTTCCGGAAATGAAATTTAACGTTTTTTGGTCCGTACGTCCATTTTGTACCTCTATTTCAACACGTGACAAAAAAAATCGGAAGAAAAATGTCCGAAACCTCATTTTTTGAGCGCGTGAAAATGCCAGTGAATCCAGTTTTGGGCCAAAAAGTGGGTTTTTTCCCATTTTCGGGGGTCGAAAAAACCCATTTCCGGAAATGAAATTTCGTGTTTTTTGGTCCGTACGTCCATTTTGTACCTCTATTTTAGCACGTGACAAAAAAAATCGGAAGAAAATTGTCCGAAACCTCGTTTTTTGAGCGCGTGAAAATGCCAGTGAATCCAGTTTTGGGCCAAAAAGTTGGTTTTTTCCCATTTTCGGGGGTCGAAAAAACCCATTTCCGGAAATGAAATTTAACGTTTTTTGGTCCGTACGTCCATTTTGTACCTCTATTTCAACACGTGACAAAAAAAATCGGAAGAAAAATGTCCGAAACCT
Organism: Heracleum sosnowskyi; assembly: GCA_030848705.1. Taxonomy (NCBI): domain Eukaryota; kingdom Viridiplantae; phylum Streptophyta; class Magnoliopsida; order Apiales; family Apiaceae; genus Heracleum; species Heracleum sosnowskyi. The sequence goes on from JAUIZM010000158.1 coordinate 14,793, forward strand.
CATTTTTTGAGCGCGTGAAAATGCCAGTGAATCCAGTTTTGGGCCAAAAAGTGGGTTTTTTCCCATTTTCGGGGGTCGAAAAAACCCATTTCCGGAAATGAAATTTCGCGTTTTTTGGTCCGTACGTCCATTTTGTACCTCTATTTTAGCACGTGACAAAAAAAATCGGAAGAAAAATGTACGGAACCGTGTTTTTTGAGCGCGTGAAAATGCCAGTGAAACCAGTTTTGGGCCAAAAATTGGGTTTTTTCCTTAGCACGTGACAAAAAAAATCGGAAGAAAAAACACATTTCCGGGGACAAAAAGTGGGTTTTTTCCCATTTTCGGGGGTCGAAAAAACCCATTTCCGGAAATGAAATTTCGCGTTTTTTGGTCCGTACGTCCATTTTGTACCTCTATTTTAGCACGTGACAAAAAAAAATTGGAAAAAAAATGTCCAGAACCTCGTTTTTTGAGCGCGTGAAAATGCCAGTTAAACCAGTTTTGGGCCAAAAAGTGGGTTTTTTCCCATTTTCGGGGGTCGAAAAAACCCATTTCCGGAAATGAAATTTCGCGTTTTTTGGTCCGTACGTCCATTTTGTACCTCTATTTTAGCACGTGACAAAAAAAATCGGAAGAAAAATGTCCGGAACCTCGTTTTTTGAGCGCGTGAAAATGCCAGTGAATCCAGTTTTGGGCCAAAAAGTGGGTTTTTTCCCATTTTCGGGGGTCGAAAAAACCCATTTCCGGAAATGAAATTTCACATTTTTTGGTCCGTACGTCCATTTTGTACCTCTATTTTAGCACGTGACAAAAAAATCGAAAGAAAAATGTCCGAAACCTCGTTTTTTGAGCGCGTGAAAATGCCAGTGAATCCAGTTTTGGGCCAAAAAGTGGGTTTTTTCCCATTTTCGGGGGTCGAAAAAACCCATTTCCGGAAATGAAATTTCGCGTTTTTTGGTCTGTACGTCCATTTTGTACCTCTATTTTAGCACGTGACAAAAAAAATCAGAAGAAAATTGTCCGAAACCTCGTTTTTTGAGCGCGTGAAAATGCCAGTGAATCCAGTTTTGGGCCAAAAAGTGGGTTTTTTCCCATTTTCGGGGGTCGAAAAAACACATTTCCGGAAATGAAATTTCACGTTTTTTGGTCCGTACGTCCATTTTGTACCTCTATTTTAGCACGTGACAAAAAAAATCGGAATAAAAATGTCCGGAACCTCGTTTATTGAGCGCGTGAAAATGCCAGTTAAACCAGTTTTGGGCCAAAAAGTGGGTTTTTTCCCATTTTCGGGGGTCGAAAAAACCCATTTCCGGAAATGAAATTTCGCGTTTTTTGGTCCGTACGTCCATTTTGTACCTCTATTTTAGCACGTGACAAAAAAAATTGGAAGAAAAATGTCCAGAACCTCGTTTTTTGAGCGCGTGAAAATGCCAGTGAATCCTGTTTTGGGCCAAAAAGTGGGTTTTTTCCCATTTTCGGGGGTCGAAAAAACCCATTTCCGGAAATGAAATTTCGCGTTTTTTGGTCCGTACGTCCATTTTGTACCTCTATTTTAGCACGTGACAAAAAAAATCGGAAGAAAAATGTCCGGAACCTCGTTTTTTGAGCGCGTGAAAATTCCAGTGAATCCAGTTTTGGGCCAAAAAGTGGGTTTTTCCCCATTTTCGGGGGTCGAAAAAACTCATTTCCGGAAATCAAATTTCACGTTTTTTGGTCCGTACGTCCATTTTGTACCTCTATTTTAGCACGTGACAAAAAAAATCGGAAGAAAAATGTCCGAAACCTCGTTTTTTGAGCGCGTGAAAATGCCAGTGAATCCAGTTTTGGGCCAAAAAGTGGGTTTTTTCCCATTTTCGGGGGTCGAAAAAACCCATTTCCGGAAATGAAATTTCGCGTTTTTTGGTCCGTACGTCCATTTTGTACCTCTATTTTAGCACGTGACAAAAAAAATCGGAAGAAAAATGTCCGGAACCTCGTTTTTTGAGCGCGTGAAAATGCTAGTGAATCCAGTTTTGGGCCAAAAAGTGGGTTTTTTCCCATTTTCGGGGGTCGAAAAAACCCATTTCCGGAAATGAAATTTCACATTTTTTGGTCCGTACGTCCATTTTGTACCTCTATTTTAGCACGTGACAAAAAAAATCGAAAGAAAAATGTCCGGAACCTCGTTTTTTGAGGGCGTGAAAATGCCAGTGAATCCAGTTTTGGGCCAAAAAGTGGGTTTTTTCCCATTTTCGGGGGTCGAAAAAACCCATTTCCGGAAATGAAATTTCACGTTTTTTGGTCCGTACGTCCATTTTGTACCTCTTTTTTAGCACGTGACAAAAAAAATCGGAAGAAAAATGTCCGAAACCTCGTTTTTTGAGCGCGTGAAAATGCCAGTGAATCCAGTTTTGGGCCAAAAAGTGGGTTTTTTCCCATTTTCGGGGGTCAAAAAAACCCATTTCCGGAAATGAAATTTCGTGTTTTTTGGTCCGTACGTCCATTTTGTACCTCTATTTTAGCACGTGACAAAAAAAATCGGAAGAAAAATGTCCGGAACCTCGATTTTTGAGCGCGTGAAAATGCCAGTGAAACCAGTTTTGGGCCAAAAAGTGGGTTTTTTTCCCATTTTTGGGGGTCAAAAAAACACATTTCCGGAAATGAAATTTCACGTTTTTTGGTCCGTACGTCCATTTTGTACCTCTATTTTAGCACGTGACAAAAAAAATCGAAAGAAAAATGTCCGGAACCTCGTTTTTTGAGCGCGTGAAAATGCAAGTGAATCCAGTTTTGGGCCAAAAAGTGGGTTTTTTCCCATTTTCGGGGGTCGAAAAAACCCATTTCCAGAAATGAAATTTCGCGTTTTTTGGTTCGTACGTCCATTTTGTACCTCTATTTTAGCATGTGACAAAAAAAATCGGAAGAAAATTGTCCGAAACCTCGTTTTTTGAGCGCGTGAAAATGCCAATGAAACCAATTTTGGGCCAAAAAGTTGGTTTTTTCCCATTTTCGGGGGTCGAAAAAACCCATTTCCGGAAATGAAATTTCACGTTTTTTGGTCCGTACGTCCATTTTGTACCTCTATTTTAGCACGTGACAAAAAAAATCGGAAGAAAAAACACATTTCCGGGGCCAAAAAGTGGGTTTTTTCCCATTTTCGGGGGTCGAAAAAACCCATTTCCGGAAATGAAATTTCGCGTTTTTTGGTCCGTACGTCCTTTTTGTACCTCTATTTTAGCACGTGACAAAAAAAATTGGAAGAAAAATGTCCGGAACCTCGTTTTTTGAGCGCGTGAAAATGCCAGTGAAACCAGTTTTGGGCCAAAAAGTGGGTTTTTTCCCATTTTCGGGGGTCGAAAAAACCCATTTCCGGAAATGAAATTTCGCGTTTTTTGGTCCGTACGTCCATTTTGTACCTCTATTTTAGCACGTGACAAAAAAAATCGGAAGAAAAATGTCCGGAACCTCGTTTTTTGAGCGCGTGAAAATGCCAGTGAATCCAGTTTTGGGCCAAAAAGTGGGTTTTTTCCCATTTTCGGGGGTCGAAAAAACCCATTTCCAGAAATGAAATTTCGCGTTTTTTGGTCCGTACGTCCATTTTGTACCTCTATTTTAGCACGTGACAAAAAAAATCGGAAGAAAAATGTCCGGAACCTCGTTTTTTGAGCGCGTGAAAATGCCAGTGAATCCAGTTTTGGGCCAAAAAGTGGGTTTTTTCCCATTTTCGGGGGTCGAAAAAACCCATTTCCGGAAATGAAATTTCGCGTTTTTTGGTCCGTACGTCCATTTTGTACCTCTATTTTAGCACGTGACAAAAAAAATCGGAAGAAAATTGTCCGAAACCTCATTTTTTGAGCGCGTGAAAATGCTAGTGAAACCAGTTTTGGGCCAAAAAGTGGGTTTTTTCCCATTTTTGGGGGTCAAAAAAACACATTTCCGGAAATGAAATTTCACGTTTTTTGGTCCGTACGTCCATTTTGTACCTCTATTTTAGCACGTGACAAAAAAAATCGGAAGAAAAAACACATTTCCGGGGCCAAAAAGTGGGTTTTTTCCCATTTTCGGGGGTCGAAAAAACCCATTTCCGGAAATGAAATTTCGCGTTTTTTGGTCCGTACGTCCATTTAGTACCTCTATTTTAGCACGTGACAAAAAAAATTGGAAGAAAAATGTCCGGAACCTCATTTTTTGAGCGCGTGAAAATGCCAGTGAAACCAGTTTTGGGCCAAAAAGTGGGTTTTTTCCCATTTTCGGGGGTCGAAAAAACCCATTTCCGGAAATGAAATTTCGCGTTTTTTGGTCCGTACGTCCATTTTGTACCTCTATTTTAGCACGTGACAAAAAAAATTGGAAGAAAAATGTCCGGAACCTCGTTTTTTGAGCGCGTGAAAATGCCAGTGAATCCAGTTTTGGGCCAAAAAGTGGGTTTTTTCCCATTTTCGGGGTCGAAAAAACCCATTTCCGGAAATGAAATTTCGCGTTTTTTGGTCCGTACGTCCATTTTGTACCTCTATTTTAGCACGTGACAAAAAAAATCGGAAGAAAATTGTCCGAAACCTCATTTTTTGAGCGCGTGAAAATGCCAGTGAAACCAGTTTTGGGCCAAAAAGTTGGTTTTTTCCCATTTTCGGGGGTCGAAAAAACCCATTTCCGGAAATGAAATTTCACGTTTTTTGGTCCGTACGTCCATTTTGTACCTCTATTTTAGCACGTGACAAAAAAAATCGGAAGAAAAAACACATTTCCGGGGCCAAAAAGTGGGGTTTTTCCCATTTTCGGGGGTCGAAAAAACCCAATTCCGGAAATGAAATTTCACGTTTTTTGGTCCGTACGTCCATTTTGTACCTCTATTTTAGCACGTGACCAAAAAAATTGGAAGAAAAATGTCCGGAACTTCGTTTTTTGAGCGCGTGAAAATGCCAGTGAAACCAGTTTTGGGCCAAAAAGTGGGTTTTTTCCCATTTTTGGGGGTCGAAAAAACACATTTCCGGAATTGAAATTTCGCGTTTTTTGGTCCGTACGTCCATTTTGTACCTCTATTTTAGCACGTGACAAAAAAAATCGGAAGAAATAAACATTTCCGGGGTCAAAAAGTGGGTTTTTTCCCATTTTCGGGGGTCGAAAAAACCCATTTCCGGAAATGATATTTCACGTTTTTTGGTCCGTACGTCCATTTTGTACCTCTATTTTAGCACGTGACAAAAAAATCGGAAGAAAAATGTCCGAATCCTCATTTTTTGAGCGCGTGAAAATGCCAGTGAATCCAGTTTTGGGCCAAAAGTGGGATTTTTCCCATTTTCGGAGGTCGAAAAAACCCATTTCCGGAAATGAAATTTCACGTTTTTTGGTCCGTACGTCCATTTTGTACCTCTATTTTAGCATGTTAGGCCGAATACACAATATAATCAAGTATGTATGAGAATAACAATAATTAATAACACTGTTTATGAATCAATAAAACTGTAATCTTATTAACAGCTTCTCTCTTTATGATGTTAATGAATCATAAAGAGCTTCTAGGTTACACAAATAATATCTCAATGATCGCGTCCCTTCTAGGGATAACCTATCTGTGTTTATATAGTACACAGCTACATACAATCCTTCTCTAATTGATATTCCTACAAGTTAGCTATACAATTCATATCAATTAAGGATTGCTTCTTATCTTCTATCCTGTTTCCTTAGCTGTATCAATATATTCTGCATCTTTCCATCTTCAGAATGTATTGCTTCTAGAATCTTCAATTCTGCACCGACAGCTAATTCAACTATCACCTTGTCAGACTTTAAATAAACTCTGACCGGCTTCCTTTAAACTCTTCACCCTATCAGAGTTTAACTAAACTCTGATCGGCTTCTGATAAACTCTTGTCAGTACCTGTTGCTTAAACACTGATAAACAAACATTAGCAATTATATCTAACAATCTCCCCCAACTTGTTCATAATAAAATGTACAAGTTAAACATATAATTGATGATGTCAAAATCTTTTAACAAATGCAATGTTTAACATATAACAGAGTTTAATTTAAAAACAGAGTTTAAATTTGACTTAGAATAGAAAATATTAAAAACTTACAGTCAGACTTTATTTGATTTCTTGAATATCAGGCACTGTCCTGAGATAATCAATTAGAAGTCTTCTTTCAGCCTTTTCCAGCTCTTCAACCATGATTTCTTTCAGTTCCTTGAGTTCTGGATCAGATTCACCAGTCTGATAAATAGCAGCTCTCAGAGAATAGATGGAATTCTTCCTCATCTCATTCCCTAGCCTAATATAATGTGCTTTATCAGATTCTTGATTGAATTCTAAGACTTTAACTCCCAGATCAGTCCTTAGTCTTGTACTGTTTCTCTTCATTTCTATAACATTTCCATAAGCATCTCTATACTTAGGAATGTATACCTTTGAAATTCCTCCTCCAAGCATCACCTTAGATCTTTGCATCTTTTGTCTTATAAATGTAGCAGCATTGTGAGTGTTTCTGTTTTTGACTTTTAACAAGTACAGAACATACTCCAATTCTTGATAAGATTTGAGATCTATATCAGACTCTGCAACTCTGTAAACTCTTCCATCATTCATAAAATACAACAGAAAATCTTTCTTCAAACCCTTGTGAAATATCAACTGAACAGAGTCTAGCATATCAAGATTCTCTTGAGTAATAGTGCCAGATACTGCCAATGATGATTGATCTCCAGATCTGTTGTTTATTCTCTTCTCCCTATGTGAACCTAAACCAGCTTTATCAAAAGTTTCTTTTCCAAGTACAGTCCTGGTTTGAGAAAAATCCACAGGTTGAAGTGTCAGAGCTTCAGATAGTACAGGTCTTCTAAAAATACCTTGGAGTTGTGGAGCTAGCTGAGTTTGCACAGCTTGAGCCTTGTCAGAGGCTGGCTTAACTTCAATAGTATCATCAACTTGAGCAGCGTCAGAGGTTGATTTTGGTAATCTTGTTTCAACTTGAGCAATGTCAGAGGTTGAATATTCTTTCTCCTTCAGGTTAGGCTCTTCAATCATTTTGCCTTTACCCTTATCAGAGTTTCTAATCATAGGCCTCCTGGTGTATTGTATACTCTGTTGAGTATTTTCTTTAATGATAATTCCAGTTTCTTTCTTTCTAGGAGCCTTGATTTCTTTCTTTTTGTATATCCCAGCTTCAAGATTCTTCCTGTGTTCTTCAGCAAGCATTTGCTCTTCAGCTTGGATATCTTCAATTGTAACATCTTTTCCATGTTCTGCTATAAATAATTTAGCAGCAACTTCTTCATCAGTACTAGGCTTATCAGTGTTTATCAAACTTTTGAGCCTTGAACCACTGGCAGAAATTACTTTTTCCTTGCCAGAGTTTGATCTTCTCTCAGAGTTTGATCTTTTTGATCTTGATCTTGGTCTTAAGCCTAAACTCTTTTCAGATTCACCTCCCTTGCTTCCACCATCATTACCATCATCCCTCCGTCTCAGAGCTTGAGTGTCTTTGCATTTGTCACTTGGTACACTCTCCCCCTTTTTGACATCATCAGAAAGTAGTACTGATGTCAGCAACTCCAGAGCATTAGAAATTGAAGTTAGTTGAGCAGACATAGCAGTCTGATTCTCCTCAACTTTCGACAATCTAGAATTGAAAGTCTTTTGCTCTTTACACAAAGAGATGTATAGAGATTTGTCCTTCTGCTGTGTAAGCTCTCTTGTAGCTATATCATTCCTTAACCCTTCAATCATCTTATCAGAAGCATCAAAACGATTGTTTAATGATTTGATTTGAACAACAGTTGCTTTGAAATGACTGAGAAGTTCAGGATTTGAAATCTCTTTAACAGAGTTAGCAGTTAAATCAGCAGCCCTTTGTGAAGTGAAAATACAATCTGCTGCTGTCCAGTTGTTAAAGTACATCTCTTGAAAATGTTCTTCAGTAGCCCTATTGAACTCTCTTTCTTCATCAGAGTTGGCTTGAACGTCAGATATGTGTGAAGGTGAATGAGCAGGACTAGCATTAACATTGTCATCCTCTCTTGCAATCTCTTCAGGAACATGTTCAGCAGTGATTTCATGTTCTAACTGTGCAGCTTCATCATTGACTTTCTCTGCAACAGTTTCAGGAATATCAGAGTTTGCTTTAGCAATCACCTCTGCTTCTCGCTGAACAATCTCAACAACTGATTGTTGTAGAGCTTCAAGAACAAGAGCATCTTCAGAGTTTGCACCAAACTCTGCTGCTACAGGAACATTCTCTGTTGCATCAGCAGATTCAGCAACAGCTTCTGTAGGATGATCAATTCTAATCTGATCAACTTCCTCACCTTTCTCAAAATCAAGAGAAATGATTTCTGTGTGGGAAGCAATAGTTTCTACCAATTCTGTAGTAGCTTGATCAGCTTCTTTTACATTTTCTTCAAGATCAAAAATTCTGCTGTCAGAATGAGCAGCAGCTTCCTCAACTACATCATTAGCCTTTGATGTAGGAGCTTCTCTATCAAAATCCATTTCAATATCATCAGTATTTAGCCTGTCTTGATTGACAGCTTCTGGATTTGCAGCTTCTTCCTGAACAAAAGCTTCAGGAGCTTCATTTTCCTCAGGAACTTTGTTCATATTGGCAATAATATCACCAAAAAGTTGAGTAGCAACTAATCTTCTCTTTCTCTGATGAAGAGTTTCTTCATCAGCTTCAGTATCTGAGTCTGCAACAGTCTTTGGTCGTTGGGCTCTCTTTTTCTTCATTCTTTTTCTCTGAGGCACAGCATCAACATTTGATACCTCAGCTTCAGTTTGTTGCAAGTTAGACTTAACTGCTCGAACTTTAGATCTCTTTGACCTCTGTGGTTGAGATACAGAAGGTCCAGCTTCAGTATTTGAGACATTTTGCTGTTGTAAGTTGTCAAGAAATTGTTGCACAGATGCAGGGAACATTAAAGGACCAACTTCTCCTTTCTTGTTGTCCTTGTTGATAAGATCAGAGAATATACGTTTGTGCAATTTAAATGAAAGAATTACATCCTCATCTAAAATCTCAACATCAGGGCAGCAATGATTGAATATCAATTGACAAAACCTAGAGAAGTAAACAACATTTCTATTCTCTAGCATTTTCTCACCAATATTAGTTAAAACTAATCTAGCAACATCAAATTGACTGCCATAGAGAAGAGAATACCCTATCTGTAAACTATCAGTGGGAATTGCATCCCAGTTTGTGCACTTTTTCCCGAACGCTCTTGTAATGCAGTCGAAAAAGAAACTCCATTCCTTTCTCAAGAGCGGTCGCTTCAATTGACCAATCTTTGTCAGTGGTCCAGAGTAACCTATTTCTCGCATCATTCTTACTAACTCAGAATCTCCAACAGCAACTGTGAACGAATTGAAATCTTCAAGACCCAAAGCATCACGAACAGTAGTAGGAGTAACAGCATAGTCATTGTCCTCATATTGAAAAATGATAGATGGAGATCCAGACTCTCCTCCATTATCATAAACACCTGTCTGCCAAAAAGATTTGATTTGTGTTGCAGACAGCTTCGATGGTGCGGTGAGAGCAGTGCCAATATCAGAGTTTGACAAGAAACTCTGAATCAAATGAAACGCCTCCGGTGCGTTCTCATTTGCTACAGGAGCGGAGTAGTTATTTGGGACAAATTCTAATTCAGAAGCGATAAACGCTGTAGTTGCCATTTGTCAGATTTGAAAACAAAAAGTACTGGGCTTTGAAAGTGTTTGAGTGTTTGTGTGTGAGTAAAATGTTATGAGAAGATGAAATGCGTAAAAGATTGAATCGTGTGTATGTAGTGTATTAAATAATAACTGTAAAGATTAGAAGTATGTTAGTGGGACAGATGTCAAACGTGAATACACTAACAGCTGTATCTAACAACTTCCTATACACACGTGCAAACGTGGAGACACCTGTCATCACATATAACACTCAAAATATTCGCTTAAAAGAAAAAAAATCAATAATAATAAAATTATCAATTTAAATAATAAAGAACAAAGAACTCAACAGTCAAAATAATAATGACTGTCTCGAAACTCCGCACCTTAGTATCCCAAGCGCTTCGATGTTGGATAGCATTCAAGTACTTGTCCTGGTTAAATAGATTTTCTCTTTTGTAACCATAGTGATTAGTATGTACCAGAAAGATTAGCTAAGCATGAGTATGTAATTGACTGAATGTAACAGAGTTTGAATCAATTAATGAAAAAGACTCATTTTATTGCTTTACTTTCAGTATTATCAATTTTACCTAGTAATTGGAAAGACAAAAAAAACTTTAACCAATTAACTAACATACTCAGCAGCAATACAAATCACAAACAGGACTTAGTAAACTTACTCAATAGCAACAAACTCTATCTTTTCTTTGTTCAATCACACTTTTTCGAAAAACAAATGACTAAACCCAAAATCATAAACTGTCTGAAACAAGGAAATTATTTTAACCATCAGAGATTAAAATAAAGTAACCTCGGCGTATTTCACACAAAACATCAGTGTTTACCATTTGTCCTTCTTTGTCAATAAACTCTTTTCTCAAACTGTACAGTTGTGAAAATATGTGTGTGTAGTAGCAGAGTTTACCGAAAACAGTATTTAGACCATCTCAAAGTGCATAAAATCCACAATCTAAAGTAGTAAAAACTGGTTACCTAAACTCTCATTTATAACATAAAATCTGATTTTATATCTAAACTCTGTATTACTGATATCCTTTCATTTGGATATGTCTTTTATTTTTCACCCCCTTAATTTATCTATTTTTTTTATTTTTTTTTTTTATTTTTCCAGTAATCAGTGGTTGGCACTAGTCACCAAAAATCAAAGATTTTAGCCCTTATTTCATACAATAAGTTCCTGGATCGTCCTAGGCACAACATGATCTCAAAGGAATTTGTGCTCTGTTTGGCATCTTTTGAATTTGAGGGTGAATTATTTGAAATTAATAATCAGAGTTTAGACTTGTCATCAGTAAATATAATTAACTTATGAGAGAAAATGCAAACAGCTAATACAGACTCAGTGTATAGGATCAATAAACTAAGAGATGCTATAAATATTGAGACAGTATCATGCTGTGTTAGCTTACTGCACATTTTTGAGATCAGAGTCTATACAACTCTTAAGGATTCACAGTTACTTACTGAGAATTATGCTTCATACAAATTTCTTCATTGGTCCATATGTTTCAGACAAAATTACAATCAGAGTATAGCATTTAAACTGTAATTATTAGAGTATGACCAACAGAGTCTATCTTCAGAGTATGCTTTCAGAGTATGACTAACACTTCACAGAGTTTATCATCAGAGTTTAACATGCTGGTTCACATAACAGTTAACACATGCAAGGAATCATGAGCAACAAGAATTAAACATGTATAAATTTTGAGTCTGACCCGTATCTCTAGTCAGAACCAGAGATCATTCCAAGTTCATTTACCAATCTTGTAAAAGTAGCTTCACTCAAAGGTTTGGTGAAGATATCTGCAAGTTGTTGGTCTGTAGACACAAAATGAAGCTCAATATTCCCTTCTTCCACATGTTCTCTGATAAAATGATATCTTATGCTGATGTGCTTGGTCATGGAATGCTGTACTGGATTTCCTGTCATAGCAATAGCACTTTGGTTATCACAGAAAATAGGAATTTTAGAGTACCTTAACCCATAATCCAGCAATTGATTCTTCATCCATAAAATCTGTGCACAACAGCTACCAGCTGCTATATACTCTGCTTCAGCAGTGGATGTAGAAATTGATTTCTGTTTCTTACTGTACCAAGAAACCAATCTGTCACCTAAAAATTGACAGCTTCCACTTGTACTTTTTCTGTCTATCTTACAGCCTGCAAAATCTGCATCAGAGTAACCAATCAACTTAAACTCTGATTCTCTAGGATACCACAAACCCAAGGTTATGGTGCCTTTGAGATATTTGAAAATCCTTTTTACAGCTGTTAGATGAGGCTCTCTAGGATCTGCTTGAAATCTTGCACAAAGACATGTTGCATACATGATATCAGGTCTACTTGCTGTAAGATACAGTAAAGACCCTATCATTCCTCTGTAGTTAGTCATATCTACTGAGGCTCCTGTGTCTTTGTCAAGCTTCGTTGCTGTAGCCATGGGAGTTGTTGCAGATGAACTATCAAGCATACCAAATTTCTTTAGAAGATTTCTGGTATACTTTGCTTGATTGATAAAAATCCCATCATCTGTTTGCTTGACCTGTAAGCCTAGAAAATAACTAAGCTCTCCCATCATGCTCATTTGATACCTGGATTGCATAAGCTTTGCAAACTTCTTACAAAGTTTGTCATTAGTAGATCCAAAAATAATATCATCTACATAAATTTGAACTAAAAGCAAATCATCACCAGAATTGAAATAAAACAAGGTTTTATCAATTGTACCTCTTGTGAACCCACTTTCTAAAAGAAATTGAGCAAGAGTTTCATACCATGCTCTTGGTGCTTGCTTTAGGCCATATAATGCTTTGTCAAGCCTGTAGACATAATCTGGATGCTTGGGATCTACAAATCCTGGTGGTTGTTCAACAAATACCTCTTCTTCAAGCTTCCCATTGAGAAAAGCACTTTTCACATCCATCTGAAAGACTTTAAACTTCTTGTGTGCAGCATAGGCCAGAAAAATCCTTATAGCCTCCAGTCTTGCAACTGGAGCAAAGGTTTCATCATAGTCAATTCCTTCCTGTTGTGAATAACCTTTTGCCACAAGTCTAGCCTTATTCCTTGTAATCACACCATCACTGTCAGTCTTGTTTCTGAAAACCCACTTTGTACCTACAATTGATCTGTTCTTTGGTCTAGGTACAAGTGTCCAGACTTCATTTCTTTCAAATTCATTTAACTCTTCTTGCATTGCTGTAATCCAATTAGCATCTTGAAGAGCTTCCTCCACTTTCTTTGGTTCAGTTTGAGACAAGAAAGCATGATACAGACACTCATTATTTGTTGCACTTCTGGTTCTTACACCAGCATCAGGATCTCCAATTATGAGATCAGGTGTGTGTGCCTGTGTCCACTTTCTTGCTGATGGTAAGTGGTTTCTTGCATCACTGTTGGATCCTCCCCCTTGATCCATGCTCTCCTGATTCATATGTTGACTTTCTACATTCTCTGAGGCTCCCCCTGAATTTGATGACTCAGAGTTTGAATTGTCAGAGTTTGAATCAGTTTCCTCAACTGACTCACTTGCTGTGTCATGTTGAGCTTCTTCACGCTCCCCCTCAACTGGTTCTCTATTTTGTTCAATTTGAGAATTATCAGTTTCTCCAGTATTTACCAGTAGAGGTTCAGAGTATGCTTCGTCAGAGTTTGTCAACCCTGCTTCATCAGAGTTTATATCATCAGAGAGTAGATCTTCATTTTCAAAACGTAGTTGATCATATCCATCCTTGTCTTCAAGTCCAATTATTTTCTTGTCATCAAATGACACATGTATGGATTCCATGATCACTTTAGTTCTTAGATTGTAAACTCTGAATGCTTTTGTTGACAGTGGGTAGCCAACAAAAATTCCTTCATCAGCTTTTAACTCGAACTTTGTCAACTGTTCAGGATGAGTCTTCAACACAAAGCATTTGCATCCAAATATATGAAAATATTTCAAATTTGGCTTCTTATTTTTCACCATCTCATATGGTGTTTTCCCATGCTTGTTGATCAGTGTAGCATTTTGAGTAAAACAAGCAGTTTGAACAGCTTCTGCCCAGAAGTATGTTGGTAATTTTGCTTCTTCAAGCATAGTTCTGGCTGCTTCAATTAAAGTTCTGTTCTTTCTTTCAACTACACCATTTTGCTGTGGAGTGCCAGGTGCAGAAAATTCTTGTTTCACCCCTCTTTCCTTGCAGAAAGCTTCCATGAATGAATTTCTGAATTCAGTTCCATTATCACTCCTTATTATTTTGACTTTGTGCTGTGATCCTTTGTCCAGTAGATTTACATGATCCATTAGAATTTGAGCAGTTTCATCCTTCTTTGACAAGAAATACACCCATGTATATCTAGTATATTCATCAACAATTACTAGAGCATATTTCTTTCTGCCCATTGACATTATATTCACTGGTCCAAAAAGATCAACATGTAGAAGATGATAAGGTTCCACTACTGAAGATTCAGTTTTGCTCTTGAAAGATGACTTCCTTTGTTTGGCCTTTTGACAGGAATCACATAGGCCATTTAGACTGAGTGTTGATTTTGGGAGTCCTCTTACAAGATCCTTTCTTATCAGCTCATTAATGTTGTTCAAATTGAGATGAGAGAGCTTTTTATGCCAATTCCAACTCTCTTCATTTGACATTCTTGCAGTCAGACACACTGTTTTTCCATCAGAGTTTGTTACCAAACTTGCTTCATAAATATTGTTGCGCCTGTGTCCAACTAGAACAACTTTTCCAGTAGATTTACTGATAACTTCACAGTATTCACTATGAAAATCTACATGGTTTCCTCTGTCACAGATTTGACTCACAGATAACAGATTGTGCTTGAGTCCTGAGACTAGAGCTACATCAGTGATGATGACACCTCCAAGATTAATGTTGCCATATCCCAGAGTATGTCCTACGTTGCCATCTCCATAGGAAACTTTTGGGCCATCCTTCTCCACAAAGTCTGATAGCAGGGCTTTATTTCCGGTCATATGTCCTGAGCATCCACTGTCCAAGATAAGTGTGCTCTCTATTATACCCTGCAATCACAAACAAACACTAAGTGTTAGTTTTAAGGATCCAGACTTGCTTGGACCCTTTGCCTTTCTTAACAGTGTTAGCTTTTGCAGCGGAATCAACTTTCTCAGAATTTAAACTAACATTGTCAGATTTTACACTAGCAGAGTTTGCTCTAACCCACTTCAAGTTGGGTTTTAGCTCATAGTAATTATGATAAATTGCATGATAACTCTTACATGTGTAAATGGAATGCCAAGTGCTCCCACAATGTTTGCATAAGGTCTGTGGTTTTATTCTAACATAATCATTCTTTACTTCTGAAGTAGAAGGTAAAGAATTAATATGCTTGTTCTTAGTGCAAAATCTAGCAAGATGATTAGAACTACCACAACTGTAACATGTTTTCCTTAAAGCACCAGCATTAGGCAAATAATTATTTCTATTGTTTATGCCTATTTTTCCATTCCTATTTCTCTTGGACCCTTTAGGTTTCATGGCAGACTTAACCTCTTTGAGCTTATGTTTAAACTGTTTTCCTGTCATTAAACCAACATTAACCTGTTTTTCACAGACTCTTATTGGTTCTTTAACAGCTTCTAACTCAACAGGCTTCTCTGTTTTAGATTCAGTATCTACTTGTTCAACACAAGTTTCAACTGGCTCCATAACAGTTTCTTTCACAACTGCAGATGTTAACTTTCCAGATTCAGGAACAAATGTTACAGGAGTCGAATATGAACTTGTGAAAGCTCTAAACTTAATTTTATCTTGAAACCTAAGTTCATCTTCCTCACTGTATCCTAAACCTACAGCATCTGTTTGAAAAACTTGATGTGTATCTCTGCCAGAGTTAGTCCAAGTTTTAATTATTTTTCTTTCCTTCTCTAAATCAGATTCTAGTTGCCTATACCTTTTAAGCAACTCCTGTTCCACATAAACAGCATCATCTCTTTCTTTTTGAGTCTGCTTCATATTCTCAAGTTCTCTTTCAAGAAACTTGTTTCTTTCTTTAAGACTAAGATTCTCAGATTTAATCCTTTCATTCTCTAAAGTCTGATCCCTATAACTAACATGTATGTTCTTAAGATAAATTCTTAATTCAGAAATATTATCAGTATCATACGCATAAGTAGTTAGGGGTACCTTATTTTCTGATGATTCAGTCTCATCTTTGACAGTTGCCATAAGAGCATAATTTTCTCCATCATCAGAATCTGAAGTATCTGCCCAGTCTTTGCCTTTAGAGACGAGTGCTTTTCCAGTTTTTCCTTTCTTGCACTCTGGAGCATAGTGACCCATCTCTTTGCACTTGTAGCACTGAATCTCAGATTTGTCCTTCTTTCCAGACTTGGTATCTTTTCCATCAGACTTTCTGAAATTCTTCTTCTCAGAATTTGAATCTCTCCTTGAGAATCTCTTTCCTTTCTTGAAGTTCTTGAATCCCATCTTCTTGAAGGTCTTCACCATCAATGCCGCCATTTGCATCAACTGTTCTTCATCATCCTCAGAGTCAGAAGCTTCATCAGAGTTTGAGTCATCATCAGAGTTTGATGACTCACTTTCAGATTTAATGACTAAAGCCTTTCCCTTGGCTTTCTTCTTTGATGATTCCTTCTTTTCAATGAGCTTCTCCTCAACTTTGAGAGCAACAGATTTTGTCTTCTTGCTTGATCTTCTGTTTCTTTGATCTATCTCGAGTTCATGAGTCTTTAACAAGCCATAAATCTCATCAAGATCTGTATCATCAAGATCATAATTATCTCTGATTGAGGTCGTCTTCAGATCCCATTTTTCAGGTAGAGATAAGAGAAACTTGAGATTTGACTCTTCAAGATTATATTCTTTGTCAACCAGAGACAGATCATTCAGTAATTTACAAAACCTGTCATAAGTCTCAGTCAAGGTTTCATTAGATCTTGAATCAAAGTGCTCATACTCCTGTGTGAGTATTGTCTTCCTGTTCTTCTTTATAGCAGTGGTTCCTTGACACCTTACTTCCAAAGCATCCCAGATTTCCTTTGCCGTTTTGCAGCCAATTACTCTGTTAGACATAACATTATCTAAAGCACTGTGGAGTAGATGTCTAACCTTTGCATCCTTTGCAATTGATGAGATGTCTTCAGGAGTATAATCTTTCTTTTCCTTTGGAATCAGTGTCTGTTCTTTATCACCAACAGCAGGAGATAATTTAGTTGGCTTATGAGGACCATTATTGATTCTGTCAAGATATTCTGGATCTGTAGCCTCCAGAAACATGGTCATCTTCACCTTCCATATTGGATACTCTATTGGCCTGAGAATTGGAACCCTGATAGTTTCATATCGACTCACAGAATTTGGCTTAACCTGTTCAGCCACAGGAGGAACTTGATTTTGATTTTCTTCAGACATGATTATTACTGTGTTTTAATCGTAAAACTGTATATATTAAACAGCCTTGGCTCTGATACCAATTGTTAGGCCGAATACACAATATAATCAAGTATGTATGAGAATAACAATAATTAATAACACTGTTTATGAATCAATAAAACTGTAATCTTATTAACAGCTTCTCTCTTTATGATGTTAATGAATCATAAAGAGCTTCTAGGTTACACAAATAATATCTCAATGATCGCGTCCCTTCTAGGGATAACCTATCTGTGTTTATATAGTACACAGCTACATACAATCCTTCTCTAATTGATATTCCTACAAGTTAGCTATACAATTCATATCAATTAAGGATTGCTTCTTATCTTCTATCCTGTTTCCTTAGCTGTATCAATATATTCTGCATCTTTCCATCTTCAGAATGTATTGCTTCTAGAATCTTCAATTCTGCACCGACAGCTAATTCAACTATCACCTTGTCAGACTTTAAATAAACTCTGACCGGCTTCCTTTAAACTCTTCACCCTATCAGAGTTTAACTAAACTCTGATCGGCTTCTGATAAACTCTTGTCAGTACCTGTTGCTTAAACACTGATAAACAAACATTAGCAATTATATCTAACATAGCACGTGACAAAAAAAATCGGAAGAAAAAACACATTTCCGGGGCCAAAAAGTGGGTTTTTTCCCATTTTCGGGGGTCGAAAAAACCCATTTCCGGAAATGAAATTTCACGTTTTTTGGTCCGTACGTCCATTTTGTACCTCTATTTTAGCACGTGACAAAAAAAATCGGAAGAAAAAACACATTTCCGGGGCCAAAAAGTGGGTTTTTTCCCATTTTCGGGGGTCGAAAAAACCCATTTCCGGAAATGAAATTTCGCGTTTTTTGGTCCGTACGTCCATTTTGTACCTCTATTTTAGCACGTGACAAAAAAAATTGGAAGAAAAATGTCCGGAACTTCGTTTTTTGAGCGCGTGAAAATGCCAGTGAAACCAGTTTTGGGCCAAAAAGTGGGGTTTTTCCCATTTTTGGGGGTCGAAAAAACACATTTCCGGAATTGAAATTTCGTGTTTTTTGGTCCGTACGTCCACTTTTTACCTCTATTTTAGCACGTGACAAAAAAAATCGGAAGAAAAAACACATTTCCGGGGTCAAAAAGTGGGTTTTTTCCCATTTTCGGGGGTCGAAAAAACCCATTTCCGGAAATGAAATTTCGCGTTTTTTGGTCCGTACGTCCATTTTGTACCTCTATTTTAGCACGTGACAAAAAAAATTGGAAGAAAAATGTCCGGAACCTCATTTTTTGAGCGCGTGAAAATGCCAGTGAAACCAGTTTTGGGCCAAAAAGTGGGTTTTTTCCCATTTTCGGGGGTCGAAAAAACCCATTTCCGGAAATGAAATTTCGCGTTTTTTGGTCCGTACGTCCATTTTGTACCTCTATTTTAGCACGTGACAAAAAAAATCGGAAGAAAAATGTCCGGAACCTCGTTTTTTGAGCGCGTGAAAATGCCAGTGAATCCAGTTTTGGGCCAAAAAGTGGGTTTTTTCCCATTTTCGGGGGTCGAAAAAACCCATTTCCGGAAATGAAATTTCGCGTTTTTTGGTCCGTACGTCCATTTTGTACCTCTATTTTAGCACGTGACAAAAAAAATCGAAGAAAAAACACATTTCCGGGGTCAAAAAGTGGGTTTTTTCCCATTTTCGGGGGTCGAAAAAACCCATTTCCGGAAATGAAATTTCGCGTTTTTTGGTCCGTACGTCCATTTTGTACCTCTATTTTAGCACGTGACAAAAAAAATTGGAAGAAAAATGTCCGGAACCTCATTTTTTGAGCGCGTGAAAATGCCAGTGAAACCAGTTTTGGGCCAAAAAGTGGGTTTTTTCCCATTTTCGGGGGTCGAAAAAACCCATTTCCGGAAATGAAATTTCGCGTTTTTTGGTCCGTACGTCCATTTTGTACCTCTATTTTAGCACGTGACAAAAAAAAATCGGAAGAAAAATGTCCGGAACCTCGTTTTTTGAGCGCGTGAAAATGCCAGTGAATCCAGTTTTGGGCCAAAAAGTGGGTTTTTTCCCATTTTCGGGGGTCGAAAAAACCCATTTCCGGAAATGAAATTTCGCGTTTTTTGGTCCGTACGTCCATTTTGTACCTCTATTTTAGCACGTGACAAAAAAAATCGGAAGAAAATTGTCCGAAACCTCATTTTTTGAGCGCGTGAAAATGCCAGTGAAACCAGTTTTGGGCCAAAAAGTTGGTTTTTTCCCATTTTCGGGGGTCGAAAAAACCCATTTCCGGAAATGAAATTTCACGTTTTTTGGTCCGTACGTCCATTTTGTACCTCTATTTTAGCACGTGACAAAAAAAATCGGAAGAAAAAACACATTTCCGGGGCCAAAAAGTGGGGTTTTTCCCATTTTCGGGGGTCGAAAAAACCCAATTCCGGAAATGAAATTTCACGTTTTTTGGTCCGTACGTCCATTTTGTACCTCTATTTTAGCACGTGACCAAAAAAATTGGAAGAAAAATGTCCGGAACTTCGTTTTTTGAGCGCGTGAAAATGCCAGTGAAACCAGTTTTGGGCCAAAAAGTGGGTTTTTTCCCATTTTTGGGGGTCGAAAAAACACATTTCCGGAATTGAAATTTCGCGTTTTTTGGTCCGTACGTCCATTTTGTACCTCTATTTTAGCACGTGACAAAAAAAAATCGGAAGAAATAAACATTTCCGGGGTCAAAAAGTGGGTTTTTTCCCATTTTCGGGGGTCGAAAAAACCCATTTCCGGAAATGATATTTCACGTTTTTTGGTCCGTACGTCCATTTTGTACCTCTATTTTAGCACGTGACAAAAAAATCGGAAGAAAAATGTCCGAATCCTCGTTTTTTGAGCGCGTGAAAATGCCAGTTGAATCCAGTTTTGGGCCAAAAGTGGGATTTTTTCCCATTTTCGGAGGTCGAAAAAACCCATTTACGGAAATGAAATTTCACGTTTTTTGGTCCGTACGTCCATTTTGTACCTCTATTTTAGCACGTGACAAAAAAAATCGGAAGAAAAAACACATTTCCGGGGCCAAAAAGTGGGTTTTTTCCCATTTTCGGGGGTCGAAAAAACCCATTTCCGGAAATGAAATTTCACGTTTTTTGGTCCGTACGTCCATTTTGTACCTCTATTTTAGCACGTGACAAAAAAAATCGGAAGAAAAAACACATTTCCGGGGCCAAAAAGTGGGTTTTTTCCCATTTTCGGGGGTCGAAAAAACCCATTTCCGGAAATGAAATTTCGCGTTTTTTGGTCCGTACGTCCATTTTGTACCTCTATTTTAGCACGTGACAAAAAAAATTGGAAGAAAATGTCCGGAACTTCGTTTTTTGAGCGCGTGAAAATGCCAGTGAAACCAGTTTTGGGCCAAAAAGTGGGGTTTTTCCCATTTTTGGGGGTCGAAAAAACACATTTCCGGAATTGAAATTTCGTGTTTTTTGGTCCGTACGTCCACTTTTTACCTCTATTTTAGCACGTGACAAAAAAAATCGGAAGAAAAAACACATTTCCGGGGTCAAAAAGTGGGTTTTTTCCCATTTTCGGGGGTCGAAAAAACCCATTTCCGGAAATGAAATTTCGCGTTTTTTGGTCCGTACGTCCATTTTGTACCTCTATTTTAGCACGTGACAAAAAAAATTGGAAGAAAAATGTCCGGAACCTCATTTTTTGAGCGCGTGAAAATGCCAGTGAAACCAGTTTTGGGCCAAAAAGTGGGTTTTTTCCCATTTTCGGGGGTCGAAAAAACACATTTCCGGAAATGAAATTTCGCGTTTTTGGTCCGTACGTCCATTTTGTACCTCTATTTTAGCACGTGACAAAAAAAATCGGAAGAAAAATGTCCGGAACCTCGTTTTTTGAGCGCGTGAAAATGCCAGTGAATCCAGTTTTGGGCCAAAAAGTGGGTTTTTTCCCATTTTCGGGGGTCGAAAAAACCCATTTCCGGAAATGAAATTTCGCGTTTTTTGGTCCGTACGTCCTTTTTGTACCTCTATTTTAGCACGTGACAAAAAAAATTGGAAGAAAAATGTCCGGAACCTCGTTTTTTGAGCGCGTGAAAATGCCAGTGAAACCAGTTTTGGGCCAAAAAGTGGGTTTTTTCCCATTTTCGGGGGTCGAAAAAACCCATTTCCGGAAATGAAATTTCGCGTTTTTTGGTCCGTACGTCCATTTTGTACCTCTATTTTAGCACGTGACAAAAAAAATCGGAAGAAAAATGTCCGGAACCTCGTTTTTTGAGCGCGTGAAAATGCCAGTGAATCCAGTTTTGGGCCAAAAAGTGGGTTTTTTCCCATTTTCGGGGGTCGAAAAAACCCATTTCCAGAAATGAAATTTCGCGTTTTTTGGTCCGTACGTCCATTTTGTACCTCTATTTTAGCACGTGACAAAAAAAATCGGAAGAAAAATGTCCGGAACCTCGTTTTTTGAGCGCGTGAAAATGCCAGTGAATCCAGTTTTGGGCCAAAAAGTGGGTTTTTTCCCATTTTCGGGGGTCGAAAAAACCCATTTCCGGAAATGAAATTTCGCGTTTTTTGGTCCGTACGTCCATTTTGTACCTCTATTTTAGCACGTGACAAAAAAAATCGGAAGAAAATTGTCCGAAACCTCATTTTTTGAGCGCGTGAAAATGCTAGTGAAACCAGTTTTGGGCCAAAAAGTGGGTTTTTTCCCATTTTTGGGGGTCAAAAAAACACATTTCCGGAAATGAAATTTCACGTTTTTTGGTCCGTACGTCCATTTTGTACCTCTATTTTAGCACGTGACAAAAAAAATCGGAAGAAAAAACACATTTCCGGGGCCAAAAAGTGGGTTTTTTCCCATTTTCGGGGGTCGAAAAAACCCATTTCCGGAAATGAAATTTCGCGTTTTTTGGTCCGTACGTCCATTTAGTACCTCTATTTTAGCACGTGACAAAAAAAATTGGAAGAAAAATGTCCGGAACCTCATTTTTTGAGCGCGTGAAAATGCCAGTGAAACCAGTTTTGGGCCAAAAAGTGGGTTTTTTCCCATTTTCGGGGGTCGAAAAAACCCATTTCCGGAAATGAAATTTCGCGTTTTTTGGTCCGTACGTCCATTTTGTACCTCTATTTTAGCACGTGACAAAAAAAATTGGAAGAAAAATGTCCGGAACCTCGTTTTTTGAGCGCGTGAAAATGCCAGTGAATCCAGTTTTGGGCCAAAAAGTGGGTTTTTTCCCATTTTCGGGGTCGAAAAAACCCATTTCCGGAAATGAAATTTCGCGTTTTTTGGTCCGTACGTCCATTTTGTACCTCTATTTTAGCACGTGACAAAAAAAAATCGGAAGAAAATTGTCCGAAACCTCATTTTTTGAGCGCGTGAAAATGCCAGTGAAACCAGTTTTGGGCCAAAAAGTTGGTTTTTTCCCATTTTCGGGGGTCGAAAAAACCCATTTCCGGAAATGAAATTTCACGTTTTTTGGTCCGTACGTCCATTTTGTACCTCTATTTTAGCACGTGACAAAAAAAATCGGAAGAAAAAACACATTTCCGGGGCCAAAAAGTGGGGTTTTTCCCATTTTCGGGGGTCGAAAAAACCCAATTCCGGAAATGAAATTTCACGTTTTTTGGTCCGTACGTCCATTTTGTACCTCTATTTTAGCACGTGACCAAAAAAATTGGAAGAAAAATGTCCGGAACTTCGTTTTTTGAGCGCGTGAAAATGCCAGTGAAACCAGTTTTGGGCCAAAAAGTGGGTTTTTTCCCATTTTTGGGGGTCGAAAAAACACATTTCCGGAATTGAAATTTCGCGTTTTTTGGTCCGTACGTCCATTTTGTACCTCTATTTTAGCACGTGACAAAAAAAATCGGAAGAAATAAACATTTCCGGGGTCAAAAAGTGGGTTTTTTCCCATTTTCGGGGGTCGAAAAAACCCATTTCCGGAAATGATATTTCACGTTTTTTGGTCCGTACGTCCATTTTGTACCTCTATTTTAGCACGTGACAAAAAAATCGGAAGAAAAATGTCCGAATCCTCGTTTTTTGAGCGCGTGAAAATGCCAGTGAATCCAGTTTTGGGCCAAAAGTGGGATTTTTCCCATTTTCGGAGGTCGAAAAAACCCATTTCCGGAAATGAAATTTCACGTTTTTTGGTCCGTACGTCCATTTTGTACCTCTATTTTAGCACGTGACAAAAAAAATCGGAAGAAAAAACACATTTCCGGGGCCAAAAAGTGGGTTTTTTCCCATTTTCGGGGGTCGAAAAAACCCATTTCCGGAAATGAAATTTCACGTTTTTTGGTCCGTACGTCCATTTTGTACCTCTATTTTAGCACGTGACAAAAAAAATCGGAAGAAAAAACACATTTCCGGGGCCAAAAAGTGGGTTTTTTCCCATTTTCGGGGGTCGAAAAAACCCATTTCCGGAAATGAAATTTCGCGTTTTTTGGTCCGTACGTCCATTTTGTACCTCTATTTTAGCACGTGACAAAAAAAATTGGAAGAAAAATGTCCGGAACTTCGTTTTTTGAGCGCGTGAAAATGCCAGTGAAACCAGTTTTGGGCCAAAAAGTGGGGTTTTTCCCATTTTTGGGGGTCGAAAAAACACATTTCCGGAATTGAAATTTCGTGTTTTTTGGTCCGTACGTCCACTTTTTACCTCTATTTTAGCACGTGACAAAAAAAATCGGAAGAAAAAACACATTTCCGGGGTCAAAAAGTGGGTTTTTTCCCATTTTCGGGGGTCGAAAAAACCCATTTCCGGAAATGAAATTTCGCGTTTTTTGGTCCGTACGTCCATTTTGTACCTCTATTTTAGCACGTGACAAAAAAAATTGGAAGAAAAATGTCCGGAACCTCATTTTTTGAGCGCGTGAAAATGCCAGTGAAACCAGTTTTGGGCCAAAAAGTGGGTTTTTTCCCATTTTCGGGGGTCGAAAAAACCCATTTCCGGAAATGAAATTTCGCGTTTTTTGGTCCGTACGTCCATTTTGTACCTCTATTTTAGCACGTGACAAAAAAAATCGGAAGAAAAATGTCCGGAACCTCGTTTTTTGAGCGCGTGAAAATGCCAGTGAATCCAGTTTTGGGCCAAAAAGTGGGTTTTTTCCCATTTTCGGGGGTCGAAAAAACCCATTTCCGGAAATGAAAATTTCGCGTTTTTTGGTCCGTACGTCCATTTTGTACCTCTATTTTAGCACGTGACAAAAAAAATCGGAAGAAAAAACACATTTCCGGGGCCAAAAAGTGGGTTTTTTCCCATTTTCGGGGGTCGAAAAAACCCAATTCCGGAAATGAAATTTCACGTTTTTTGGTCCGTACGTCCATTTTGTACCTCTATTTTAGCACGTGACAAAAAAAATTGGAAGAAAAATGTCCGGAACTTCGTTTTTTGAGCGCGTGAAAATGCTAGTGAAACCAGTTTTGGGCCAAAAAGTGGGTTTTTTCCCATTTTTGGGGGTCGAAAAAACACATTTCCGGAATTGAAATTTCGCGTTTTTTGGTCCGTACGTCCATTTTGTACCTCTATTTTAGCACGTGACAAAAAAAATCGGAAGAAAAAACACATTTCCGGGGTCAAAAGTGGGTTTTTTCCCATTTTCGGGGGTCGAAAAAACCCATTTCCGGAAATGAAATTTCACGTTTTTTGGTCCGTACGTCCATTTTGTACCTCTATTTTAGCACGTGACAAAAAAATCGGAAGAAAAATGTCCGAATCCTCGTTTTTTGAGCGCGTGAAAATGCCAGTGAATCCAGTTTTGGGCCAAAAAGTGGGATTTTTCCCATTTTCGGAGGTCGAAAAAACCCATTTCCGGAAATGAAATTTCACGTTTTTTGGTCCGTACGTCCATTTTGTACCTCTATTTTAGCACGTGACAAAAAAAATCGGAAGAAAAATGTCCGAAACCTCATTTTTTGAGCGCGTGAAAATGCCAGTGAATCCAGTTTTGGGCCAAAAAGTGGGTTTTTCCCATTTTCGGAGGTCGAAAAAACCCATTTCCGGAAATGAAATTTCGCGTTTTTTGGTCCGTACGTCCATTTTGTACCTCTATTTTAGCACGTGACAAAAAAAAATCGGAAGAAAATTGTCCGAAACCTCATTTTTTGAGCGCGTGAAAATGCCAGTGAAACCAGTTTTGGGCCCAAAAGTGGGTTTTTTCCCATTTTCGGGGGTCGAAAAAACCCATTTCCGGAAATGAAATTTCACGTTTTTTGGTCCGTACGTCCATTTTGTACCTCTATTTTAGCACGTGACAAAAAAAATCGGAAGAAAAAACACATTTCCGGGGCCAAAAAGTGGGGTTTTTCCCATTTTCGGGGGTCGAAAAAACCCAATTCCGGAAATGAAATTTCACGTTTTTTGGTCCGTACGTCCATTTTGTACCTCTATTTTAGCACGTGACAAAAAAAATTGGAAGAAAAATGTCCGGAACTTCGTTTTTTGAGCGCGTGAAAATGCCAGTGAAACCAGTTTTGGGCCAAAAAGTGGGTTTTTTCCCATTTTTGGGGGTCGAAAAAACACATTTCCGGAATTGAAATTTCGCGTTTTTTGGTCCGTACGTCCATTTTGTACCTCTATTTTAGCACGTGACAAAAAAAATCGGAAGAAATAAACATTTCCGGGGTCAAAAGTGGGTTTTTTCCCATTTTCGGGGGTCGAAAAAACCCATTTCCGGAAATGATATTTCACGTTTTTTGGTCCGTACGTCCATTTTGTACCTCTATTTTAGCACGTGACAAAAAAATCGGAAGAAAAATGTCCGAATCCTCGTTTTTTGAGCGCGTGAAAATGCCAGTGAATCCAGTTTTGGGCCAAAAGTGGGATTTTTCCCATTTTCGGAGGTCGAAAAAACCCATTTCCGGAAATGAAATTTCACGTTTTTTGGTCCGTACGTCCATTTTGTACCTCTATTTTAGCACGTGACAAAAAAAATCGGAAGAAAAAACACATTTCCGGGGCCAAAAAGTGGGTTTTTTCCCATTTTCGGGGGTCGAAAAAACCCATTTCCGGAAATGAAATTTCACGTTTTTTGGTCCGTACGTCCATTTTGTACCTCTATTTTAGCACGTGACAAAAAAAATCGGAAGAAAAAACACATTTCCGGGGCCAAAAAGTGGGTTTTTTCCCATTTTCGGGGGTCGAAAAAACCCATTTCCGGAAATGAAATTTCGCGTTTTTTGGTCCGTACGTCCATTTTGTACCTCTATTTTAGCACGTGACAAAAAAAATTGGAAGAAAAATGTCCGGAACTTCGTTTTTTGAGCGCGTGAAAATGCCAGTGAAACCAGTTTTGGGCCAAAAAGTGGGGTTTTTCCCATTTTTGGGGGTCGAAAAAACACATTTCCGGAATTGAAATTTCGTGTTTTTTGGTCCGTACGTCCACTTTGTACCTCTATTTTAGCACGTGACAAAAAAAATCGGAAGAAAAAACACATTTCCGGGGTCAAAAAGTGGGTTTTTTCCCATTTTCGGGGGTCGAAAAAACCCATTTCCGGAAATGAAATTTCGCGTTTTTTGGTCCGTACGTCCATTTTGTACCTCTATTTTAGCACGTGACAAAAAAAATTGGAAGAAAAATGTCCGGAACCTCATTTTTTGAGCGTGTGAAAATGCCAGTGAAACCAGTTTTGGGCCAAAAAGTGGGTTTTTTCCCATTTTCGGGGGTCGAAAAAACCCATTTCCGGAAATGAAATTTCGCGTTTTTTGGTCCGTACGTCCATTTTGTACCTCTATTTTAGCACGTGACAAAAAAAATCGGAAGAAAAATATCCGGAACCTCGTTTTTTGAGCGCGTGAAAATGCCAGTGAATCCAGTTTTGGGCCAAAAAGTGGGTTTTTTCCCATTTTCGGGGGTCGAAAAAACCCATTTCCGGAAATGAAATTTCGCGTTTTTTGGTCCGTACGTCCATTTTGTACCTCTATTTTAGCACGTGACAAAAAAAATCGGAAGAAAAAACACATTTCCGGGGCCAAAAAGTGGGTTTTTTCCCATTTTCGGGGGTCGAAAAAACCCAATTCCGGAAATGAAATTTCACGTTTTTTGGTCCGTACGTCCATTTTGTACCTCTATTTTAGCACGTGACAAAAAAAATTGGAAGAAAAATGTCCGGAACTTCGTTTTTTGAGCGCGTGAAAATGCTAGTGAAACCAGTTTTGGGCCAAAAAGTGGGTTTTTTCCCATTTTTGGGGGTCGAAAAAACACATTTCCGGAATTGAAATTTCGCGTTTTTTGGTCCGTACGTCCATTTTGTACCTCTATTTTAGCACGTGACAAAAAAAATCGGAAGAAAAAACACATTTCCGGGGTCAAAAGTGGGTTTTTTCCCATTTTCGGGGGTCGAAAAAACCCATTTCCGGAAATGAAATTTCACGTTTTTTGGTCCGTACGTCCATTTTGTACCTCTATTTTAGCACGTGACAAAAAAATCGGAAGAAAAATGTCCGAATCCTCGTTTTTTGAGCGCGTGAAAATGCCAGTGAATCCAGTTTTGGGCCAAAAAGTGGGATTTTTCCCATTTTCGGAGGTCGAAAAAACCCATTTCCGGAAATGAAATTTCACGTTTTTTGGTCCGTACGTCCATTTTGTACCTCTATTTTAGCACGTGACAAAAAAAATCGGAAGAAAAATGTCCGAAACCTCATTTTTTGAGCGCGTGAAAATGCCAGTGAATCCAGTTTTGGGCCAAAAAGTGGGTTTTTCCCATTTTCGGAGGTCGAAAAAACCCATTTCCGGAAATGAAATTTCGCGTTTTTTGGTCCGTACGTCCATTTTGTACCTCTATTTTAGCACGTGACAAAAAAAATCGGAAGAAAATTGTCCGAAACCTCATTTTTTGAGCGCGTGAAAATGCCAGTGAAACCAGTTTTGGGCCCAAAAGTGGGTTTTTTCCCATTTTCGGGGGTCGAAAAAACCCATTTCCGGAAATGAAATTTCACGTTTTTTGGTCCGTACGTCCATTTTGTACCTCTATTTTAGCACGTGACAAAAAAAATCGGAAGAAAAAACACATTTCCGGGGCCAAAAAGTGGGGTTTTTCCCATTTTCGGGGGTCGAAAAAACCCAATTCCGGAAATGAAATTTCACGTTTTTTGGTCCGTACGTCCATTTTGTACCTCTATTTTAGCACGTGACAAAAAAAATTGGAAGAAAAATGTCCGGAACTTCGTTTTTTGAGCGCGTGAAAATGCCAGTGAAACCAGTTTTGGGCCAAAAAGTGGGTTTTTTCCCATTTTTGGGGGTCGAAAAAACACATTTCCGGAATTGAAATTTCGCGTTTTTTGGTCCGTACGTCCATTTTGTACCTCTATTTTAGCACGTGACAAAAAAAATCGGAAGAAATAAACATTTCCGGGGTCAAAAGTGGGTTTTTTCCCATTTTCGGGGGTCGAAAAAACCCATTTCCGGAAATGATATTTCACGTTTTTTGGTCCGTACGTCCATTTTGTACCTCTATTTTAGCACGTGACAAAAAAATCGGAAGAAAAATGTCCGAATCCTCGTTTTTTGAGCGCGTGAAAATGCCAGTGAATCCAGTTTTGGGCCAAAAGTGGGATTTTTCCCATTTTCGGAGGTCGAAAAAACCCATTTCCGGAAATGAAATTTCACGTTTTTTGGTCCGTACGTCCATTTTGTACCTCTATTTTAGCACGTGACAAAAAAAATCGGAAGAAAAAACACATTTCCGGGGCCAAAAAGTGGGTTTTTTCCCATTTTCGGGGGTCGAAAAAACCCATTTCCGGAAATGAAATTTCACGTTTTTTGGTCCGTACGTCCATTTTGTACCTCTATTTTAGCACGTGACAAAAAAAATCGGAAGAAAAAACACATTTCCGGGGCCAAAAAGTGGGTTTTTCCCATTTTCGGGGGTCGAAAAAACCCATTTCCGGAAATGAAATTTCGCGTTTTTTGGTCCGTACGTCCATTTTGTACCTCTATTTTAGCACGTGACAAAAAAAATTGGAAGAAAAATGTCCGGAACTTCGTTTTTTGAGCGCGTGAAAATGCCAGTGAAACCAGTTTTGGGCCAAAAAGTGGGGTTTTTCCCATTTTTGGGGGTCGAAAAAACACATTTCCGGAATTGAAATTTCGTGTTTTTTGGTCCGTACGTCCACTTTGTACCTCTATTTTAGCACGTGACAAAAAAAATCGGAAGAAAAAACACATTTCCGGGGTCAAAAAGTGGGTTTTTTCCCATTTTCGGGGGTCGAAAAAACCCATTTCCGGAAATGAAATTTCGCGTTTTTTGGTCCGTACGTCCATTTTGTACCTCTATTTTAGCACGTGACAAAAAAAATTGGAAGAAAAATGTCCGGAACCTCATTTTTTGAGCGCGTGAAAATGCCAGTGAAACCAGTTTTGGGCCAAAAAGTGGGTTTTTTCCCATTTTCGGGGGTCGAAAAAACCCATTTCCGGAAATGAAATTTCGCGTTTTTTGGTCCGTACGTCCATTTTGTACCTCTATTTTAGCACGTGACAAAAAAAATCGGAAGAAAAATGTCCGGAACCTCGTTTTTTGAGCGCGTGAAAATGCCAGTGAATCCAGTTTTGGGCCAAAAAGTGGGTTTTTTCCCATTTTCGGGGGTCGAAAAAACCCATTTCCGGAAATGAAATTTCGCGTTTTTTGGTCCGTACGTCCATTTTGTACCTCTATTTTAGCACGTGACAAAAAAAATCGGAAGAAAAAACACATTTCCGGGGCCAAAAAGTGGGTTTTTTCCCATTTTCGGGGGTCGAAAAAACCCAATTCCGGAAATGAAATTTCACGTTTTTTGGTCCGTACGTCCATTTTGTACCTCTATTTTAGCACGTGACAAAAAAAATTGGAAGAAAAATGTCCGGAACTTCGTTTTTTGAGCGCGTGAAAATGCTAGTGAAACCAGTTTTGGGCCAAAAAGTGGGTTTTTTCCCATTTTTGGGGGTCGAAAAAACACATTTCCGGAATTGAAATTTCGCGTTTTTTGGTCCGTACGTCCATTTTGTACCTCTATTTTAGCACGTGACAAAAAAAATCGGAAGAAAAAACACATTTCCGGGGTCAAAAGTGGGTTTTTTCCCATTTTCGGGGGTCGAAAAAACCCATTTCCGGAAATGAAATTTCACGTTTTTTGGTCCGTACGTCCATTTTGTACCTCTATTTTAGCACGTGACAAAAAAATCGGAAGAAAAATGTCCGAATCCTCGTTTTTTGAGCGCGTGAAAATGCCAGTGAATCCAGTTTTGGGCCAAAAAGTGGGATTTTTCCCATTTTCGGAGGTCGAAAAAACCCATTTCCGGAAATGAAATTTCACGTTTTTTGGTCCGTACGTCCATTTTGTACCTCTATTTTAGCACGTGACAAAAAAAATCGGAAGAAAAATGTCCGAAACCTCATTTTTTGAGCGCGTGAAAATGCCAGTGAATCCAGTTTTGGGCCAAAAAGTGGGTTTTTCCCATTTTCGGAGGTCGAAAAAACCCATTTCCGGAAATGAAATTTCGCGTTTTTTGGTCCGTACGTCCATTTTGTACCTCTATTTTAGCACGTGACAAAAAAAATCGAAAGAAAATTGTCCGAAACCTCATTTTTTGAGCGCGTGAAAATGCCAGTTGATAAGTGGATTTCATATCTACTTGGATCGTCCTAATTTGGCTTAATCTGATCGTTCTGTTCTCAAGTACGTGTCGTTTTAATGTGTTTTGGGTGTAAGTTTTTGTAGAAGTGATTTATCAGCAGAGAGGGGGTAATTCTATGATCATTAGGTGGTGTTTAAGCTTGTGGATGATGTTCGAGCATTTGTGAATAATGAATGGGCAAAGAAATGGCAAAGGAAGAATTTTTAGCATTTTCTGACAGAACAGCCCGCGCGCCCGCGCCAGAGCCCGCGCGCCCGCGCCACAGTTGACAGAATACTCCGCGCGCCCGCGCCACAGTCCGCGCGCCCGCGCCATCCAAATTGCTGAATTATGCTGTTTTGTGGTCAGAAAAGTAATTTGTCATATTGGTTAGCCTGAAAGCCTTATAAGTTGTTGGTGGACGTTTTCTAGGGGATACAGAGAGATATATCAAGATATATATATTCATAACCATCCACCGGAGAGAATAAGAAGAAGACGGCTGATTTAAGAAGACCTAGTTTTTCATCTAATCTTTGTACTCTTCTAAATTAGGCGATACTTGAATTCTCGTTTGTTCTTTCTAAACCCTAGTTATTCTATTCAGTTTTACAGACTTATTATTATAATGTTATCATCAGAACCCACGATGATGAACGGTTCGATTATGAACTAATCGTCGTCGTGGGATTCTAACGGAGTTTATTATGGAGTTTAGTAGTTAATTGTTTTTATATATTCTGTGTGTGATGGCTAATTGATTTCCTATCATGGTTGTGCTTATTCGTTGTGGATGCGTAGCTAACATTCATGATTGATTGTTAAACTCTTGTGAAGCGAAAGTGGATCTTGAGTTTTAGAACTTGCCATGCTAGCATAGGTTCATAATTGTTTATCAATATGATTCGTAGTATAAGATGAAAATACTTATATTACCCTGTGTGATCTGAATAGATAACTTGATCGTTAAACCACTATGTTTTCAATCTCTATAGACATATAGGGACTAAGCATAATTGGTGTCCATTTAACTTCTATCTTTATTGTGGATGTTTAAGTGGTAGGGTATATGTATACTGAGAGGTAGCGTATACTAGTTTTGTGTTATCTGATTAGTTGTCACAACCGTCATATGCAGAGATTAAGAACAAAAGACTCTAGATGAAGTAAGTAATGATGTTAGAATCCCATGTTTTATTCATATTAGTAATTCACAAGTTATTCTCTTTAGTTCATTAAAATCTTGTTAGTATTCGTAATTTAGTTAATCAAACCAAATTTGATACTTGTCTTAGCAGTGAGTAATAACCAAACATTGGTGCATAAGTACAGACTATTACAACCTAAACCAGTCCTTGTGGGATCGAACTTGATTTTTCTATATACTACTTGTGACCGCGTATACTTGCGTGATATTGTGTGAACAAGTTTTTGGCGCCGCTGCCGGGGACCGGTGTTATTTTTATAGTTTATGTGCTTGTCATCAGTGGTCGTTAAAGTTCACTGACTCGGATTATACTCATCAATTTTACTTTGTTTGGTGTGTTTCAGATACTTAAGTGAAAGTGTATGCGAACACGTTCGCAAACTCGGAAAGCAGAACTTGAATTGAATCTAATTATGGGAGAACCTGTAGCACCAGAAACGAAGGCTTTGAAGGAATATTCTCAGCCTAAGATCAATGACATTCAGTCGAGCATTGTCAGGCCGGCTATTGCAGCCAATACCTTTGAAATCAAGCCTGGCACGATTCAGATGGTGCAGAATTCAGTTCAGTTTGGGGGTGCTCCAACAGAAGATCCTAATATGCATATTAGGGATTTCATCGAGATCTGCGACACCTTCAAATTCAACGGAGTATCGGAAGATGCTGTGAAACTGAGACTTTTCCCATTTTCTCTGAGGGATAAGGCTAAGGGATGGTTGCATTCTCTACCAGCTGGTTCTATCACTACATGGGAGGATCTTGCTCAGAAGTTTCTCACTAAATTCTTCCCCATGGCTAAAACAGCTGCAATCAGGAATGCGCTCACTCAGTTTTCTCAGCATTCTGGTGAAACTTTATGTGAAGCTTGGGAGCGTTACAAGGAGATGCTTAGGAAGTGTCCTCATCATGGAATGCCTGACTGGATGGTAATAAATTGTTTCTATAATGGTCTGGGAGGTCAATCTCGACCAATGCTTGATGCGGCATCAGGTGGAGCTCTGTGGGCTAAGAGCTATGATGAGGCTTATGAGCTAATTGAGATGATGGCTGCTAATGAATACCAGAATCCAACTGGAAGGCTATCGCATGGTAAGGTAGCAGGGGTGCTAGAAGTGGATGCTGCCACGGCAATAGCAGCTCAGCTGCAGGCTTTGTCAATGAAGGTGGATTCCTTATCTACTTATGGAGTTCAGCAGGTGGCTAGTGTGTGTGAGCTTTGTGCAGGGGCACATGATACGAATCAGTGTGCCATATCCAGTGAATCGGCACAGTTCGTGAGCAATTTTCAGAGACCACAGCAGCCAGTGCCTAATGCCTATCATCCCAACAATAGAAACCATCCTAATTTCAGTTGGAGTAACAATCAAGGTGGTCAGAATCAACCTCAACACCCATATCAGCAGTACGGAGCAAGGCCATTTAACCCTTCTGGTTATCAGCAGCAGTATGCACCAAGGCAGCCGTATCAACCACCAGGTTTTCATCAACCTTCTCAAGGTAATGCTGGTCAGTTAGCTAATGAAAAGTCTGAATTGGAGGAATTGAGGCTAATGTGCAAGAGTCAAGCTGCTTCCATCAAGACTTTGGAGAATCAAATCGGTCAGATTGCGAATGCATTGTTGAATAGACCACAGGGAACTCTCCCTAGTGATACTGAAGCTAATCCTGGCAAACGGGAGACCAAGGAACATGTTAAAGCAGTTACCCTGCGATCCGGGAAGGTTACAGTTGACCAAAACTCAGAAACGGCAGAGAACGAAGAAAATCAGGATTTTGAACTGGAAACTAGGCACGCTCGTCCCCTACTAAGCGCGCCCGCACCTGTCATTCTGCCAGACAGTGGTGAAAATGGTGAAAAAGTAAGTTTAGGTGGAAATGTAGCGGAAGAGGTTGACCGTTCTTCCGAGAAACCTATTCCGAAGCAAGCTACAGAGAGCAAGGAGGTCTATCCTCCTCCACCATTCCCCAAACGTCTTCAGAAGCAGAAGTTGGATAAGCAATTCGCTAAATTTCTGGAGGTTTTTAAGAAGTTGCAAATCAATATACCTTTTGCTGAAGCTCTTGAGCAAATGCCGAGTTATGCCAAGTTCATGAAGGGTATTCTCTCACGGAAATTGAAGCTTGAAGATTTGGAAACCGTTGCTCTTACAGAAGAGTGCAGTGCTATCCTGCAGCAAAAGTTACCTCCGAAACTGAAAGATCCAGGGAGTTTCACCATACCTTGCACTATCGGTAACCTATCTTTCGATAAGTGTTTGTGTGATTTGGGAGCGAGTATTAATCTCATGCCATTGTCTGTCTTCTTGCAACTTGGGCTACCTGAGCCTAAGCCTACTACCATGTCTCTACAGCTGGCTGATAGATCTATCACATATCCCAGGGGTATTGTGGAGGATGTCTTGGTAAGGGTTGATAAGCTTATCTTCCCTGCAGATTTTGTCATTCTGGACTATGAGGAAGACAAGAAGATTCCTATTATTTTGGGAAGGCCGTTTCTCGCTACAGGTCGTACTTTGATAGATGTGCAAAAGGGGGAGCTCACAATGAGGGTGCATAACCAAAATGTTACCTTCAACGTTTTCAATGCAATGAAATTTCCTACAGAGGAGGAGGAATGTTTTTCTATGGATCTAGTGGAATCTGCAGTAAGCAAGGGGTTTGACCAACTGATCAAGTCAGACACCTTGGAGAAAGCACTGATGGGAGAATCTGATTTTGAAGATGCAGAATTAGAAGAGCAACTGCAGTTTGTGAATGCATCTCCGTGGAAGAGACGGATTGGCATGCCATTCGATTCTCTTGAGTTGGCAGCACTCAAGAATAAAGAGAAGCGTTTAAAACCCTCCATTGAAGAGGCCCCCACTCTTGAGCTCAAACCACTACCAGAGCACTTGAGGTATGCTTTTCTAGGTGATGCGTCTACTTTACCTGTTATTATTGCATCTAACTTGACAGGTAGTGAAGAAGAAAAGCTGTTACGGGTTCTGAGAGAGTTTAAATCAGCAATAGGATGGACCATAGCGGATTTAAAAGGGATCAGCCCTTCTTATTGTATGCACAAGATTCCGCTAGAACCAGAGTGCAAACCAACGGTGGACCCTCAGAGACGTCTCAACCCTATCATGAAAGAGGTAGTGAAGAAAGAAATTCTCAAGTGGTTAGATGCTGGGATCATCTACCCTATTTCAGATAGTGCATGGGTGAGTCCAGTTCAATGTGTTCCGAAGAAAGGAGGAATGACAGTGGTTGCTAATGAAAAGAATGAGCTTATCCCAACTCGTACAGTTACTGGATGGAGGATTTGCATGGATTACCGGAAGCTAAACAAGGCTACAAGGAAGGATCATTTTCCGCTTCCATTCATTGATCAGATGTTGGACAGGTTGGCTGGGCATGAGTTCTATTGCTTGCTTGATGGTTATTCAGGGTACCATCAGATAGGAATTACTCCAGAAGATCAAGAGAAGACCACTTTCACATGTCCTTTTGGCACTTTTGCGTTCCGTCGCGTTCCGTTCGGACTCTGTGGAGCACCTGCTACTTTTCAGAGGTGCATGATGGCCATTTTCTCGGAGATGATTGGCATAAATGTGGAAGTGTTCATGGATGATTTCTCAGTCTTTGGAATGTCATATGATGAGTGCCTAAGTAATTTAGGCATGGTGCTGAAAAGATGTGTTGAGACTAATCTAGTGCTCAACTGGGAAAAATGTCACTTCATGGTGAAAGAAGGAATCATCCTCGGGCATAAGGTATCTAGCAAGGGGCTTGAAGTGGACAAGGCCAAGGTGGAGACAATTGAAAATCTTCCTCCACCAGTCTCAGTTAAAGGGATTCGTAGTTTTCTTGGTCATGCGGGTTTCTATAGGCGGTTCATTCAAGATTTCTCTAAAATTTCTAAACCCTTGTGCAAATTGTTGGAGAAGGATATTCCTTTCAAGTTCGATGAAGATTGCTTAGCGGCTTTTGAGCTTTTGAAGAAAAAGTTGACATCAGCACCTATAATGATTGCACCAGATTGGAGTAAGCCGTTTGAGTTGATGTGTGATGCTAGTGACTATGCAGTAGGAGCTGTTCTTGGTCAAAGAAATAGCAATGTTTTTCATGCGATCTACTATGCTAGCAAAACACTCAATGATGCACAACTGAGTTACACTACTACAGAGAAGGAGCTGTTGGCAATTGTGTACAGTTTCGAGAAATTCAGGTCTTATTTGCTTGGAACTAAAGTAGTAGTGTTTACTGATCATGCCGCAATTCGTTATCTGATTGCAAAGAAAGATTCAAAGCCGAGGTTGATTCGTTGGGTTCTCTTGCTTCAAGAATTCGATGTGGAGATCAAGGACAGAAAGGGTACCGAAAACCAGGTGGCGGATCACTTGTCTCGGTTGGAGGACCACGGGAAGAATGCAGGTGATAGAACTATAATCAATGAATTTTTCCCTGATGAGCAACTTTTTGGGGTGCAAGATGAAGAGCCATGGTTTGCAGATATTGTGAACTATCTTGTGAGTAATGTCATCCCTGTTGAATTCTCTTATGCTCAAAAGAAGAAGTTTTTGCATGATGTGAAGTGGTACTGTTGGGACGAACCCTTCTTGTTCAGACAGGGAGCGGATCAGGTGATACGAAGATGCATTCCGTATGGCGAAACTGAAAGTGTGTTGAGGGATTGCCATTCCACCACTTATGGAGGCCATTATGGTGGAGAGAAAACAGCTACTCGTGTTCTTCAAGCAGGATTTTACTGGCCAACTCTGTTTAAAGATGCTCACCAGTTCGTGTTGAGGTGTGATCGATGCCAAAGAGTGGGTAATATTTCTAGGAGGAATGAGATGCCTCTTAATATGCTGCTGGAAGTGGAGATTTTCGACGTGTGGGGCATAGATTTTATGGGACCGTTTGTTTCATCTTGCAACAATCAGTACATACTGTTAGCTGTGGATTACGTGTCTAAATGGGTCGAGGTAAAGGCTTTACCGACCAATGACGCTAAAGTGGTGCTGACCTTCCTGCAGAAGCAAATTTTCACGCGTTTTGGTACTCCAAGGGTAATAATCAGTGATGAGGGTACGCATTTTTGTAACCGTAAGTTCACAGCTTTGATGGCTAAGTATAAAATCAATCATCGTGTTGCTACTGCCTATCATCCTCAGACAAATGGTCAAGCTGAAGTTTCTAATAGGGAGATCAAGCGGATTCTTGAAAAGGTAGTAAATCCTTCAAGGAAGGATTGGTCGTTGAAACTTGATGAACCTGTTTGGGCTTACAGGACAGCTTACAAGACTCCGTTGGGTACATCCCCATTTCAGTTGGTTTATGGTAAGGCTTGTCATTTGCCTGCAGAGCTGGAACACAAAGCATATTGGGCGTTGAAGAAGTTGAATTTCGATTTGAAAGCTGCTGGTGAGAAAAGAATGCTTCAAATTAATGAGTTGGATGAGTTCCGTCTACAGGTTTATGAAAATCACAAGTTATACAAAGAGAAGGTTAAGAGATGGCATGATAAGAAGTTGGTGCACAAGTCCTTTGCTCCTGGCCAACTTGTTTTGCTCTTCAATTCTCGTCTCAAACTTTTTCCTGGTAAACTCAAGTCACGGTGGTCGGGACCTTTTACGGTAAAAACGGTGTTTCCACATGGTGCAGTGGAAGTCTATGATAAGACATCGGATGAAGCATTCAAAGTTAATGGTCAGAGATTAAAACCGTACTATGGTGAACGGGTGAATCGCGAGGAGGAAAGCGCGGTTCTTGTTTCAGCTGAATAAGGAGTCAGGAATCACGTCAAGCTATTGACGTAAAACGAGCGCTTCATGGGAGGCAACCCATGTTAATGTTGTAAGTATTCTGTTTTTATATTTAAAAAAAAAAAAAAACAAAAAAAAAAAAAAAAAACAGCCGCGCGCCCGCGCCAGAGCCCGCGCGCCCGCGCCAGGTATTCTGCTGAAAAGAAAAAAAAACGGGAAAAGCTGAAAAAAAAAAACCCCAAGTCATACAAAGTCAAATTTTTTTGGTTTTTTTCTTCTTATTTAAGCCTACCTCTACCCCTACCCAACCCCATTCTATAAAACCCTAGCCTCCTAAACACTCACTTTTTCTCTCTACTCTATAGATACACCTCCTTACATATATTCATCCTAAATCTTCTTACTATCATGGCACCACCAAAGAGAGGTCGATTGGTGGGTAGTAGTAGTACTCGTCGTTCTTCTTCAGAGGAGGAATCGAGTGCTGGGGTTGGTATGCAGAAGTTCTCTTCTCCAGAGGCTCAATTGGAATTCAATCGGTTGTTGGCTAAACCCGTGGCTAAAGAAAGGGGATTTTTGCCTAGATCTTCTGATGGGCATCTTTTAGCCATGATTACGAAGAGGGGTTGGGAATCGTTTTGTGAAGCTCCGCAGCCGGTCCCGTTGTCCATTGTTCGGGAATTTTATGCTAATGCACGAGCCGACAAGAATGGTTATAGTGTGGTTCGTGGGATGACGGTGGACTATACGGCTAGGGCAATTGGTCGGGTGTTGAATTTACCACCAAAGAAGAGGGGTGAGGAAGATTGGTCGCTGAAGACTCGAGAGGACCTTGATCTCGAGTATATTCTTGAGGAGATTTCTGTTCCGGGCACGTCTTGGAAATACAGGTCTGGCACCACTGTTCCTGCATCTTTTCCGGCTGCTGCTATGAATAGGTATGCGAGAGCTTGGAATCAGTTTTTATGTGCTAATGTTGTCCCTTCTTCGCATACTCATGATGTTACTGTAGAAAGGGTTATTATTCTGTGGGGCATTTTGAATGATGATTATATAGATTTGGCGGATCTTTTGCATAGAAGCATTGTGAAGTTTTTGAAGAGCAATACAGCGGGGGCTATTCCTCACGCCTCTGTTGTCACCAAGTTATGTGCTGCGGTTGGTGTACGTTGGTCTGAGGAGGAGCCAGTTCAGATGCCGTCTGCTCCTATTGACCATACGTCGATTTTTCGGATGGAGGAATGGGATGGTGGTGATCCGGATAACTGTGGTTTGGGATACACTATTTGGGGTGTTGAAGGAAGTGAGGCTCCTATTCAGGAGTCTGCAGATCGTAGGGCAAGAGCTACTAGGATTCCGCAAGAAGGTGCTGCGAGGATTCGGAGAGACGTTGATAGTGCTGTTCTTGGAGATGTGCAATACAGGCGGTTGACTCGGCGCATTGATAGGATGCATGATATTCAGAGCCGTTTTGCACAAGATTTAACTCAGGCGTTGGGTACTGCGTTCCGCGCCACTGGAGTTGATATTGCTTGGCCTGTCTTTGGTATGGATTCTGTTTATCCACCACCTGATACACCACCCGAGGAGGGTGGTCCTGCTGATGATTAGGTATTCTCTGCATCTTTCCTTGGTTATTACCTTCAATGAGGACATTGAACATTGTAAGTTTGGGGGTGGTAATTAGGGAATGTTAGTGTGTGTCATATAGGATTCATATTGCATTCTTAGTTAGTTTCATTCATATAATATCATGTTTTGTCATATAGAGCATTTTGTTTTGCATATGTGTTTATCTATTATGTGAGTCCATGTAGTGCATTTGCATAGCATGCATATTTCGTGATCTCTTATGACTTGGCTATTTCCGTTAGTGAGTCGATGTTGATGGGAGTGTGATAGTGACGGTAGAGGGTTGATTAAGTTCCTATGAATTGACTTGCATGCCAGAAACAAATGTAAATTCACAAGTCTCATTGGTTGCTTTTGAATTTGATCAGACCATGTTTGTTTGGAAGTCAGAATTTAACCACTTGCTTATATTTAGAATGTTTTCTATTCTCTTGAAATTGAAAGAAGCACTTAAGTCTAAGTTTGGGGGAAAACAGGGATATCATGCTAATTGTCAATAATGGCTAGGTGTCAAATGGCTAGTAGCCGCTCATTGGTAAAAAATGAGTAGTCTAGGGTGGGATGAGAAAAAGGCAAAGAGCACTCATTCCGAAATTGTAGAAAAAAATAGAAAAAAAAAAGAGAGAAAAGTTGAAAAAAAAAAAAAAAAAAAGTTGTTTTAGTTGTTTTATGCAGAATTGATCAGGTTGAGCTCTTTAATACTCGAGCAATTAAGTTCTAGGGGACTTTGTGCCTAGTGACCTAAGACTTTTCCGGTCTGGGATCCACTAACCTAAAGCTCGCTACATGGGTATTATTGTATAAGCCTTTTGGGGTCTCAACCATTGCACGGTCAAATAAGCATGTGAGTCGTAATAAAGCATGATTTCCTGTCTAGCTCAAGTCGAGGATGAGGTGTCTTTAAGTGGTTTCTTGTGTCTAGAGTTCATTTTATTTATAAGTTTGTGGTTGTTTTGGTGAAGAATAGGATATGGTCTTGATTTAGTTTGGGAGTATATTGATGAGCATTGCACACACGCACGTTTCTGTGTATGTATGGTTAGCAAGTGGGAATTTGGTCGAACTTTGCTTGAAAGATTGCATTCCTTGTTATATTGGCTTGTTGATTGGTTACGGTTAAGTTTGAGGGGATCAGTTGCATTTTCATAATAGTTGCATTCATGCATTGCATTGCATTTATAGAGTCTGTTTATGCTTGAGGACAAGCATCGGTTTAAGTTTGGGGGTGTGATAAGTGGATTTCATATCTACTTGGATCGTCCTAATTTGGCTTAATCTGATCGTTCTGTTCTCAAGTACGTGTCGTTTTAATGTGTTTTGGGTGTAAGTTTTTGTAGAAGTGATTTATCAGCAGAGAGGGGGTAATTCTATGATCATTAGGTGGTGTTTAAGCTTGTGGATGATGTTCGAGCATTTGTGAATAATGAATGGGCAAAGAAATGGCAAAGGAAGAATTTTTAGCATTTTCTGACAGAACAGCCCGCGCGCCCGCGCCAGAGCCCGCGCGCCCGCGCCACAGTTGACAGAATACTCCGCGCGCCCGCGCCACAGTCCGCGCGCCCGCGCCATCCAAATTGCTGAATTATGCTGTTTTGTGGTCAGAAAAGTAATTTGTCATATTGGTTAGCCTGAAAGCCTTATAAGTTGTTGGTGGACGTTTTCTAGGGGATACAGAGAGATATATCAAGATATATATATTCATAACCATCCACCGGAGAGAATAAGAAGAAGACGGCTGATTTAAGAAGACCTAGTTTTTCATCTAATCTTTGTACTCTTCTAAATTAGGCGATACTTGAATTCTCGTTTGTTCTTTCTAAACCCTAGTTATTCTATTCAGTTTTACAGACTTATTATTATAATGTTATCATCAGAACCCACGATGATGAACGGTTCGATTATGAACTAATCGTCGTCGTGGGATTCTAACGGAGTTTATTATGGAGTTTAGTAGTTAATTGTTTTTATATATTCTGTGTGTGATGGCTAATTGATTTCCTATCATGGTTGTGCTTATTCGTTGTGGATGCGTAGCTAACATTCATGATTGATTGTTAAACTCTTGTGAAGCGAAAGTGGATCTTGAGTTTTAGAACTTGCCATGCTAGCATAGGTTCATAATTGTTTATCAATATGATTCGTAGTATAAGATGAAAATACTTATATTACCCTGTGTGATCTGAATAGATAACTTGATCGTTAAACCACTATGTTTTCAATCTCTATAGACATATAGGGACTAAGCATAATTGGTGTCCATTTAACTTCTATCTTTATTGTGGATGTTTAAGTGGTAGGGTATATGTATACTGAGAGGTAGCGTATACTAGTTTTGTGTTATCTGATTAGTTGTCACAACCGTCATATGCAGAGATTAAGAACAAAAGACTCTAGATGAAGTAAGTAATGATGTTAGAATCCCATGTTTTATTCATATTAGTAATTCACAAGTTATTCTCTTTAGTTCATTAAAATCTTGTTAGTATTCGTAATTTAGTTAATCAAACCAAATTTGATACTTGTCTTAGCAGTGAGTAATAACCAAACATTGGTGCATAAGTACAGACTATTACAACCTAAACCAGTCCTTGTGGGATCGAACTTGATTTTTCTATATACTACTTGTGACCGCGTATACTTGCGTGATATTGTGTGAACACCAGTGAAACCAGTTTTGGGCCAAAAAGTTGGTTTTTTCCCATTTTCGGGGGTCGAAAAAACCCATTTCCGGAAATGAAATTTCACGTTTTTTGGTCCGTACGTCCATTTTGTACCTCTATTTTAGCACGTGACAAAAAAAATCGGAAGAAAAAACACATTTCCGGGGCCAAAAAGTGGGTTTTTTCCCATTTTCGGGGGTCGAAAAAACCCATTTCCGGAAATGAAATTTCGCGTTTTTTGGTCCGTACGTCCATTTTGTACCTCTATTTTAGCACGTGACAAAAAAAATTGGAAGAAAAATGTCCGGAACTTCGTTTTTTGAGCGCGTGAAAATGCCAGTGAAACCAGTTTTGGGCCAAAAAGTGGGTTTTTTCCCATTTTTGGGGGTCGAAAAAACACATTTCCGGAATTGAAATTTCGCATTTTTTGGTCCGTACGTCCATTTTGTACCTCTATTTTAGCACGTGACAAAAAAAATCGGAAGAAAAAACACATTTCCGGGGTCAAAAAGTGGGTTTTTTCCCATTTTCGGGGGTCGAAAAAACCCATTTCCGGAAATGAAATTTCGCGTTTTTTGGTCCGTACGTCCATTTTGTACCTCTATTTTAGCACGTGACAAAAAAAATTGGAAGAAAAATGTCCGGAACCTCATTTTTTGAGCGCGTGAAAATGCCAGTGAAACCAGTTTTGGGCCAAAAAGTGGGTTTTTTCCCATTTTTGGGGGTCGAAAAAACACATTTCCGGAATTGAAATTTCGCATTTTTTGGTCCGTACGTCCATTTTGTACCTCTATTTTAGCACGTGACAAAAAAAATCGGAAGAAAAAACACATTTCCGGGGTCAAAAAGTGGGTTTTTTCCCATTTTCGGGGGTCGAAAAAACCCATTTCCGGAAATGAAATTTCACGTTTTTTGGTCCGTACGTCCATTTTGTACCTCTATTTTAGCACGTGACAAAAAAATCGGAAGAAAAATGTCCGAATCCTCGTTTTTTGAGCGCGTGAAAATGCCAGTGAATCCAGTTTTGGGCCAAAAAGTGGGATTTTTCCCATTTTCGGAGGTCGAAAAAACCCATTTCCGGAAATGAAATTTCACGTTTTTTGGTCCGTACGTCCATTTTGTACCTCTATTTTAGCACGTGACAAAAAAAATTGGAAGAAAAATGTCCGGAACCTCATTTTTTGAGCGCGTGAAAATGCCAGTGAAACCAGTTTTGGGCGAAAAAGTGGGTTTTTTCCCATTTTCGGGGGTCGAAAAAACCCATTTCCAGAAATGAAATTTCGCGTTTTTTGGTCCGTACGTCCATTTTGTACCTCTATTTTAGCACGTGACAAAAAAAATCAGAAGAAAATTGTCCGAAACCTCATTTTTTGAGCGCGTGAAAATGCCAGTGAAACCAGTTTTGGGCCAAAAAGTTGGTTTTTTCCCATTTTCGGGGGTCGAAAAAACCCATTTCCGGAAATGAAATTTCACGTTTTTTTGTCCGTACGTCCATTTTGTACCTCTATTTTAGCACGTGACAAAAAAAATCGGAAGAAAAAACACATTTCCGGGGCCAAAAAGTGGGTTTTTTCCCATTTTCGGGGGTCGAAAAAACCCATTTCCGGAAATGAAATTTCACGTTTTTTGGTCCGTACGTCCATTTTGTACCTCTATTTTAGCACGTGACAAAAAAAATTGGAAGAAAAATGTCCGGAACTTCGTGTTTTGAGCGCGTGAAAATGCCAGTGAAACCAGTTTTGGGCCAAAAAGTGGGTTTTTTCCCATTTTTGGGGGTCGAAAAAACACATTTCCGGAATTGAAATTTCGCGTTTTTTGGTCCGTACGTCCATTTTGTACCTCTATTTTAGCACGTGACAAAAAAAATCGGAAGAAAAAACACATTTCCGGGGTCAAAAAGTGGGTTTTTTCCCATTTTCGGGGGTCGAAAAAACCCATTTCCGGGAATGAAATTTCACGTTTTTTGGTCCGTACGTCCATTTTGTACCTCTATTTTAGCACGTGACAAAAAAATCGGAAGAAAAATGTCCGAATCCTCGTTTTTTGAGCGCGTGAAAATGCCAGTGAATCCAGTTTTGGGCCAAAAAGTGGGATTTTTCCCATTTTCGGAGGTCGAAAAAACCCATTTCCGGAAATGAAATTTCACGTTTTTTGGTCCGTACGTCCATTTTGTACCTCTATTTTAGCACGTGACAAAAAAAATCGGAAGAAAAATGTCCGAAACCTCATTTTTTGAGCGCGTGAAAATGCCAGTGAAACCAGTTTTGGGCCAAAAAATTGGTTTTTTCCCATTTTCGGGGGTCGAAAAAACCCATTTCCGGAAATGAAATTTCACGTTTTTTTGTCCGTACGTCCATTTTGTACCTCTATTTTAGCACGTGACAAAAAAAATCGGAAGAAAAAACACATTTCCGGGGCCAAAAAGTGGGTTTTTTCCCATTTTCGGGGGTCGAAAAAACCCATTTCCGGAAATGAAATTTCACGTTTTTTGGTCTGTACGTCCATTTTGTACCTCTATTTTAGCACGTGACAAAAAAAATTGGAAGAAAAATGTCCGGAACTTCGTTTTTTGAGCGCGTGAAAATGCCAGTGAAACCAGTTTTGGGC
The DNA here is from genome assembly GCA_030848705.1 of Heracleum sosnowskyi. Taxonomy (NCBI): domain Eukaryota; kingdom Viridiplantae; phylum Streptophyta; class Magnoliopsida; order Apiales; family Apiaceae; genus Heracleum; species Heracleum sosnowskyi. The sequence continues at coordinate 59,262 of JAUIZM010000158.1, forward strand.
CAAAAAGTGGGTTTTTTCCCATTTTTGGGGGTCGAAAAAACACATTTCCGGAATTGAAATTTCGCGTTTTTTGGTCCGTACGTCCATTTTGTACCTCTATTTTAGCACGTGACAAAAAAAATCGGAAGAAAAAACACATTTCCGGGGTCAAAAAGTGGGTTTTTTCCCATTTTCGGGGGTCGAAAAAACCCATTTCCGGAAATGAAATTTCACGTTTTTTGGTCCGTACGTCCATTTTGTACCTCTATTTTAGCACGTGACAAAAAAATCGGAAGAAAAATGTCCGAATCCTCGTTTTTTGAGCGCGTGAAAATGCCAGTGAATCCAGTTTTGGGCCAAAAAGTGGGATTTTTCCCATTTTCGGAGGTCGAAAAAACCCATTTCCGGAAATGAAATTTCACGTTTTTTGGTCCGTACGTCCATTTTGTACCTCTATTTTAGCACGTGACAAAAAAAATCGGAAGAAAAATGTCCGAAACCTCATTTTTTGAGCGCGTGAAAATGCCAGTGAATCCAGTTTTGGGCCAAAAAGTGGGTTTTTTCCCATTTTCGGAGGTCGAAAAAACCAATTTCCGGAAATGAAATTTCGCGTTTTTTGGTCCGTACGTCCATTTTGTACCTCTATTTTAGCACGTGACAAAAAAAATCGGAAGAAAATTGTCCGAAACCTCGTTTTTTGAGCGCGTGAAAATCCCAGTGAAACCAGTTTTGGGCCAAAAAGTTGGTTTTTTCCCATTTTCGGGGGTCGAAAAAACCCATTTCCGGAAATGAAATTTCACGTTTTTTGGTCCGTACGTCCATTTTGTACCTCTATTTTAGCACGTGACAAAAAAAATCGGAAGAAAAAACACATTTCCGGGGCCAAAAAGTGGGTTTTTTCCCATTTTCGGGGGTCGAAAAAACCCATTTCCGGAAATGAAATTTCTCGTTTTTTGGTCCGTACGTCCATTTTGTACCTCTATTTTAGCACATGACAAAAAAATTGGAAGAAAAATGTCCGGAACTTCGTTTTTTGAGCGCGTGAAAATGCCAGTGAAACCAGTTTTGGGCAAAAAAGTGGGTTTTTTCCCATTTTTGGGGGTCGAAAAAACACATTTCCGGAATTGAAATTTCGCGTTTTTTGGTCCGTACGTCCATTTTGTACCTCTATTTTAGCACGTGACAAAAAAAATCGGAAGAAAAAACACATTTCCGGGGTCAAAGAGTGGGTTTTTTCCCATTTTCGGGGGTCGAAAAAACCCATTTCCGGAAATGAAATTTCACGTTTTTTGGTCCGTACGTCCATTTTGTACCTCTATTTTAGCACGTGACAAAAAAAATCGGAAGAAAAATGTCCGAAACCTCGTTTTTTGAGCGCGTGAAAATGCCAGTGAATCCAGTTTTGGGCCAAAAAGTGGGATTTTTCCCATTTTCGGAGGTCGAAAAAACCCATTTCCGGAAATGAAATTTCACGTTTTTTGGTCCGTACGTCCATTTTGTACCTCTATTTTAGCACGTGACAAAAAAAATCGGAAGAAAAATGTCCGGAACCTCGTTTTTTGAGCGCGTGAAAATGCCAGTGAAACTCTATTTTAGCACGTGACAAAACAAATCGGAAGAAAAATGTCCGGAACCTCGTTTATTGAGCGCGTGAAAATGCCAGTGAATCCAGTTTTGGGCCAAAAAGTGGGATTTTTCCCATTTTCGGGGGTCGAAAAAACACATTTCCGGAAATGAAATTTCACGTTTTTTGGTCCGTACGTCCATTTTGTACCTCTATTTAAGCACGTGACAAAAAAAATCGGAATAAAAATGTCCGAAACCTCATTTTTTGAGCGCGTGAAAATGCCAGTGAATCCAGTTTTGGGCCAAAAAGTGGGTTTTTTCCCATTTTCGGGGGTCGAAAAAACCCATTTCCGGAAATGAAATTTCGCGTTTTTTGGTCCGTACGTCCATTTTGTACCTCTATTTTAGCACGTGACAAAAAAAATCGGAAGAAAAATGTCCGGAACCGCGTTTTTTGAGCGCGTGAAAATGCCAGTGAAACCAGTTTTGGGCCAAAAAGTGGGTTTTTTCCTTAGCACGTGACAAAAAAAATCGGAAGAAAAAACACATTTCCGGGGCCAAAAAGTGGGTTTTTTCCCATTTTCGGGGGTCGAAAAAACCCATTTCCGGAAATGAAATTTCACGTTTTTTGGTCCGTACGTCCATTTTGTACCTCTATTTTAGCACGTGACAAAAAAAATTGGAAGAAAAAGGTCCAGAACCTCGTTTTTTGAGCGCGTGAAAATGCCAGTTAAACCAGTTTTGGGCCAAAAAGTGGGTTTTTTCCCATTTTCGGGGGTCGAAAAAACCCATTTCCGGAAATGAAATTTCGCGTTTTTTGGTCCGTACGTCCATTTTGTACCTCTATTTTAGCACGTGAAAAAAAAAATCGGAAGAAAAATGTCCGGAACCTCGTTTTTTGAGCGCGTGAAAATGCCAGTGAATCCAGTTTTGGGCCAAAAAGTGGGTTTTTTCCCATTTTCGGGGGTCGAAAAACCCATTTCCGGAAATGAAATTTCACATTTTTTGGTCCGTACGTCCATTTTGTACCTCTATTTTAGCACGTGACAAAAAAAATCGAAAGAAAAATGTCCGGAACCTCGTTTTTTGAGCGCGTGAAAATGCCAGTGAATCCAGTTTTGGGCCAAAAAGTGGGTTTTTTCCCATTTTCGGGGGTCGAAAAAACCCATTTCCGGAAATGAAATTTCGCGTTTTTTGGTCCGTACGTCCATTTTGTACCTCTATTTTAGCACGTGACAAAAAAAATCGGAAGAAAATTGTCCGAAACCTCGTTTTTTGAGCGCGTGAAAATGCCAGTGAATCCAGTTTTGGGCCAAAAAGTTGGTTTTTTCCCATTTTCGGGGGTCGAAAAAACCCATTTCCGGAAATGAAATTTAACGTTTTTTGGTCCGTACGTCCATTTTGTACCTCTATTTTAGCACGTGACAAAAAAAATCGGAAGAAAATTGTCCGAAACCTCGTTTTTTGAGCGCGTGAAAATCCCAGTGAAACCAGTTTTGGGCCAAAAAGTTGGTTTTTTCCCATTTTCGGGGGTCGAAAAAACCCATTTCCGGAAATGAAATTTCACGTTTTTTGGTCCGTACGTCCATTTTGTACCTCTATTTTAGCACGTGACAAAAAAAATCGGAAGAAAAAACACATTTCCGGGGCCAAAAAGTGGGTTTTTTCCCATTTTCGGGGGTCGAAAAAACCCATTTCCGGAAATGAAATTTCGCGTTTTTTGGTCCGTACGTCCATTTTGTACCTCTATTTTAGCACATGACAAAAAAATTGGAAGAAAAATGTCCGGAACTTCGTTTTTTGAGCGCGTGAAAATGCCAGTGAAACCAGTTTTGGGCAAAAAAGTGGGTTTTTTCCCATTTTTGGGGGTCGAAAAAACACATTTCCGGAATTGAAATTTCACGTTTTTTGGTCCGTACGTCCATTTTGTACCTCTATTTTAGCACGTGACAAAAAAAAATTGGAAGAAAAAACACATTTCCGGGGTCAAAGAGTGGGTTTTTTCCCATTTTCGGGGGTCGAAAAAACCCATTTCCGGAAATGAAATTTCACGTTTTTTGGTCCGTACGTCCATTTTGTACCTCTATTTTAGCACGTGACAAAAAAAATCGGAAGAAAAATGTCCGAAACCTCGTTTTTTGAGCGCGTGAAAATGCCAGTGAATCCAGTTTTGGGCCAAAAAGTGGGATTTTTCCCATTTTCGGAGGTCGAAAAAACCCATTTCCGGAAATGAAATTTCACGTTTTTTGGTCCGTACGTCCATTTTGTACCTCTATTTTAGCACGTGACAAAAAAAATCGGAAGAAAAATGTCCGGAACCTCGTTTTTTGAGCGCGTGAAAATGCCAGTGAAACTCTATTTTAGCACGTGACAAAACAAATCGGAAGAAAAATGTCCGGAACCTCGTTTATTGAGCGCGTGAAAATGCCAGTGAATCCAGTTTTGGGCCAAAAAGTGGGATTTTTCCCATTTTCGGGGGTCGAAAAAACACATTTCCGGAAATGAAATTTCACGTTTTTTGGTCCGTACGTCCATTTTGTACCTCTATTTAAGCACGTGACAAAAAAAATCGGAATAAAAATGTCCGAAACCTCATTTTTTGAGCGCGTGAAAATGCCAGTGAATCCAGTTTTGGGCCAAAAAGTGGGTTTTTTCCCATTTTCGGAGGTCGAAAAAACCCATTTCCGGAAATGAAATTTCGCGTTTTTTGGTCCGTACGTCCATTTTGTACCTCTATTTTAGCACGTGACAAAAAAAATCGGAAGAAAATTGTCCGAAACCTCGTTTTTTGAGCGCGTGAAAATGCCAGTGAATCCAGTTTTGGGCCAAAAAGTTGGTTTTTTCCCATTTTCGGGGGTCGAAAAAACCCATTTCCGGAAATGAAATTTAACGTTTTTTGGTCCGTACGTCCATTTTGTACCTCTATTTTAGCACGTGACAAAAAAAATCGGAAGAAAATTGTCCGAAACCTCGTTTTTTGAGCGCGTGAAAATCCCAGTGAAACCAGTTTTGGGCCAAAAAGTTGGTTTTTTCCCATTTTCGGGGGTCGAAAAAACCCATTTCCGGAAATGAAATTTCACGTTTTTTGGTCCGTACGTCCATTTTGTACCTCTATTTTAGCACGTGACAAAAAAAATCGGAAGAAAAAACACATTTCCGGGGCCAAAAAGTGGGTTTTTTCCCATTTTCGGGGGTCGAAAAAACCCATTTCCGGAAATGAAATTTCGCGTTTTTTGGTCCGTACGTCCATTTTGTACCTCTATTTTAGCACATGACAAAAAAATTGGAAGAAAAATGTCCGGAACTTCGTTTTTTGAGCGCGTGAAAATGCCAGTGAAACCAGTTTTGGGCAAAAAAGTGGGTTTTTTCCCATTTTTGGGGGTCGAAAAAACACATTTCCGGAATTGAAATTTCACGTTTTTTGGTCCGTACGTCCATTTTGTACCTCTATTTTAGCACGTGACAAAAAAAAATCGGAAGAAAAAACACATTTCCGGGGTCAAAGAGTGGGTTTTTTCCCATTTTCGGGGGTCGAAAAAACCCATTTCCGGAAATGAAATTTCACGTTTTTTGGTCCGTACGTCCATTTTGTACCTCTATTTTAGCACGTGACAAAAAAAATCGGAAGAAAAATGTCCGAAACCTCGTTTTTTGAGCGCGTGAAAATGCCAGTGAATCCAGTTTTGGGCCAAAAAGTGGGATTTTTCCCATTTTCGGAGGTCGAAAAAACCCATTTCCGGAAATGAAATTTCACGTTTTTTGGTCCGTACGTCCATTTTGTACCTCTATTTTAGCACGTGACAAAAAAAATCGGAAGAAAAATGTCCGGAACCTCGTTTTTTGAGCGCGTGAAAATGCCAGTGAAACTCTATTTTAGCACGTGACAAAACAAATCGGAAGAAAAATGTCCGGAACCTCGTTTATTGAGCGCGTGAAAATGCCAGTGAATCCAGTTTTGGGCCAAAAAGTGGGATTTTTCCCATTTTCGGGGGTCGAAAAAACACATTTCCGGAAATGAAATTTCACGTTTTTTGGTCCGTACGTCCATTTTGTACCTCTATTTAAGCACGTGACAAAAAAAATCGGAATAAAAATGTCCGAAACCTCATTTTTTGAGCGCGTGAAAATGCCAGTGAATCCAGTTTTGGGCCAAAAAGTGGGTTTTTTCCCATTTTCGGAGGTCGAAAAAACCCATTTCCGGAAATGAAATTTCGCGTTTTTTGGTCCGTACGTCCATTTTGTACCTCTATTTTAGCACGTGACAAAAAAAATCGGAAGAAAATTGTCCGAAACCTCGTTTTTTGAGCGCGTGAAAATGCCAGTGAAACCAGTTTTGGGCCAAAAAGTTGGTTTTTTCCCATTTTCGGGGGTCGAAAAAACCCATTTCCGGAAATGAAATTTCACGTTTTTTGGTCCGTACGTCCATTTTGTACCTCTATTTTAGCATGTGACAAAAAAAATCGGAAGAAAAAACACATTTCCGGGGCCAAAAAGTGGGTTTTTTCCCATTTTCGGGGGTCGAAAAAACCCATTTCCGGAAATGAAATTTCGCGTTTTTTGGTCCGTACGTCCATTTTGTACCTCTATTTTAGCACATGACAAAAAAATTGGAAGAAAAATGTCCGGAACTTCGTTTTTTGAGCGCGTGAAAATGCCAGTGAAACCAGTTTTGGGCAAAAAAGTGGGTTTTTTCCCATTTTTGGGGGTCGAAAAAACACATTTCCGGAATTGAAATTTCGCGTTTTTTGGTCCGTACGTCCATTTTGTACCTCTATTTTAGCACGTGACAAAAAAAATCGGAAGAAAAAACACATTTCCGGGGTCAAAGAGTGGGTTTTTTCCCATTTTCGGGGGTCGAAAAAACCCATTTCCGGAAATGAAATTTCACGTTTTTTGGTCCGTACGTCCATTTTGTACCTCTATTTTAGCACGTGACAAAAAAAATCGGAAGAAAAATGTCCGAAACCTCGTTTTTTGAGCGCGTGAAAATGCCAGTGAATCCAGTTTTGGGCCAAAAAGTGGGATTTTTCCCATTTTCGGAGGTCGAAAAAACCCATTTCCGGAAATGAAATTTCACGTTTTTTGGTCCGTACGTCCATTTTGTACCTCTATTTTAGCACGTGACAAAAAAAATCGGAAGAAAAATGTCCGGAACCTCGTTTTTTGAGCGCGTGAAAATGCCAGTGAAACTCTATTTTAGCACGTGACAAAACAAATCGGAAGAAAAATGTCCGGAACCTCGTTTATTGAGCGCGTGAAAATGCCAGTGAATCCAGTTTTGGGCCAAAAAGTGGGATTTTTCCCATTTTCGGGGGTCGAAAAAACACATTTCCGGAAATGAAATTTCACGTTTTTTGGTCCGTACGTCCATTTTGTACCTCTATTTAAGCACGTGACAAAAAAAATCGGAATAAAAATGTCCGAAACCTCATTTTTTGAGCGCGTGAAAATGCCAGTGAATCCAGTTTTGGGCCAAAAAGTGGGTTTTTTCCCATTTTCGGGGGTCGAAAAAACCCATTTCCGGAAATGAAATTTCGCGTTTTTTGGTCCGTACGTCCATTTTGTACCTCTATTTTAGCACGTGACAAAAAAAATCGGAAGAAAAATGTCCGGAACCGCGTTTTTTGAGCGCGTGAAAATGCCAGTGAAACCAGTTTTGGGCCAAAAAGTGGGTTTTTTCCTTAGCACGTGACAAAAAAAATCGGAAGAAAAAACACATTTCCGGGGCCAAAAAGTGGGTTTTTTCCCATTTTCGGGGGTCGAAAAAACCCATTTCCGGAAATGAAATTTCACGTTTTTTGGTCCGTACGTCCATTTTGTACCTCTATTTTAGCACGTGACAAAAAAAATTGGAAGAAAAAGGTCCAGAACCTCGTTTTTTGAGCGCGTGAAAATGCCAGTTAAACCAGTTTTGGGCCAAAAAGTGGGTTTTTTCCCATTTTCGGGGGTCGAAAAAACCCATTTCCGGAAATGAAATTTCGCGTTTTTTGGTCCGTACGTCCATTTTGTACCTCTATTTTAGCACGTGAAAAAAAAAATCGGAAGAAAAATGTCCGGAACCTCGTTTTTTGAGCGCGTGAAAATGCCAGTGAATCCAGTTTTGGGCCAAAAAGTGGGTTTTTTCCCATTTTCGGGGGTCGAAAAAACCCATTTCCGGAAATGAAATTTCACATTTTTTGGTCCGTACGTCCATTTTGTACCTCTATTTTAGCACGTGACAAAAAAAATCGAAAGAAAAATGTCCGGAACCTCGTTTTTTGAGCGCGTGAAAATGCCAGTGAATCCAGTTTTGGGCCAAAAAGTGGGTTTTTTCCCATTTTCGGGGGTCGAAAAAACCCATTTCCGGACATGAAATTTCGCGTTTTTTGGTCCGTACGTCCATTTTGTACCTCTATTTTAGCACGTGACAAAAAAAATCGGAAGAAAATTGTCCGAAACCTCGTTTTTTGAGCGCGTGAAAATGCCAGTGAATCCAGTTTTGGGCCAAAAAGTTGGTTTTTTCCCATTTTCGGGGGTCGAAAAAACCCATTTCCGGAAATGAAATTTAACGTTTTTTGGTCCGTACGTCCATTTTGTACCTCTATTTTAGCACGTGACAAAAAAAATCGGAAGAAAATTGTCCGAAACCTCGTTTTTTGAGCGCGTGAAAATCCCAGTGAAACCAGTTTTGGGCCAAAAAGTTGGTTTTTTCCCATTTTCGGGGGTCGAAAAAACCCATTTCCGGAAATGAAATTTCACGTTTTTTGGTCCGTACGTCCATTTTGTACCTCTATTTTAGCACGTGACAAAAAAAATCGGAAGAAAAAACACATTTCCGGGGCCAAAAAGTGGGTTTTTTCCCATTTTCGGGGGTCGAAAAAACCCATTTCCGGAAATGAAATTTCGCGTTTTTTGGTCCGTACGTCCATTTTGTACCTCTATTTTAGCACATGACAAAAAAATTGGAAGAAAAATGTCCGGAACTTCGTTTTTTGAGCGCGTGAAAATGCCAGTGAAACCAGTTTTGGGCAAAAAAGTGGGTTTTTTCCCATTTTTGGGGGTCGAAAAAACACATTTCCGGAATTGAAATTTCGCGTTTTTTGGTCCGTACGTCCATTTTGTACCTCTATTTTAGCACGTGACAAAAAAAAATCGGAAGAAAAAACACATTTCCGGGGTCAAAGAGTGGGTTTTTTCCCATTTTCGGGGGTCGAAAAAACCCATTTCCGGAAATGAAATTTCACGTTTTTTGGTCCGTACGTCCATTTTGTACCTCTATTTTAGCACGTGACAAAAAAAATCGGAAGAAAAATGTCCGAAACCTCGTTTTTTGAGCGCGTGAAAATGCCAGTGAATCCAGTTTTGGGCCAAAAAGTGGGATTTTTCCCATTTTCGGAGGTCGAAAAAACCCATTTCCGGAAATGAAATTTCACGTTTTTTGGTCCGTACGTCCATTTTGTACCTCTATTTTAGCACGTGACAAAAAAAATCGGAAGAAAAATGTCCGGAACCTCGTTTTTTGAGCGCGTGAAAATGCCAGTGAAACTCTATTTTAGCACGTGACAAAACAAATCGGAAGAAAAATGTCCGGAACCTCGTTTATTGAGCGCGTGAAAATGCCAGTGAATCCAGTTTTGGGCCAAAAAGTGGGATTTTTCCCATTTTCGGGGGTCGAAAAAACACATTTCCGGAAATGAAATTTCACGTTTTTTGGTCCGTACGTCCATTTTGTACCTCTATTTAAGCACGTGACAAAAAAAATCGGAATAAAAATGTCCGAAACCTCATTTTTTGAGCGCGTGAAAATGCCAGTGAATCCAGTTTTGGGCCAAAAAGTGGGTTTTTTCCCATTTTCGGGGGTCGAAAAAACCCATTTCCGGAAATGAAATTTCGCGTTTTTTGGTCCGTACGTCCATTTTGTACCTCTATTTTAGCACGTGACAAAAAAAATCGGAAGAAAAATGTCCGGAACCGCGTTTTTTGAGCGCGTGAAAATGCCAGTGAAACCAGTTTTGGGCCAAAAAGTGGGTTTTTTCCTTAGCACGTGACAAAAAAAATCGGAAGAAAAAACACATTTCCGGGGCCAAAAAGTGGGTTTTTTCCCATTTTCGGGGGTCGAAAAAACCCATTTCCGGAAATGAAATTTCGCGTTTTTTGGTCCGTACGTCCATTTTGTACCTCTATTTTAGCACGTGACAAAAAAAATTGGAAGAAAAAGGTCCAGAACCTCGTTTTTTGAGCGCGTGAAAATGCCAGTTAAACCAGTTTTGGGCCAAAAAGTGGGTTTTTTCCCATTTTCGGGGGTCGAAAAAACCCATTTCCGGAAATGAAATTTTGCGTTTTTTGGTCCGTACGTCCATTTTGTACCTCTATTTTAGCACGTGACAAAAAAAATCGGAAGAAAAATGTCCGGAACCTCGTTTTTTGAGCGCGTGAAAATGCCAGTGAATCCAGTTTTGGGCCAAAAAGTGGGTTTTTTCCCATTTTCGGGGGTCGAAAAAACCCATTTCCGGAAATGAAATTTCACATTTTTTGGTCCGTACGTCCATTTTGTACCTCTATTTTAGCACGTGACAAAAAAAATCGAAAGAAAAATGTCCGGAACCTCGTTTTTTGAGCGCGTGAAAATGCCAGTGAATCCAGTTTTGGGCCAAAAAGTGGGTTTTTTCCCATTTTCGGGGGTCGAAAAAACCCATTTCCGGAAATGAAATTTCGCGTTTTTTGGTCCGTACGTCCATTTTGTACCTCTATTTTAGCACGTGACAAAAAAAATCGGAAGAAAATTGTCCGAAACCTCGTTTTTTGAGCGCGTGAAAATGCCAGTGAATCCAGTTTTGGGCCAAAAAGTTGGTTTTTTCCCATTTTCGGGGGTCGAAAAAACCCATTTCCGGAAATGAAATTTAACGTTTTTTGGTCCATACGTCCATTTTGTACCTCTATTTCAACACGTGACAAAAAAATCGGAAGAAAAATGTCCGAAACCTCATTTTTTGAGCGCGTGAAAATGCCAGTGAATCCAGTTTTGGGCCAAAAAGTGGGTTTTTTCCCATTTTCGGGGGTCGAAAAAACCCATTTCCGGAAATGAAATTTCGCGTTTTTTGGTCCGTACGTCCATTTTGTACCTCTATTTTAGCACGTGACAAAAAAAATCGGAAGAAAAATGTCCGGAACCGTGTTTTTTGAGCGCGTGAAAATGCCAGTGAAACCAGTTTTGGGCCAAAAAGTGGGTTTTTTCCTTAGCACGTGACAAAAAAAATCGGAAGAAAAAACACATTTCCGGGGACAAAAAGTGGGTTTTTTCCCATTTTCGGGGGTCGAAAAAACCCATTTCCGGAAATGAAATTTCGCGTTTTTTGGTCCGTACGTCCATTTTGTACCTCTATTTTAGCACGTGACAAAAAAAAATTGGAAGAAAAATGTCCAGAACCTCGTTTTTTGAGCGCGTGAAAATGCCAGTTAAACCAGTTTTGGGCCAAAAAGTGGGTTTTTTCCCATTTTCGGGGGTCGAAAAAACCCATTTCCGGAAATGAAATTTCACATTTTTTGGTCCGTACGTCCATTTTGTACCTCTATTTTAGCACGTGACAAAAAAAATCGAAAGAAAAATGTCCGGAACCTCGTTTTTTGAGCGCGTGAAAATGCCAGTGAATCCAGTTTTGGGCCAAAAAGTGGGTTTTTTCCCATTTTCGGGGGTCGAAAAAACCCATTTCCGGAAATGAAATTTCGCGTTTTTTGGTCCGTACGTCCATTTTGTACCTCTATTTTAGCACGTGACAAAAAAAATCGGAAGAAAATTGTCCGAAACCTCGTTTTTTGAGCGCGTGAAAATGCCAGTGAATCCAGTTTTGGGCCAAAAAGTTGGTTTTTTCCCATTTTCGGGGGTCGAAAAAACCCATTTCCGGAAATGAAATTTAACGTTTTTTGGTCCGTACGTCCATTTTGTACCTCTATTTCAACACGTGACAAAAAAATCGGAAGAAAAATGTCCGAAACCTCATTTTTTGAGCGCGTGAAAATGCCAGTGAATCCAGTTTTGGGCCAAAAAGTGGGTTTTTTCCCATTTTCGGGGGTCGAAAAAACCCATTTCCGGAAATGAAATTTCGCGTTTTTTGGTCCGTACGTCCATTTTGTACCTCTATTTTAGCACGTGACAAAAAAAATCGGAAGAAAAATGTCCGGAACCGTGTTTTTTGAGCGCGTGAAAATGCCAGTGAAACCAGTTTTGGGCCAAAAAGTGGGTTTTTTCCTTAGCACGTGACAAAAAAAATCGGAAGAAAAAACACATTTCCGGGGACAAAAAGTGGGTTTTTTCCCATTTTCGGGGGTCGAAAAAACCCATTTCCGGAAATGAAATTTCGCGTTTTTTGGTCCGTACGTCCATTTTGTACCTCTATTTTAGCACGTGACAAAAAAAAATTGGAAGAAAAATGTCCAGAACCTCGTTTTTTGAGCGCGTGAAAATGCCAGTTGAACCAGTTTTGGGCCAAAAAGTGGGTTTTTTCCCATTTTCGGGGGTCGAAAAAACCCATTTCCGGAAATGAAATTTCGCGTTTTTTGGTCCGTACGTCCATTTTGTACCTCTATTTTAGCACGTGACAAAAAAAATCGGAAGAAAAATGTTCGGAACCTCGTTTTTTGAGCGCGTGAAAATGCCAGTGAATCCAGTTTTGGGCCAAAAAGTGGGTTTTTTCCCATTTTCGGGGGTCGAAAAAACCCATTTCCGGAAATGAAATTTCACATTTTTTGGTCCGTACGTCCATTTTGTACCTCTATTTTAGCACGTGACAAAAAAATCGAAAGAAAAATGTCCGGAACCTCATTTTTTGAGCGCGTGAAAATGCCAGTGAATCCAGTTTTGGGCCAAAAAGTGGGTTTTTTCCCATTTTCGGGGGTCGAAAAAACCCATTTCCGGAAATGAAATTTCGCGTTTTTTGGTCTGTACGTCCATTTTGTACCTCTATTTTAGCACGTGACAAAAAAAATCAGAAGAAAATTGTCCGAAACCTCGTTTTTTGAGCGCGTGAAAATGCCAGTGAATCCAGTTTTGGGCCAAAAAGTGGGTTTTTTCCCATTTTTGGGGGTCGAAAAAACACATTTCCGGAAATGAAATTTCACGTTTTTTGGTCCGTACGTCCATTTTGTACCTCTATTTTAGCACGTGACAAAAAAAATCGAAATAAAAATGTACGAAACCTCATTTTTTGAGCGCGTGAAAATGCCAGTGAATCCAGTTTTGGGCCAAAAAGTGGGTTTTTTCCCATTTTCGGGGGTCGAAAAAAACCATTTCCGGAAATGAAATTTCGCGTTTTTTGGTCCGTACGTCCATTTTGTACCTCTATTTTAGCACGTGACAAAAAAAATCGGAAGAAAAATGTCCGAAACCTCGTTTTTTGAGCGCGTGAAAATGCCAGTGAAACTCTATTTTAGCACGTGACAAAACAAATCGGAAGAAAAATGTCCGGAACCTCGTTTATTGAGCGCGTGAAAATGCCAGTGAATCCAGTTTTGGGCCAAAAAGTGGGATTTTTCCCATTTTCGGGGGTCGAAAAAACACATTTCCGGAAATGAAATTTCACGTTTTTTGGTCCGTACGTCCATTTTGTACCTCTATTTTAGCACGTGACAAAAAAAATCGGAATAAAAATGTCCGAAACCTTATTTTTTGAGCGCGTGAAAATGCCAGTGAATCCAGTTTTGGGCCAAAAAGTGGGTTTTTTCCCATTTTCGGGGGTCGAAAAAACCCATTTCCGGAAATGAAATTTCGCGTTTTTTGGTCCGTACGTCCATTTTGTACCTCTATTTTAGCACGTGACAAAAAAAATCGGAAGAAAAATGTCCGGAACCGCGTTTTTTTAGCGCGTGAAAATGCCAGTGAAACCAGTTTTGGGCCAAAAAGTGGGTTTTTTCCTTAGCACGTGACAAAAAAAATCGGAAGAAAAAACACATTTCCGGGGCCAAAAAGTGGGTTTTTTCCCATTTTCAGGGGTCGAAAAAACCCATTTCCGGAAATGAAATTTCGCGTTTTTTGGTCCGTACGTCCATTTTGTACCTCTATTTTAGCACGTGACAAAAAAAATTGGAAGAAAAAGGTCCAGAACCTCGTTTTTTGAGCGCGTGAAAATGCCAGTTAAACCAGTTTTGGGCCAAAAAGTGGGTTTTTTCCCATTTTCGGGGGTCGAAAAAACCCATTTCCGGAAATGAAATTTCGCGTTTTTTGGTCCGTACGTCCATTTTGTACCTCTATTTTAGCACGTGACAAAAAAAATCGGAAGAAAAATGTCCGGAACCTCGTTTTTTGAGCGCTTGAAAATGCCAGTGAATCCAGTTTTGGGCCAAAAAGTGGGTTTTTTCCCATTTTCGGGGGTCGAAAAAACCCATTTTCGGAAATGAAATTTCACATTTTTTGGTCCATACGTCCATTTTGTACCTCTATTTTAACACGTGACAAAAAAAAATCGAAAGAAAAATGTTCGGAACCTCGTTTTTTGAGCGCGTGAAAATGCCAGTGAATCCAGTTTTGGGCCAAAAAGTGGGTTTTTTCCCATTTTCGGGGGTCGAAAAATCCCATTTCCGGAAATGAAATTTCGCGTTTTTTGGTCCGTACGTCCATTTTGTACCTCTATTTTAGCACGTGACAAAAAAAAATCGGAAGAAAATTGTCCGAAACCTCGTTTTTTGAGCGCGTGAAAATGCCAGTGAATCCAGTTTTGGGCCAAAAAGTTGGTTTTTTCCCATTTTCGGGGGTCGAAAAAACCCATTTCCGGAAATGAAATTTAACGTTTTTTGGTCCGTACGTCCATTTTGTACCTCTATTTCAACACGTGACAAAAAAAATCCGAAGAAAAATGTCCGAAACCTCATTTTTTGAGCGCGTGAAAATGCCAGTGAATCCAGTTTTGGGCCAAAAAGTGGGTTTTTTCCCATTTTCGGGGGTCGAAAAAACCCATTTCCGGAATGAAATTTTGCGTTTTTTGGTCCGTACGTCCATTTTGTACCTCTATTTTAGCACGTGACAAAAAAAATCGGAAGAAAATTGTCCGAAACCTCGTTTTTTGAGCGCGTGAAAATGCCAGTGAATCCAGTTTTGGGCCAAAAAGTTGGTTTTTTCCCATTTTCGGGGGTCGAAAAAACCCATTTCCGGAAATGAAATTTAACGTTTTTTGGTCCGTACGTCCATTTTGTACCTCTATTTCAACACGTGACAAAAAAAATCGGAAGAAAAATGTCCGAAACCTCATTTTTTGAGCGCGTGAAAATGCCAGTGAATCCAGTTTTGGGCCAAAAAGTGGGTTTTTTCCCATTTTCGGGGGTCGAAAAAACCCATTTCCGGAAATGAAATTTCGCGTTTTTTGGTCCGTACGTCCATTTTTACCTCTATTTTAGCACGTGACAAAAAAAATCGGAAGAAAAATGTCTGGAACCTCGTTTTTTGAGCGCGTGAAAATGCCAGTGAAACCAGTTTTGGGCCAAAAAGTGGGTTTTTTCCTTAGCACGTGACAAAAAAAATCGGAAGAAAAAACACATTTCCGGGGACAAAAAGTGGGTTTTTTCCCATTTTCGGGGGTCGAAAAAACCCATTTCCGGAAATGAAATTTCGCGTTTTTTGGTCCGTACGTCCATTTTGTACCTCTATTTTAGCACGTGACAAAAAAAATTGGAAGAAAAATGTCCAGAACCTCGTTTTTTGAGCGCGTGAAAATGCCAGTTAAACCAGTTTTGGGCCAAAAAGTGGGTTTTTTCCCATTTCGGGGGTCGAAAAAACCCATTTCCGGAAATGAAATTTCGCGTTTTTTGGTCCGTACGTCCATTTTGTACCTCTATTTTAGCACGTGACAAAAAAAATCGGAAGAAAAATGTCCGGAACCTCGTTTTTTGAGCGCGTGAAAATGCCAGTGAATCCAGTTTTGGGCCAAAAAGTGGGTTTTTTCCCATTTTCGGGGGTCGAAAAAACCCATTTCCGGAAATGAAATTTCACATTTTTTGGTCCGTACGTCCATTTTGTACCTCTATTTTAGCACGTGACAAAAAAAATCGAAAGAAAAATGTCCGGAACCTCGTTTTTTGAGCGCGTGAAAATGCCAGTGAATCCAGTTTTGGGCCAAAAAATGGGTTTTTTCCCATTTTCGGGGGTCGAAAAAACCCATTTCCGGAAATGAAATTTCGCGTTTTTTGGTCTGTACGTCCATTTTGTACCTCTATTTTAGCACGTGACAAAAAAAATCAGAAGAAAATTGTCCGAAACCTCGTTTTTTGAGCGCGTGAAAATGCCAGTGAATCCAGTTTTGGGCCAAAAAGTGGGTTTTTTCCCATTTTCGGGGGTCCAAAAAACCCATTTCCGGAAATGAAATTTCACATTTTTTGGTCCGTACGTCCATTTTGTACCTCTATTTTAGCACGTGACAAAAAAAATCGAAAGAAAAATGTCTGGAACCTCGTTTTTTGAGCGCGTGAAAATGCCAGTGAATCCAGTTTTGGGCCAAAAAGTGGGCTTTTTCCCATTTTCGGGGGTCGAAAAAACCCATTTCCGGAAATGAAATTTCACGTTTTTTGGTCCGTACGTCCATTTTGTACCTCTATTTTAGCACGTGACAAAAAAAATCGGAAGAAAAATGTCCGAAACCTCGTTTTTTGAGCGCGTGAAAATGCCAGTGAATCCTGTTTTGGGCCAAAAAGTTGGTTTTTTCCCATTTTCGGGGGTCGAAAAAACCCATTTTCGGAAATGAAATTTTGCGTTTTTTGGTCCGTACGTCCATTTTGTACCTCTATTTTAGCACGTGACAAAAAAAATCAGAAGAAAAATGTCCGGAACCTCGATTTTTGAGCGCGTGAAAATGCCAGTGAAACCAGTTTTGGGCCAAAAAGTGGGTCTTTTCCCATTTTCGGGGGTCGAAAAAACCCATTTCCGGAAATGAAATTTCGCGTTTTTTGGTCCGTACGTCCATTTTGTACCTCTATTTTAGCACGTGACAAAAAAAATCGGAAGAAAATTGTCCGAAACCTCATTTTTTGAGCGCGTGAAAATGCCAGTGAATCCAGTTTTGGGCCAAAAAGTTGGTTTTTTCCCATTTTCGGGGGTCGAAAAAACCCATTTTCGGAAATGAAATTTCAAGGTTTTTGTTCCGTACGTCCATTTTGTACCTCTATTTTAGCACGTGACAAAAAAAATCGGAAGAAAAATGTCCGAAACCTCGTTTTTTGAGCGCGTGAAAATGCCAGTGAATCCAGTTTTGGGCCAAAAAGTGGGTTTTTTCCCATTTTCGGGGGTCGAAAAAACCCATTTCCGGAAATGAAATTTCGCGTTTTTTGGTCCGTACGTCCATTTTGTACCTCTATTTTAGCACGTGACAAAAAAAATCGGAAGAAAAATGTCCGGAACCTCGATTTTTGAGTGCGTGAAAATGCCAGTGAAACCAGTTTTGGGCCAAAAAGTGGGTTTTTTCCCATTTTCGGGGGTCGAAAAAACCCATTTCCGGAAATGAAATTTCGCGTTTTTTGGTCCGTACGTCCATTTTGTACCTCTATTTTAGCACGTGACAAAAAAAATCGGAAGAAAAATGTCCGGAACCTCGTTTTTTGAGCGCGTGAAAATGCCAGTGAATCCAGTTTTGGGCCAAAAAGTGGGTTTTTTCCCATTTTCGGGGGTCGAAAAAACTCATTTCCGGAAATCAAATTTCACGTTTTTTGGTCCGTACGTCCATTTTGTACCTCTATTTTAGCACGTGACAAAAAAAATCGGAAGAAAAATGTCCGAAACCTCGTTTTTTGAGCGCGTGAAAATGCCAGTGAATCCAGTTTTGGGCCAAAAAGTGGGTTTTTTCCCATTTTCGGGGGTCGAAAAAACCCATTTCCGGAAATGAAATTTCGCGTTTTTTGGTCCGTACGTCCATTTTGTACCTCTATTTTAGCACGTGACAAAAAAAATCGGAAGAAAAATGTCCGGAACCTCGATTTTTGAGTGCGTGAAAATGCCAGTGAAACCAGTTTTGGGCCAAAAAGTGGGTTTTTTCCCATTTTCGGGGGTCGAAAAAACCCATTTCCGGAAATGAAATTTCGCGTTTTTTGGTCCGTACGTCCATTTTGTACCTCTATTTTAGCACGTGACAAAAAAAATCGGAAGAAAAATGTCCGGAACCTCGTTTTTTGAGCGCGTGAAAATGCCAGTGAATCCAGTTTTGGGCCAAAAAGTGGGTTTTTTCCCATTTTCGGGGGTCGAAAAAACTCATTTCCGGAAATCAAATTTCACGTTTTTTGGTCCGTACGTCCATTTTGTACCTCTATTTTAGCACGTGACAAAAAAAATCGGAAGAAAAATGTCCGAAACCTCGTTTTTTGAGCGCGTGAAAATGCCAGTGAATCCAGTTTTGGGCCAAAAAGTGGGTTTTTTCCCATTTTCGGGGGTCGAAAAAACCCATTTCCGGAAATGAAATTTCACATTTTTTGGTCCGTACGTCCATTTTGTACCTCTATTTTAGCACGTGACAAAAAAAATCGAAAGAAAAATGTCCGGAACCTCGTTTTTTGAGCGCGTGAAAATGCCAGTGAATCCAGTTTTGGGCCAAAAAGTGGGTTTTTTCCCATTTTCGGGGGTCGAAAAAACCCATTTCCGGAAATGAAATTTCGCGTTTTTTGGTCTGTACGTCCATTTTGTACCTCTATTTTAGCACGTGACAAAAAAAATCGGAAGAAAATTGTCCGAAACCTCGTTTTTTGAGCGCGTGAAAATGCTAGTGAATCCAGTTTTGGGCCAAAAAGTGGGTTTTTTCCCATTTTCGGGGGTCCAAAAAACCCATTTCCGGAAATGAAATTTCACATTTTTTGGTCCGTACGTCCATTTTGTACCTCTATTTTAGCACGTGACAAAAAAAAATCGAAAGAAAAATGTCCGGAACCTCGTTTTTTGAGCGCGTGAAAATGCCAGTGAATCCAGTTTTGGGCCAAAAAGTGGGTTTTTTCCCATTTTCGGGGGTCGAAAAAACCCATTTCCGGAAATGAAATTTCACGTTTTTTGGTCCGTACGTCCATTTTGTACCTCTATTTTAGCACGTGACAAAAAAAATCGAAAGAAAAATGTCCGAAACCTCGTTTTTTGAGCGCGTGAAAATGCCAGTGAATCCTGTTTTGGGCCAAAAAGTTGGTTTTTTCCCATTTTCGGGGGTCGAAAAAACCCATTTTCGGAAATGAAATTTTGCGTTTTTTGGTCCGTACGTCCATTTTGTACCTCTATTTTAGCACGTGACAAAAAAAATCGGAAGAAAAATGTCCGGAACCTCGATTTTTGAGCGCGTGAAAATGCAATTGAAACCAGTTTTGGGCCAAAAAGTGGGTTTTTTCCCATTTTCGGGGGTCGAAAAAACCCATTTCCGGAAATGAAATTTCGCATTTTTTGGTCCGTACGTCCATTTTGTACCTCTATTTTAGCACGTGACAAAAAAAATCGGAAGAAAAATGTCCGGAACCTCGTTTTTTGAGCGCGTGAAAATGCCAGTGAATCCAGTTTTGGGCCAAAAGTGGGTTTTTTCCCATTTTCGGGGGTCGAAAAAACCCATTTCCGGAAATGAAATTTCACATTTTTTGGTCCGTACGTCCATTTTGTACCTCTATTTTAGCACGTGACAAAAAAATCGAAAGAAAAATGTCCGGAACCTCGTTTTTTGAGCGCGTGAAAATGCCAGTGAATCCAGTTTTGGGCCAAAAAGTGGGTTTTTTCCCATTTTCGGGGGTCGAAAAAACCCATTTCCGGAAATGAAATTTCGCGTTTTTTGGTCCGTACGTCCATTTTGTACCTCTATTTTAGCACGTGACAAAAAAAATCGGAAGAAAATTGTCCGAAACCTCGTTTTTTGAGCGCGTGAAAATGCCAGTGAATCCTGTTTTGGGCCAAAAAGTTGGTTTTTTCCCATTTTCGGGGGTCGAAAAAACTCATTTTCGGAAATGAAATTTTGCGTTTTTTGGTCCGTACGTCCATTTTGTACCTCTATTTTAGCACGTGACAAAAAAAATCGGAAGAAAAATGTCCGGAACCTCGATTTTTGAGCGCGTGAAAATGCAATTGAAACCAGTTTTGGGCCAAAAAGTGGGTTTTTTCCCATTTTCGGGGGTCGAAAAAACCCATTTCCGGAAATGAAATTTCGCGTTTTTTGGTCCGTACGTCCATTTTGTACCTCTATTTTAGCACGTGACAAAAAAAATCGGAAGAAAAATGTCCGGAACCTCGTTTTTTGAGCGCGTGAAAATGCTAGTGAATCCAGTTATGGGCCAAAAGTGGGTTTTTTCCCATTTTCGGGGGTCGAAAAAACCCATTTCCGGAAATGAAATTTCACATTTTTTGGTCCGTACGTCCATTTTGTACCTCTATTTTAGCACGTGACAAAAAAATCGAAAGAAAAATGTCCGGAACCTCGTTTTTTGAGCGCGTGAAAATGGCAGCAGTTTTGGGCCAAAAAGTGGGTTTTTTCCCATTTTCGGGGGTCGAAAAAACCCATTTCCGGAAATGAATTTCGCATTTTTTGGTCCGTACGTCCATTTTGTACCTCTATTTAGCACGTGACAAAAAAAATCGGAAGAAAATTGTCCGAAACCTCGTTTTTTGAGCGCGTGAAAATGGCAGTGAATCCAGTTTTGGGCCAAAAAGTTGGTTTTTTCCCATTTTCGGGGGTCGAAAAAACCCATTTCCGGAAATGAAATTTCACGTTTTTTGGTCCGTACGTCCATTTTGTACCTCTATTTTAGCACGTGACAAAAAAAATCGGAAGAAAAATGTCCGAAACCTCGTTTTTTGAGCGCGTGAAAATGCCAGTGAATCCAGTGTTGGGCCAAAAAGTGGGTTTTTTCCCATTTTCGGGGGTCAAAAAAACCCATTTCCGGAAATGAAATTTCGCGTTTTTTGGTCCGTACATCCATTTTGTACCTCTATTTTAGCACGTGACAAAAAAAATCGGAAGAAAAATGTCCGGAACCTCGATTTTTGAGCGCGTGAAAATGCCAGTGAAACCAGTTTTGGGCCAAAAAGTGGGTTTTTTCCCATTTTCGGGGGTCGAAAAAACCCATTTCCGGAAATGAAATTTCGCGTTTTTTGGTCCGTACGTCCATTTTGTACCTCTATTTTAGCACGTGACAAAAAAAATCGGAAGAAAAATGTCCGGAACCTCGTTTTTTGAGCGCGTGAAAATGCCAGTGAATCCAGTTTTGGGCCAAAAAGTGGGTTTTTTCCCATTTTCGGGGGTCGAAAAAACCCATTTCCGGAAATGAAATTTCACATTTTTTGGTCCGTACGTCCATTTTGTACCTCTATTTTAGCACGTGACAAAAAAATCGAAAGAAAAATGTCCGGAACCTCGTTTTTTGAGCGCGTGAAAATGCCAGTGAATCCAGTTTTGGGCCAAAAAATGGGTTTTTTCCCATTTTCGGGGGTCGAAAAAACCCATTTCCGAAATGAAATTTCGCGTTTTTTGGTCTGTACGTCCATTTTGTACCTCTATTTTAGCACGTGACAAAAAAAATCAGAAGAAAATTGTCCGAAACCTCGTTTTTTGAGCGCGTGAAAATGCCAGTGAATCCAGTTTTGGGCCAAAAAGTGGGTTTTTTCCCATTTTCGGGGGTCGAAAAAACCCATTTCCGGAAATGAAATTTCGCATTTTTTGGTCCGTACGTCCATTTTGTACCTCTATTTTAGCACGTGACAAAAAAAATCGGAAGAAAATTGTCCGAAACCTCGTTTTTTGAGCGCGTGAAAATGGCAGTGAATCCAGTTTTGGGCCAAAAAGTTGGTTTTTTCCCATTTTCGGGGGTCGAAAAAACCCATTTCCGGAAATGAAATTTCACGTTTTTTGGTCCGTACGTCCATTTTGTACCTCTATTTTAGCACGTGACAAAAAAAATCGGAAGAAAAATGTCCGAAACCTCGTTTTTTGAGCGCGTGAAAATGCCAGTGAATCCAGTGTTGGGCCAAAAAGTGGGTTTTTTCCCATTTTCGGGGGTCAAAAAAACCCATTTCCGGAAATGAAATTTCGCGTTTTTTGGTCCGTACATCCATTTTGTACCTCTATTTTAGCACGTGACAAAAAAAATCGGAAGAAAATGTCCGGAACCTCGATTTTTGAGCGCGTGAAAATGCCAGTGAAACCAGTTTTGGGCCAAAAAGTGGGTTTTTTCCCATTTTCGGGGTCGAAAAAACCCATTTCCGGAAATGAAATTTCGCGTTTTTTGGTCCGTACGTCCATTTTGTACCTCTATTTTAGCACGTGACAAAAAAAATCGGAAGAAAAATGTCCGGAACCTCGTTTTTTGAGCGCGTGAAAATGCCAGTGAATCCAGTTTTGGGCCAAAAAGTGGGTTTTTTCCCATTTTCGGGGGTCGAAAAAACCCATTTCCGGAAATGAAATTTCACATTTTTTGGTCCGTACGTCCATTTTGTACCTCTATTTTAGCACGTGACAAAAAAAATCGAAAGAAAAATGTCCGGAACCTCGTTTTTGAGCGCGTGAAAATGCCAGTGAATCCAGTTTTGGGCCAAAAAATGGGTTTTTTCCCATTTTCGGGGGTCGAAAAAACCATTTCCGGAAATGAAATTTCGCGTTTTTTGGTCTGTACGTCCATTTTGTACCTCTATTTTAGCACGTGACAAAAAAAATCAGAAGAAAATTGTCCGAAACCTCGTTTTTTGAGCGCGTGAAAATGCCAGTGAATCCAGTTTTGGGCCAAAAAGTGGGTTTTTTCCATTTTCGGGGGTCCAAAAAACCCATTTCCGGAAATGAAATTTCACATTTTTTGGTCCGTACGTCCATTTTGTACCTCTATTTTAGCACGTGACAAAAAAAATCGAAAGAAAAATGTCTGGAACCTCGTTTTTTGAGCGCGTGAAAATGCCAGTGAATCCAGTTTTGGGCCAAAAAGTGGGCTTTTTCCCATTTTCGGGGGTCGAAAAAACCCATTTCCGAAATGAAATTTCACGTTTTTTGGTCCGTACGTCCATTTTGTACCTCTATTTTAGCACGTGACAAAAAAAATCGGAAGAAAAATGTCCGAAACCTCGTTTTTTGAGCGCGTGAAAATGCCAGTGAATCCTGTTTTGGGCCAAAAAGTTGGTTTTTTCCCATTTTCGGGGGTCGAAAAAACCCATTTTCGGAAATGAAATTTTGCGTTTTTTGGTCCGTACGTCCATTTTGTACCTCTATTTTAGCACGTGACAAAAAAAATCGGAAGAAAAATGTCCGGAACCTCGATTTTTGAGCGCGTGAAAATGCCAGTGAAACCAGTTTTGGGCCAAAAAGTGGGTCTTTTCCCATTTTCGGGGGTCGAAAAAACCCATTTCCGAAATGAAATTTCGCGTTTTTTGGTCCGTACGTCCATTTTGTACCTCTATTTTAGCACGTGACAAAAAAAATCGAAGAAAATTGTCCGAAACCTCGTTTTTTGAGCGCGTGAAAATGCCAGTGAATCCAGTTTTGGGCCAAAAAGTTGGTTTTTTCCCATTTTCGGGGGTCGAAAAAACCCATTTTCGGAAATGAAATTTCAAGGTTTTTGGTCCGTACGTCCATTTTGTACCTCTATTTTAGCACGTGACAAAAAAAATCGAAAGAAAAATGTCCGAAACCTCGTTTTTTGAGCGCGTGAAAATGCCAGTGAATCCAGTTTTGGGCCAAAAAGTGGGTTTTTTCCCATTTTCGGGGGTCGAAAAAACCCATTTCCGGAAATGAAATTTCGCGTTTTTTGGTCCGTACGTCCATTTTGTACCTCTATTTTAGCACGTGACAAAAAAAATCGGAAGAAAAATGTCCGGAACCTCGTTTTTTGAGCGCGTGAAAATGCCAGTGAATCCAGTTTTGGGCCAAAAAGTGGGTTTTTTCCCATTTTCGGGGGTCGAAAAAACCCATTTCCGGAAATGAAATTTCGCGTTTTTTGGTCCGTACGTCCATTTTGTACCTCTATTTTAGCACGTGACAAAAAAAATCGGAAGAAAAATGTCTGAAACCTCGTTTTTTGAGCGCGTGAAAATGCCAGTGAATCCAGTGTTGGGCCAAAAAGTGGGTTTTTTCCCATTTTCGGGGGTCAAAAAAACCCATTTCCGGAAATGAAATTTCACGTTTTTTGGTCGGTACATCCATTTTGTACCTCTATTTTAGCACGTGACAAAAAAAATCGGAAGAAAAATGTCCGGAACCTCGATTTTTGAGCGCGTGAAAATGCCAGTGAAACCAGTTTTGGGCCAAAAAGTGGGTTTTTTCCCATTTTCGGGGGTCGAAAAAACCCATTTCCGGAAATGAAATTTCGCGTTTTTTGGTCCGTACGTCCATTTTGTACCTCTATTTTAGCACGTGACAAAAAAAATTGGAAGAAAAATGTCCAGAACCTCGTTTTTTGAGCGCGTGAAAATGCCAGTTAAACCAGTTTTGGGCCAAAAAGTGGGTTTTTTCCCATTTTCGGGGGTCGAAAAAACCCATTTCCGGAAATGAAATTTCACGTTTTTTGGTCCGTACGTCCATTTTGTACCTCTATTTTAGCACGTGACAAAAAAAATCGGAAGAAAAATGTCCGAAACCTCGTTTTTTGAGCGCGTGAAAATGCCAGTGAATCCAGTGTTGGGCCAAAAAGTGGGTTTTTTCCCATTTCCGGGGGTCGAAAAAACCCATTTCCGGAAATGAAATTTCGCGTTTTTTGGTCCGTACGTCCATTTTGTACCTCTATTTTAGCACGTGACAAAAAAAATTGGAAGAAAAATGTCCAGAACCTCGTTTTTTGAGCGCGTGAAAATGCCAGTTAAACCAGTTTTGGGCCAAAAAGTGGGTTTTTTCCCATTTTCGGGGGTCGAAAAAACCCATTTCCGGAAATGAAATTTCGCGTTTTTTGGTCCGTACGTCCATTTTGTTCCTCTATTTTAGCACGTGACAAAAAAAATCGGAAGAAAAATGTCCGGAACCTCGTTTTTTGAGCGCGTGAAAATGCCAGTGAATCCAGTTTTGGGCCAAAAAGTGGGTTTTTTCCCATTTTCGGGGGTCGAAAAAACCCATTTCCGGAAATGAAATTTCACATTTTTTGGTCCGTACGTCCATTTTGTACCTCTATTTTAGCACGTGACAAAAAAAATCGAAAGAAAAATGTCCGGAACCTCGTTTTTTGAGCGCGTGAAAATGCCAGTGAATCCAGTTTTGGGCCAAAAAATGGGTTTTTTCCCATTTTCGGGGGTCGAAAAAACCCATTTTCGGAAATGAAATTTCGCGTTTTTTGGTCTGTACGTCCATTTTGTACCTCTATTTTAGCACGTGACAAAAAAAATCAGAAGAAAATTGTCCGAAACCTCGTTTTTTGAGCGCGTGAAAATGCCAGTGAATCCAGTTTTGGGCCAAAAAGTGGGTTTTTTCCCATTTTCGGGGGTCCAAAAAACCCATTTTCGGAAATGAAATTTCGCGTTTTTTGGTCCGTACGTCCATTTTGTACCTCTATTTTAGCACGTGACAAAAAAAATCGGAAGAAAAATGTCCGAAACCTCGTTTTTTGAGCGCGTGAAAATGCCAGTGAATCCAGTGTTGGGCCAAAAAGTGGGTTTTTTCCCATTTTCGGGGGTCAAAAAAACCCATTTCCGGAAATGAAATTTCGCGTTTTTTGGTCCGTACATCCATTTTGTACCTCTATTTTAGCACGTGACAAAAAAAATCGGAAGAAAAATGTCCGGAACCTCGATTTTTGAGCGCGTGAAAATGCCAGTGAAACCAGTTTTGGGCCAAAAAGTGGGTTTTTTCCTTAGCACGTGACAAAAAAAATCGGAAGAAAAAACACATTTCCGGGGACAAAAAGTGGGTTTTTTCCCATTTTCGGGGGTCGAAAAAACCCATTTCCGGAAATGAAATTTCGCGTTTTTTGGTCCGTACGTCCATTTTGTACCTCTATTTTAGCACGTGACAAAAAAAATTGGAAGAAAAATGTCCAGAACCTCGTTTTTTGAGCGCGTGAAAATGCCAGTTAAACCAGTTTTGGGCCAAAAAGTGGGTTTTTTCCCATTTTCGGGGGTCGAAAAAACCCATTTCCGGAAATGAAATTTCACGTTTTTTGGTCCGTACGTCCATTTTGTACCTCTATTTTAGCTACCTCTATTTTAGCACGTGACAAAAAAAATCGGAAGAAAAATGTCCGAAACCTCGTTTTTTGAGCGCGTGAAAATGCCAGTGAATCCAGTGTTGGGCCAAAAAGTGGGTTTTTTCCCATTTCCGGGGGTCGAAAAAACCCATTTCCGGAAATGAAATTTCGCGTTTTTTGGTCCGTACGTCCATTTTGTACCTCTATTTTAGCACGTGACAAAAAAAATTGGAAGAAAAATGTCCAGAACCTCGTTTTTTGAGCGCGTGAAAATGCCAGTTAAACCAGTTTTGGGCCAAAAAGTGGGTTTTTTCCCATTTTCGGGGGTCGAAAAAACCCATTTCCGGAAATGAAATTTCGCGTTTTTTGGTCCGTACGTCCATTTTGTACCTCTATTTTAGCACGTGACAAAAAAAATCGGAAGAAAAATGTCCGGAACCTCGTTTTTTGAGCGCGTGAAAATGCCAGTGAATCCAGTTTTGGGCCAAAAAGTGGGTTTTTTCCCATTTTCGGGGGTCGAAAAAACCCATTTCCGGAAATGAAATTTCACATTTTTTGGTCCGTACGTCCATTTTGTACCTCTATTTTAGCACGTGACAAAAAAAATCGAAAGAAAAATGTCCGGAACCTCGTTTTTTGAGCGCGTGAAAATGCCAGTGAATCCAGTTTTGGCCCAAAAAATGGGTTTTTTCCCATTTTCGGGGGTCGAAAAAACCCATTTCCGGAAATGAAATTTCGCGTTTTTTGGTCTGTACGTCCATTTTGTACCTCTATTTTAGCACGTGACAAAAAAAATCAGAAGAAAATTGTCCGAAACCTCGTTTTTTGAGCGCGTGAAAATGCCAGTGAATCCAGTTTTGGGCCAAAAAGTGGGTTTTTTCCCATTTTCGGGGGTCCAAAAAACCCATTTCCGGAAATGAAATTTCACATTTTTTGGTCCGTACGTCCATTTTGTACCTCTATTTTAGCACGTGACAAAAAAAATCGAAAGAAAAATGTCTGGAACCTCGTTTTTTGAGCGCGTGAAAATGCCAGTGAATCTAGTTTTGGGCCAAAAAGTGGGCTTTTTCCCATTTTCGGGGGTCGAAAAAACCCATTTCCGGAAATGAAATTTCACGTTTTTTGGTCCGTACGTCCATTTTGTACCTCTATTTTAGCACGTGACAAAAAAAATCGGAAGAAAAATGTCCGGAACCTCGATTTTTGAGCGCGTGAAAATGCCAGTGAAACCAGTTTTGGGCCAAAAAGTGGGTTTTTTCCTTAGCACGTGACAAAAAAAATCGGAAGAAAAAACACATTTCCGGGGACAAAAAGTGGGTTTTTTCCCATTTTCGGGGGTCGAAAAAACCCATTTCCGGAAATGAAATTTCGCGTTTTTTGGTCCGTACGTCCATTTTGTACCTCTATTTTAGCACGTGACAAAAAAAATTGGAAGAAAAATGTCCAGAACCTCGTTTTTTGAGCGCGTGAAAATGCCAGTTAAACCAGTTTTGGGCCAAAAAGTGGGTTTTTTCCCATTTTCGGGGGTCGAAAAAACCCATTTCCGGAAATGAAATTTCACGTTTTTTGGTCCGTACGTCCATTTTGTACCTCTATTTTAGCACGTGACAAAAAAAATCGGAAGAAAAATGTCCGAAACCTCGTTTTTTGAGCGCGTGAAAATGCCAGTGAATCCAGTGTTGGGCCAAAAAGTGGGTTTTTTCCCATTTCCGGGGGTCGAAAAAACCCATTTCCGGAAATGAAATTTCGCGTTTTTTGGTCCGTACGTCCATTTTGTACCTCTATTTTAGCACGTGACAAAAAAAATTGGAAGAAAAATGTCCAGAACCTCGTTTTTTGAGCGCGTGAAAATGCCAGTTAAACCAGTTTTGGGCCAAAAAGTGGGTTTTTTCCCATTTTCGGGGGTCGAAAAAACCCATTTCCGGAAATGAAATTTCGCGTTTTTTGGTCCGTACGTCCATTTTGTTCCTCTATTTTAGCACGTGACAAAAAAAATCGGAAGAAAAATGTCCGGAACCTCGTTTTTTGAGCGCGTGAAAATGCCAGTGAATCCAGTTTTGGGCCAAAAAGTGGGTTTTTTCCCATTTTCGGGGGTCGAAAAAACCCATTTCCGGAAATGAAATTTCACATTTTTTGGTCCGTACGTCCATTTTGTACCTCTATTTTAGCACGTGACAAAAAAAATCGAAAGAAAAATGTCCGGAACCTCGTTTTTTGAGCGCGTTAAAATGCCAGTGAATCCAGTTTTGGGCCAAAAAATGGGTTTTTTCCCATTTTCGGGGGTCGAAAAAACCCATTTTCGGAAATGAAATTTCGCGTTTTTTGGTCTGTACGTCCATTTTGTACCTCTATTTTAGCACGTGACAAAAAAAATCAGAAGAAAATTGTCCGAAACCTCGTTTTTTGAGCGCGTGAAAATGCCAGTGAATCCAGTTTTGGGCCAAAAAGTGGGTTTTTTCCCATTTTCGGGGGTCCAAAAAACCCATTTTCGGAAATGAAATTTCGCGTTTTTTGGTCCGTACGTCCATTTTGTACCTCTATTTTAGCACGTGACAAAAAAAATCGGAAGAAAAATGTCCGAAACCTCGTTTTTTGAGCGCGTGAAAATGCCAGTGAATCCAGTGTTGGGCCAAAAAGTGGGTTTTTTCCCATTTTCGGGGGTCAAAAAAACCCATTTCCGGAAATGAAATTTCGCGTTTTTTGGTCCGTACATCCATTTTGTACCTCTATTTTAGCACGTGACAAAAAAAATCGGAAGAAAAATGTCCGGAACCTCGATTTTTGAGCGCGTGAAAATGCCAGTGAAACCAGTTTTGGGCCAAAAAGTGGGTTTTTTCCTTAGCACGTGACAAAAAAAATCGGAAGAAAAAACACATTTCCGGGGACAAAAAGTGGGTTTTTTCCCATTTTCGGGGGTCGAAAAAACCCATTTCCGGAAATGAAATTTCGCGTTTTTTGGTCCGTACGTCCATTTTGTACCTCTATTTTAGCACGTGACAAAAAAAATTGGAAGAAAAATGTCCAGAACCTCGTTTTTTGAGCGCGTGAAAATGCCAGTTAAACCAGTTTTGGGCCAAAAAGTGGGTTTTTTCCCATTTTCGGGGGTCGAAAAAACCCATTTCCGGAAATGAAATTTCACGTTTTTTGGTCCGTACGTCCATTTTGTACCTCTATTTTAGCACGTGACAAAAAAAATCGGAAGAAAAATGTCCGAAACCTCGTTTTTTGAGCGCGTGAAAATGCCAGTGAATCCAGTGTTGGGCCAAAAAGTGGGTTTTTTCCCATTTCCGGGGGTCGAAAAAACCCATTTCCGGAAATGAAATTTCGCGTTTTTTGGTCCGTACGTCCATTTTGTACCTCTATTTTAGCACGTGACAAAAAAAATTGGAAGAAAAATGTCCAGAACCTCGTTTTTTGAGCGCGTGAAAATGCCAGTTAAACCAGTTTTGGGCCAAAAAGTGGGTTTTTTCCCATTTTCGGGGGTCGAAAAAACCCATTTCCGGAAATGAAATTTCGCGTTTTTTGGTCCGTACGTCCATTTTGTACCTCTATTTTAGCACGTGACAAAAAAAATCGGAAGAAAAATGTCCGGAACCTCGTTTTTTGAGCGCGTGAAAATGCCAGTGAATCCAGTTTTGGGCCAAAAAGTGGGTTTTTTCCCATTTTCGGGGGTCGAAAAAACCCATTTCCGGAAATGAAATTTCACATTTTTTGGTCCGTACGTCCATTTTGTACCTCTATTTTAGCACGTGACAAAAAAAATCGAAAGAAAAATGTCCGGAACCTCGTTTTTTGAGCGCGTGAAAATGCCAGTGAATCCAGTTTTGGCCCAAAAAATGGGTTTTTTCCCATTTTCGGGGGTCGAAAAAACCCATTTCCGGAAATGAAATTTCGCGTTTTTTGGTCTGTACGTCCATTTTGTACCTCTATTTTAGCACGTGACAAAAAAAATCAGAAGAAAATTGTCCGAAACCTCGTTTTTTGAGCGCGTGAAAATGCCAGTGAATCCAGTTTTGGGCCAAAAAGTGGGTTTTTTCCCATTTTCGGGGGTCCAAAAAACCCATTTCCGGAAATGAAATTTCACATTTTTTGGTCCGTACGTCCATTTTGTACCTCTATTTTAGCACGTGACAAAAAAAATCGAAAGAAAAATGTCTGGAACCTCGTTTTTTGAGCGCGTGAAAATGCCAGTGAATCTAGTTTTGGGCCAAAAAGTGGGCTTTTTCCCATTTTCGGGGGTCGAAAAAACCCATTTCCGGAAATGAAATTTCACGTTTTTTGGTCCGTACGTCCATTTTGTACCTCTATTTTAGCACGTGACAAAAAAAATCGGAAGAAAAATGTCCGAAACCTCGTTTTTTGAGCGCGTGAAAATGCCAGTGAATCCTGTTTTGGGCCAAAAAGTTGGTTTTTTCCCATTTTCGGGGGTCGAAAAAACCCATTTTCGGAAATGAAATTTTGCGTTTTTTGGTCCGTACGTCCATTTTGTACCTCTATTTTAGCACGTGACAAAAAAAATCGGAAGAAAAATGTCCGGAACCTCGATTTTTGAGCGCGTGAAAATGCCAGTGAAACCAGTTTTGGGCCAAAAAGTGGGTCTTTTCCCATTTTCGGGGGTCGAAAAAACCCATTTCCGGAAATGAAATTTCGCGTTTTTTGGTCCGTACGTCCATTTTGTACCTCTATTTTAGCACGTGACAAAAAAAATCGGAAGAAAATTGTCCGAAACCTCGTTTTTTGAGCGCGTGAAAATGCCAGTGAATCCAGTTTTGGGCCAAAAAGTTGATTTTTTCCCATTTTCGGGGGTCGAAAAAACCCATTTTCGGAAATGAAATTTCAAGGTTTTTGGTCCGTACGTCCATTTTGTACCTCTATTTTAGCACGTGACAAAAAAAATCGGAAGAAAAATGTCCGAAACCTCGTTTTTTGAGCGCGTGAAAATGTCGGTGAATCCAGTTTTGGGCCAAAAAGTGGGTTTTTTCCCATTTTCGGGGGTCGAAAAAACCCATTTCCGGAAATGAAATTTCGCGTTTTTTGGTCCGTACGTCCATTTTGTACCTCTATTTTAGCACGTGACAAAAAAAATCGGAAGAAAAATGTCCGGAACCTCAATTTTTGAGCGCGTGAAAATGCCAGTGAAACCAGTTTTGGGCCAAAAAGTGGGTCTTTTCCCATTTTCGGGGGTCGAAAAAACCCATTTCCGGAAATGAAATTTCGCGTTTTTTGGTCCGTACGTCCATTTTGTACCTCTATTTTAGCATGTGACAAAAAAAATCGGAAGAAAATTGTCCGAAACCTCGTTTTTTGAGCGCGTGAAAATGCCAGTGAATCCAGTTTTGGGCCAAAAAGTGGGTTTTTTCCCATTTTCGGGGGTCGAAAAAACTCATTTCCGGAAATCAAATTTCACGTTTTTTGGTCCGTACGTCCATTTTGTACCTCTATTTTAGCACGTGACAAAAAAAATCGGAAGAAAAATGTCCGAAACCTCGTTTTTTGAGCGCGTGAAAATGCCAGTGAATCCAGTTTTGGGCCAAAAAGTGGGTTTTTTCCCATTTTCGGGGGTCGAAAAAACCCATTTCCGGAAATGAAATTTCGCGTTTTTTGGTCCGTACGTCCATTTTGTACCTCTATTTTAGCACGTGACAAAAAAAATCGGAAGAAAAATGTCCGGAACCTCGATTTTTGAGTGCGTGAAAATGCCAGTGAAACCAGTTTTGGGCCAAAAAGTGGGTTTTTTCCCATTTTCGGGGGTCGAAAAAACCCATTTCCGGAAATGAAATTTCGCGTTTTTTGGTCCGTACGTCCATTCTGTACCTCTATTTTAGCACGTGACAAAAAAAATCGGAAGAAAAATGTCCGGAACCTCGATTTTTGAGTGCGTGAAAATGCCAGTGAAACCAGTTTTGGGCCAAAAAGTGGGTTTTTTCCCATTTTCGGGGGTCGAAAAAACCCATTTCCGGAAATGAAATTTCGCGTTTTTTGGTCCGTACGTCCATTCTGTACCTCTATTTTAGCACGTGACAAAAAAAATCGGAAGAAAAATGTCCGGAACCTCGTTTTTTGAGCGCGTGAAAATGCCAGTGAATCCAGTTTTGGGCCAAAAAGTGGGTTTTTTCCCATTTTCGGGGGTCGAAAAAACTCATTTCCGGAAATCAAATTTCACGTTTTTTGGTCCGTACGTCCATTTTGTACCTCTATTTTAGCACGTGACAAAAAAAATCGAAAGAAAAATGTCCGAAACCTCGTTTTTTGAGCGCGTGAAAATGCCAGTGAATCCAGTTTTGGGCCAAAAAGTGGGTTTTTTCCCATTTTCGGGGGTCGAAAAAACCCATTTCCGGAAATGAAATTTCACATTTTTTGGTCCGTACGTCCATTTTGTACCTCTATTTTAGCACGTGACAAAAAAAATCGAAAGAAAAATGTCCGGAACCTCGTTTTTTGAGCGCGTGAAAATGCCAGTGAATCCAGTTTTGGGCCAAAAAGTGGGTTTTTTCCCATTTTCGGGGGTCGAAAAAACCCATTTCCGGAAATGAAATTTCGCGTTTTTTGGTCGGTACGTCCATTTTGTACCTCTATTTTAGCACGTGACAAAAAAAATCGGAAGAAAATTGTCCGAAACCTCGATTTTTGAGCGCGTGAAAATGCCAGTGAATCCAGTTTTGGGCCAAAAAGTGGGTTTTTTCCCATTTTCGGGGGTCCAAAAAACCCATTTCCGGAAATGAAATTTCGCATTTTTTGGTCCGTACGTCCATTTTGTACCTCTATTTTAGCACGTGACAAAAAAAATCGAAAGAAAAATGTCCGGAACCTCGTTTTTTGAGCGCGTGAAAATGCCAGTGAATCCAGTTTTGGGCCAAAAAGTGGGTTTTTTCCCATTTTCGGGGGTCGAAAAAACCCATTTCCGGAAATGAAATTTCACGTTTTTTGGTCCGTACGTCCATTTTGTACCTCTATTTTAGCACGTGACAAAAAAAATCGAAAGAAAAATGTCCGAAACCTCGTTTTTTGAGCGCGTGAAAATGCCAGTGAATCCTGTTTTGGGCCAAAAAGTGGGTTTTTTCCCATTTTCGGGGGTCAAAAAAACTCATTTCCGGAAATCAAATTTCACGTTTTTTGGTCCGTACGTCCATTTTGTACCTCTATTTTAGCACGTGACAAAAAAAATCGGAAGAAAAATGTCCGAAACCTCGTTTTTTGAGCGCGTGAAAATGCCAGTGAATCCAGTTTTGGGCCAAAAAGTGGGTTTTTTCCCATTTTCGGGGGTCGAAAAAACCCATTTCCGGAAATGAAATTTCGCGTTTTTTGGTCCGTACGTCCATTTTGTACCTCTATTTTAGCACTTGACAAAAAAAATCGGAAGAAAAATGTCCGGAACCTCGATTTTTGAGTGCGTGAAAATGCCAGTGAAACCAGTTTTGGGCCAAAAAGTGGGTTTTTTCCCATTTTCGGGGGTCGAAAAAACCCATTTCCGGAAATGAAATTTCGCGTTTTTTGGTCCGTACGTCCATTCTGTACCTCTATTTTAGCACGTGACAAAAAAAATCGGAAGAAAAATGTCCGGAACCTCGTTTTTTGAGCGCGTGAAAATGCTAGTGAATCCAGTTTTGGGCCAAAAAGTGGGTTTTTTCCCATTTTCGGGGGTCGAAAAAACTCATTTCCGGAAATCAAATTTCACGTTTTTTGGTCCGTACGTCCATTTTGTACCTCTATTTTAGCACGTGACAAAAAAAATCGAAAGAAAAATGTCCGAAACCTCGTTTTTTGAGCGCGTGAAAATGCCAGTGAATCCAGTTTTGGGCCAAAAAGTGGGTTTTTTCCCATTTTCGGGGGTCGAAAAAACCCATTTCCGGAAATGAAATTTCACATTTTTTGGTCCGTACGTCCATTTTGTACCTCTATTTTAGCACGTGACAAAAAAAATCGAAAGAAAAATGTCCGGAACCTCGTTTTTTGAGCGCGTGAAAATGCCAGTGAATCCAGTTTTGGGCCAAAAAGTGGGTTTTTTCCCATTTTCGGGGGTCGAAAAAACCCATTTCCGGAAATGAAATTTCACGTTTTTTGGTCGGTACGTCCATTTTGTACCTCTATTTTAGCACGTGACAAAAAAAATCGGAAGAAAATTGTCCGAAACCTCGATTTTTGAGCGCATGAAAATGCCAGTGAATCCAGTTTTGGGCCAAAAATTGGGTTTTTTCCCATTTTCGGGGGTCCAAAAAACCCATTTCCGGAAATGAAATTTCGCATTTTTTGGTCCGTACGTCCATTTTGTACCTCTATTTTAGCACGTGACAAAAAAAATCGAAAGAAAAATGTCCGGAACCTCGTTTTTTGAGCGCGTGAAAATGCCAGTGAATCCAGTTTTGGGCCAAAAAGTGGGTTTTTTCCCATTTTCGGGGGTCGAAAAAACCCATTTCCGGAAATGAAATTTCACGTTTTTTGGTCCGTACGTCCATTTTGTACCTCTATTTTAGCACGTGACAAAAAAAATCGAAAGAAAAATGTCCGAAACCTCGTTTTTTGAGCGCGTGAAAATGCCAGTGAATCCTGTTTTGGGCCAAAAAGTTGGTTTTTTCCCATTTTCGGGGGTCGAAAAAACCCATTTTCGGAAATGAAATTTCGCGTTTTTTGGTCCGTACGTCCATTTTGTACCTCTATTTTAGCACGTGACAAAAAAAATCGGAAGAAAAATGTCCGGAACCTCGATTTTTGAGCGCGTGAAAATGCAATTGAAACCAGTTTTGGGCCAAAAAGTGGGTTTTTTCCCATTTTCGGGGGTCGAAAAAACCCATTTCCAGAAATGAAATTTCGCATTTTTTGGTCCGTACGTCCATTTTGTACCTCTATTTTAGCACGTGACAAAAAAAATCGGAAGAAAAATGTCCGGAACCTCGATTTTTGAGCGCGTGAAAATGCAATTGAATCCAGTTTTGGGCCAAAAAGTGGGTTTTTTCCCATTTTCGGGGGTCGAAAAAACCCATTTCCAGAAATGAAATTTCGCGTTTTTTGGTCCGTACGTCCATTTTGTACCTCTATTTTAGCACGTGACAAAAAAAATCGGAAGAAAAATGTCCGGAACCTCGTTTTTTGAGCGCGTGAAAATGCCAGTGAATCCAGTTTTGGGCCAAAAGTGGGTTTTTTCCCATTTTCGGGGGTCGAAAAAACCCATTTCCGGAAATGAAATTTCACATTTTTTGGTCCGTACGTCCATTTTGTACCTCTATTTTAGCACGTGACAAAAAAATCGAAAGAAAAATGTCCGAAACCTCGTTTTTTGAGCGCGTGAAAATGGCAGTGAATCCAGTTTTGGGCCAAAAAGTGGGTTTTTTCCCATTTTCGGGGGTCGAAAAAACCCATTTCCGGAAATGAAATTTCACGTTTTTTGGTCCGTACGTCCATTTTGTACCTCTATTTTAGCACGTGACAAAAAAAATCGGAAGAAAAATGTCCGGAACCTCGTTTTTTGAGCGCGTGAAAATGGCAGTGAATCCAGTTTTGGGCCAAAAAGTGGGTTTTTTCCCATTTTCGGGGGTCCAAAAAACCCATTTCCGGAAATGAAATTTCGCATTTTTTGGTCCGTACGTCCATTTTGTACCTCTATTTTAGCACGTGACAAAAAAAATCGAAAGAAAAATGTCCGGAACCTCGTTTTTTGAGCGCGTGAAAATGCCAGTGAATCCAGTTTTGGGCCAAAAAGTGGGTTTTTTCCCATTTTCGGGGGTCGAAAAAACCCATTTCCGGAAATGAAATTTCACGTTTTTTGGTCCGTACGTCCATTTTGTACCTCTATTTTAGCACGTGACAAAAAAAATCGAAAGAAAAATGTCCGAAACCTCGTTTTTTGAGCGCGTGAAAATGCCAGTGAATCCTGTTTTGGGCCAAAAAGTTGGTTTTTTCCCATTTTCAGGGGTCGAAAAAACCCATTTTCGGAAATGAAATTTCGCGTTTTTTGGTCCGTACGTCCATTTTGTACCTCTATTTTAGCACGTGACAAAAAAAAGCGGAAGAAAAATGTCCGGAACCTCGATTTTTGAGCGCGTGAAAATGCAATTGAAACCAGTTTTGGGCCAAAAAGTGGGTTTTTTCCCATTTTCGGGGGTCGAAAAAACCCATTTCCAGAAATGAAATTTCGCATTTTTTGGTCCGTACGTCCATTTTGTACCTCTATTTTAGCACGTGACAAAAAAAATCGGAAGAAAAATGTCCGGAACCTCGATTTTTGAGCGCGTGAAAATGCAATTGAATCCAGTTTTGGGCCAAAAAGTGGGTTTTTTCCCATTTTCGGGGGTCGAAAAAACCCATTTCCAGAAATGAAATTTCGCGTTTTTTGGTCCGTACGTCCATTTTGTACCTCTATTTTAGCACGTGACAAAAAAAATCGGAAGAAAAATGTCCGGAACCTCGTTTTTTGAGCGCGTGAAAATGCCAGTGAATCCAGTTTTGGGCCAAAAGTGGGTTTTTTTCCCATTTTCGGGGGTCGAAAAAAACCCATTTCCGGAAATGAAATTTCACATTTTTTGGTCCGTACGTCCATTTTGTACCTCTATTTTAGCACGTGACAAAAAAATCGAAAGAAAAATGTCCGAAACCTCGTTTTTTGAGCGCGTGAAAATGGCAGTGAATCCAGTTTTGGGCCAAAAAGTGGGTTTTTTCCCATTTTCGGGGGTCGAAAAAACCCATTTCCGGAAATGAAATTTCACGTTTTTTGGTCCGTACGTCCATTTTGTACCTCTATTTTAGCACGTGACAAAAAAAATCGGAAGAAAAATGTCCGGAACCTCGTTTTTTGAGCGCGTGAAAATGGCAGTGAATCCAGTTTTGGGCCAAAAAGTTGGTTTTTTCCCATTTTCGGGGGTCGAAAAAACCCATTTCCGGAAATGAAATTTCACGTTTTTTGGTCCGTACGTCCATTTTGTACCTCTATTTTAGCACGTGACAAAAAAAATCGGAAGAAAAATGTCCGAAACCTCGTTTTTTGAGCGCGTGAAAATGCCAGTGAATCCAGTGTTGGGCCAAAAAGTGGGTTTTTTCCCATTTTCGGGGGTCAAAAAAACCCATTTCCGGAAATGAAATTTCGCGTTTTTTGGTCCGTACATCCATTTTGTACCTCTATTTTAGAACGTGACAAAAAAAATCGGAAGAAAAATGTCCGGAACCTCGATTTTTGAGCGCGTGAAAATGCCAGTGAAACCAGTTTTGGGCCAAAAAGTGGGTTTTTTCCCATTTTCGGGGGTCGAAAAAACCCATTTCCGGAAATGAAATTTCGCGTTTTTTGGTCCGTACGTCCATTTTGTACCTCTATTTTAGCACGTGACAAAAAAAATCGGAAGAAAAATGTCCGGAACCTCGTTTTTTGAGCGCGTGAAAATGCCAGTGAATCCAGTTTTGGGCCAAAAAGTGGGTTTTTTCCCATTTTCGGGGGTCGAAAAAACCCATTTCCGGAAATCAAATTTCACATTTTTTGGTCCGTACGTCCATTTTGTACCTCTATTTTAGCACGTGACAAAAAAAATCGAAAGAAAAATGTCCGGAACCTCGTTTTTTGAGCGCGTGAAAATGCCAGTGAATCCAGTTTTGGGCCAAAAAGTGGGTTTTTTCCCATTTTCGGGGGTCGAAAAAACCCATTTCCGGAAATGAAATTTCACGTTTTTTGGTCCGTACGTCCATTTTGTACCTCTATTTTAGCACGTGACAAAAAAAATCGGAAGAAAATTGTCCGAAACCTCGTTTTTTGAGCGCGTGAAAATGCCAGTGAATCCAGTTTTGGGCAAAAAAGTTGGTTTTTTCCCATTTTCAGGGGTCGAAAAAACCCATTTTCGGAAATGAAATTTCGCGTTTTTTGGTCCGTACGTCCATTTTGTACCTCTATTTTAGCACGTGACAAAAAAAAAGCGGAAGAAAAATGTCCGGAACCTCGATTTTTGAGCGCGTGAAAATGCAATTGAAACCAGTTTTGGGCCAAAAAGTGGGTTTTTTCCCATTTTCGGGGGTCGAAAAAACCCATTTCCAGAAATGAAATTTCGCATTTTTTGGTCCGTACGTCCATTTTGTACCTCTATTTTAGCACGTGACAAAAAAAATCGGAAGAAAAATGTCCGGAACCTCGATTTTTGAGCGCGTGAAAATGCAATTGAATCCAGTTTTG
The DNA here is from genome assembly GCA_030848705.1 of Heracleum sosnowskyi. Taxonomy (NCBI): domain Eukaryota; kingdom Viridiplantae; phylum Streptophyta; class Magnoliopsida; order Apiales; family Apiaceae; genus Heracleum; species Heracleum sosnowskyi. The sequence goes on from JAUIZM010000158.1 coordinate 96,997, forward strand.
GGCCAAAAAGTGGGTTTTTTCCCATTTTCGGGGGTCGAAAAAACCCATTTCCAGAAATGAAATTTCGCGTTTTTTGGTCCGTACGTCCATTTTGTACCTCTATTTTAGCACGTGACAAAAAAAATCGGAAGAAAAATGTCCGGAACCTCGTTTTTTGAGCGCGTGAAAATGCCAGTGAATCCAGTTTTGGGCCAAAAGTGGGTTTTTTCCCATTTTCGGGGGTCGAAAAAACCCATTTCCGGAAATGAAATTTCACATTTTTTGGTCCGTACGTCCATTTTGTACCTCTATTTTAGCACGTGACAAAAAAATCGAAAGAAAAATGTCCGAAACCTCGTTTTTTGAGCGCGTGAAAATGGCAGTGAATCCAGTTTTGGGCCAAAAAGTGGGTTTTTTCCCATTTTCGGGGGTCGAAAAAACCCATTTCCGGAAATGAAATTTCACGTTTTTTGGTCCGTACGTCCATTTTGTACCTCTATTTTAGCACGTGACAAAAAAAATCGGAAGAAAAATGTCCGGAACCTCGTTTTTTGAGCGCGTGAAAATGGCAGTGAATCCAGTTTTGGGCCAAAAAGTTGGGTTTTTCCCATTTTCGGGGGTCGAAAAAACCCATTTCCGGAAATGAAATTTCACGTTTTTTGGTCCGTACGTCCATTTTGTACCTCTATTTTAGCACGTGACAAAAAAAATCGGAAGAAAAATGTCCGAAACCTCGTTTTTTGAGCGCGTGAAAATGCCAGTGAATCCAGTGTTGGGCCAAAAAGTGGGTTTTTTCCCATTTTCGGGGGTCAAAAAAACCCATTTCCGGAAATGAAATTTCGCGTTTTTTGGTCCGTACATCCATTTTGTACCTCTATTTTAGAACGTGACAAAAAAAATCGGAAGAAAAATGTCCGGAACCTCGATTTTTGAGCGCGTGAAAATGCCAGTGAAACCAGTTTTGGGCCAAAAAGTGGGTTTTTTCCCATTTTCGGGGGTCGAAAAAACCCATTTCCGGAAATGAAATTTCGCGTTTTTTGGTCCGTACGTCCATTTTGTACCTCTATTTTAGCACGTGACAAAAAAAATCGGAAGAAAAATGTCCGGAACCTCGTTTTTTGAGCGCGTGAAAATGCCAGTGAATCCAGTTTTGGGCCAAAAAGTGGGTTTTTTCCCATTTTCGGGGGTCGAAAAAACCCATTTCCGGAAATCAAATTTCACATTTTTTGGTCCGTACGTCCATTTTGTACCTCTATTTTAGCACGTGACAAAAAAAATCGAAAGAAAAATGTCCGGAACCTCGTTTTTTGAGCGCGTGAAAATGCCAGTGAATCCAGTTTTGGGCCAAAAAGTGGGTTTTTTCCCATTTTCGGGGGTCGAAAAAACCCATTTCCGGAAATGAAATTTCACGTTTTTTGGTCCGTACGTCCATTTTGTACCTCTATTTTAGCACGTGACAAAAAAAATCGGAAGAAAATTGTCCGAAACCTCGTTTTTTGAGCGCGTGAAAATGCCAGTGAATCCAGTTTTGGGCAAAAAAGTTGGTTTTTTCCCATTTTCGGGGGTCGAAAAAACCCATTTCCAGAAATGAAATTTCACGTTTTTTGGTCCGTACGTCCATTTTGTACCTCTATTTTAGCACGTGACAAAAAAAATCGGAAGAAAAATGTCCGAAACCTCGTTTTTTGAGCGCGTGAAAATACCAGTGAATCCAGTTTTGGGCCAAAAAGGGGGTTTTTTCCCATTTTCGGGGGTCGAAAAAACCCATTTCCGGAAATGAAATTTCGCGTTTTTTGGTCCGTACGTCCATTTTGTACCTCTATTTTAGCACTGACAAAAAAAATCGGAAGAAAAATGTCCGGAACCTCGATTTTTGAGCGCGTGAAAATGCCAGTGAAACCAGTTTTGTGCCAAAAAGTGGGTTTTTTCCCATTTTCGGGGGTCGAAAAAACCCATTTCCGGAAATGAAATTTCGTGTTTTTTGGTCCGTACGTCCATTTTGTACCTCTATTTTAGCACGTGACAAAAAAAATCGGAAGAAAAATGTCCGGAACCTCGTTTTTTGAGCGCGTGAAAATGCCAGTGAATCCAGTTTTGGGCCAAAAAGTGGGTTTTTTCCCATTTTCGGGGGTCGAAAAAACCCTTTTCCGGAAATCAAATTTCACATTTTTTGGTCCGTACGTCCATTTTGTACCTCTATTTTAGCACGTGACAAAAAAAATCGAAAGAAAAATGTCCGGAACCTCGGTTTTTGAGCGCGTGAAAATGCCAGTGAATCCAGTTTTGGGCCAAAAAGTGGGTTTTTTCCCATTTTCGGGGGTCGAAAAAACCCATTTCCTGAAATGAAATTTCGCATTTTTTGGTCCGTACGTCCATTTTGTACCTCTATTTTAGCAGTGACAAAAAAAATCGGAAGAAAAATGTCCGGAACCTCGATTTTTGAGCGCGTGAAAATGCCAGTGAAACCAGTTTTGGGCCAAAAAGTGGGTTTTTTCCCATTTTCGGGGGTCGAAAAAACCCATTTCCGGAAATGAAATTTCGCGTTTTTTGGTCCGTACGTCCATTTTGTACCTCTATTTTAGCACGTGACAAAAAAAAATCGGAAGAAAAATGTCCGGAACCTCGTTTTTTGAGCGCGTGAAAATGCCAGTGAATCCCAGTTTTGGGCCAAAAAGTGGGTTTTTTCCCATTTTCGGGGGTCGAAAAAACCCATTTCCGGAAATCAAATTTCACATTTTTTGGTCCGTACGTCCATTTTGTACCTCTATTTTAGCACGTGACAAAAAAAATCGAAAGAAAAATGTCCGGAACCTCGTTTTTTGAGCGCGTGAAAATGCCAGTGAATCCAGTTTTGGGCCAAAAAGTGGGTTTTTTCCCATTTTCGGGGGTCGAAAAAACCCATTTCCGGAAATGAAATTTCACATTTTTTGGTCCGTACGTCCATTTTGTACCTCTATTTTAGCACGTGACAAAAAAAATCGAAAGAAAAATGTCCGGAACCTCGTTTTTTGAGCGCGTGAAAATGCCAGTGAAACCAGTTTTGGGCCAAAAAGTGGGTTTTTTCCCATTTTCGGGGGTCGAAAAAACCCATTTCCGGAAATGAAATTTCGCGTTTTTTGGTCCGTACGTCCATTTTGTACCTCTATTTTAGCACGTGACAAAAAAAATCGGAAGAAAAATGTCCGGAACCTCGTTTTTTGAGCGCGTGAAAATGCCAGTGAATCCAGTTTTGGGCCAAAAAGTGGGTTTTTTCCCATTTTCGGGGGTCGAAAAAACCCATTTCCGTAAATCAAATTTCACATTTTTTGGTCCGTACGTCCATTTTGTACCTCTATTTTAGCACGTGAAAAAAAAAATCGAAAGAAAAATGTCCGGAACCTCGTTTTTTGAGCGCGTGAAAATGCCAGTGAATCCAGTTTTGGGCCAAAAAGTGGGTTTTTTCCCATTTTCGGGGGTCGAAAAAACCCATTTCCGGAAATGAAATTTCACATTTTTTGGTCCGTACGTCCATTTTGTACCTCTATTTTAGCACGTGACAAAAAAAATCGAAAGAAAAATGTCCGGAACCTCGTTTTTTGAGCGCGTGAAAATGCCAGTGAATCCAGTTTTGGGCCAAAAAGTGGGTTTTTTCCCATTTTCGGGGTCGAAAAAACCCATTTCCGGAAATGAAATTTCGCGTTTTTTGGTCTGTACGTCCATTTTCTACCTCTATTTTAGCACGTGACAAAAAAAATCGGAAGAAAATTGTCCGCAACCTCGTTTTTTGAGCGCGTGAAAATGCCAGTGAATCCAGTTTTGGGCCAAAAAGTGGGTTTTTTCCCATTTTCGGGGGTCCAAAAAACCCATTTCCGGAAATGAAATTTCACATTTTTTGGTCCGTACGTCCATTTTGTACCTCTATTTTAGCACGTGAAAAAAAAAATCGAAAGAAAAATGTCCGGAACCTCGTTTTTTGAGCGCGTGAAAATGCCAGTGAATCCAGTTTTGGGCCAAAAAGTGGGTTTTTTCCCATTTTCGGGGGTCGAAAAAACCCATTTCCGGAAATGAAATTTCACGTTTTTTGGTCCGTACGTCCATTTTGTACCTCTATTTTAGCACGTGACAAAAAAAATCGGAAGAAAAATGTCCGCAACCTCGTTTTTTGAGCGCGTGAAAATGCCAGTGAATCCTGTTTTGGGCCAAAAAGTGGGTTTTTTCCCATTTTCGGGGGTCGAAAAAACCCATTTCCGGAAATGAAATATCGCGTTTTTTGGTCCGTACGTCCATTTTGTACCTCTATTTTAGCACGTGACAAAAAAAATCGGAAGAAAAATGTCCGAAACCTCGTTTTTTGAGCGCGTGAAAATACCAGTGAATCCAGTTTTGGGCCAAAAAGTGGGTTTTTTCCCATTTTCGGGGGTCGAAAAAACCCATTTCCGGAAATGAAATTTCGCGTTTTTTGGTCCGTACGTCCATTTTGTACCTCTATTTTAGCACTGACAAAAAAAATCGGAAGAAAAATGTCCGGAACCTCGATTTTTGAGCGCGTGAAAATGCCAGTGAAACCAGTTTTGGGCCAAAAAGTGGGTTTTTTCCCATTTTCGGGGGTCGAAAAAACCCATTTCCGGAAATGAAATTTCGTGTTTTTTGGTCCGTACGTCCATTTTGTACCTCTATTTTAGCACGTGACAAAAAAAATCGGAAGAAAAATGTCCGGAACCTCGTTTTTTGAGCGCGTGAAAATGCCAGTGAATCCAGTTTTGGGCCAAAAAGTGGGTTTTTTCCCATTTTCGGGGGTCGAAAAAACCCTTTTCCGGAAATCAAATTTCACATTTTTTGGTCCGTACGTCCATTTTGTACCTCTATTTTAGCACGTGACAAAAAAAATCGAAAGAAAAATGTCCGGAACCTCGTTTTTTGAGCGCGTGAAAATGCCAGTGAATCCAGTTTTGGGCCAAAAAGTGGGTTTTTTCCCATTTTCGGGGGTCGAAAAAACCCATTTCAGGAAATGAAATTTCGCGTTTTTTGGTCCGTACGTCCATTTTGTACCTCTATTTTAGCACGTGACAAAAAAAATCGGAAGAAAAATGTCCGGAACCTCGATTTTTGAGCGCGTGAAAATGCCAGTGAAACCAGTTTTGGGCCAAAAAGTGGGTTTTTTCCCATTTTCGGGGGTCGAAAAAACCCATTTCCGGAAATGAAATTTCGCGTTTTTTGGTCCGTACGTCCATTTTGTACCTCTATTTTAGCACGTGACAAAAAAAATCGGAAGAAAAATGTCCGGAACCTCGTTTTTTGAGCGCGTGAAAATGCCAGTGAATCCAGTTTTGGGCCAAAAAGTGGGTTTTTTCCCATTTTCGGGGGTCGAAAAAACCCATTTCCGGAAATGAAATTTCGTGTTTTTTGGTCCGTACGTCCATTTTGTACCTCTATTTTAGCACGTGACAAAAAAAATCGGAAGAAAAATGTCCGGAACCTCGTTTTTTGAGCGCGTGAAAATGCCAGTGAATCCAGTTTTGGGCCAAAAAGTGGGTTTTTTCCCATTTTCGGGGGTCGAAAAAACCCTTTTCCGGAAATCAAATTTCACATTTTTTGGTCCGTACGTCCATTTTGTACCTCTATTTTAGCACGTGACAAAAAAAATCTTAAGAAAAATGTCCGGAACCTCGTTTTTTGAGCGCGTGAAAATGCCAGTGAATCCAGTTTTGGGCCAAAAAGTGGGTTTTTTCCCATTTTCGGGGGTCGAAAAAACCCATTTCCGGAAATGAAATTTCGCGTTTTTTGGTCCGTACGTCCATTTTGTACCTCTATTTTAGCACGTGACAAAAAAATCGAAAGAAAAATGTCCGGAACCTCATTTTTTGAGCGCGTGAAAATGCCAGTGAATCCAGTTTTGGGCCAAAAAGTGGGTTTTTTCCCATTTTCGGGGGTCGAAAAAACCCATTTCCGGAAATGAAATATCGCGTTTTTTGGTCCGTACGTCCATTTTGTACCTCTATTTTAGCACGTGACAAAAAAAATCGGAAGAAAAATGTCCGAAACCTCGTTTTTTGAGCGCGTGAAAATACCAGTGAATCCAGTTTTGGGCCAAAAAGTGGGTTTTTTCCCATTTTCGGGGGTCGAAAAAACCCATTTCCGGAAATGAAATTTCGCGTTTTTTGGTCCGTACGTCCATTTTGTACCTCTATTTTAGCACTGACAAAAAAAATCGGAAGAAAAATGTCCGGAACCTCGATTTTTGAGCGCGTGAAAATGCCAGTGAAACCAGTTTTGGGCCAAAAAGTGGGTTTTTTCCCATTTTCGGGGGTCGAAAAAACCCATTTCCGGAAATGAAATTTCGTGTTTTTTGGTCCGTACGTCCATTTTGTACCTCTATTTTAGCACGTGACAAAAAAAATCGGAAGAAAAATGTCCGGAACCTCGTTTTTTGAGCGCGTGAAAATGCCAGTGAATCCAGTTTTGGGCCAAAAAGTGGGTTTTTTCCCATTTTCGGGGGTCGAAAAAACCCTTTTCCGGAAATCAAATTTCACATTTTTTGGTCCGTACGTCCATTTTGTACCTCTATTTTAGCACGTGACAAAAAAAATCGAAAGAAAAATGTCCGGAACCTCGTTTTTTGAGCGCGTGAAAATGCCAGTGAATCCAGTTTTGGGCCAAAAAGTGGGTTTTTTCCCATTTTCGGGGGTCGAAAAAACCCATTTCCGGAAATGAAATTTCGCGTTTTTTGGTCCGTACGTCCATTTTGTACCTCTATTTTAGCACGTGACAAAAAAAATCGGAAGAAAAATGTCCGGAACCTCGAATTTTGAGTGCGTGAAAATGCCAGTGAAACCAGTTTTGGGCCAAAAAGTGGGTTTTTTCCCATTTTCGGGGGTCGAAAAAACCCATTTCCGGAAATGAAATTTCGCGTTTTTTGGTCCGTACGTCCATTTTGTACCTCTATTTTAGCACGTGACAAAAAAAATCGGAAGAAAAATGTCCGGAACCTCGTTTTTTGAGCGCGTGAAAATGCCAGTGAATCCAGTTTTGGGCCAAAAAGTGGGTTTTTTCCCATTTTCGGGGGTCGAAAAAACCCATTTCCGGAAATCAAATTTCACATTTTTTGGTCCGTACGTCCATTTTGTACCTCTATTTTAGCACGTGACAAAAAAAATCGAAAGAAAAATGTCCGGAACCTCGTTTTTTGAGCGCGTGAAAATGCTAGTGAATCCAGTTTTGGGCCAAAAAGTGGGTTTTTTCCCATTTTCGGGGGTCGAAAAAACCCATTTCCGGAAATGAAATTTCACATTTTTTGGTCCGTACGTCCATTTTGTACCTCTATTTTAGCACGTGACAAAAAAAATCGAAAGAAAAATGTCCGGAACCTCGTTTTTTTAGCGCGTGAAAATGCCAGTGAATCCAGTTTTGGGCCAAAAAGTGGGTTTTTTCCCATTTTCGGGGTCGAAAAAACCCATTTCCGGAAATGAAATTTCGCGTTTTTTGGTCTGTACGTCCATTTTGTACCTCTATTTTAGCACGTGACAAAAAAAATCGGAAGAAAATTGTCCGAAACCTCGTTTTTTGAGCGCGTGAAAATGCCAGTGAATCCAGTTTTGGGCCAAAAAGTGGGTTTTTTCCCATTTTCGGGGGTCCAAAAAACCCATTTCCGGAAATGAAATTTCACATTTTTTGGTCCGTACGTCCATTTTGTACCTCTATTTTAGCACGTGAAAAAAAAAATCGAAAGAAAAATGTCCGGAACCTCGTTTTTTGAGCGCGTGAAAATGCCAGTGAATCCAGTTTTGGGCCAAAAAGTGGGTTTTTTCCCATTTTCGGGGGTCGAAAAAACCCATTTCCGGAAATGAAATTTCACGTTTTTTGGTCCGTACGTCCATTTTGTACCTCTATTTTAGCACGTGACAAAAAAAATCGGAAGAAAAATGTCCGAAACCTCGTTTTTTGAGCGCGTGAAAATGCCAGTGAATCCTGTTTTGGGCCAAAAAGTTGGTTTTTTCCCATTTTCGGGGGTCGAAAAAACCCATTTTCGGAAATGAAATTTTGCGTTTTTTGGTCCGTACGTCCATTTTGTACCTCTATTTTAGCACGTGACAAAAAAAATCGGAAGAAAAATGTCCGGAACCTCGATTTTTGAGCGCGTGAAAATGCAATTGAAACCAGTTTTGGGCCAAAAAGTGGGTTTTTTCCCATTTTCGGGGGTCGAAAAAACCCATTTCCGGAAATGAAATTTCGCGTTTTTTGGTCCGTACGTCCATTTTGTACCTCTATTTTAGCACGTGACAAAAAAAATCGGAAGAAAAATGTCCGGAACCTCGTTTTTTGAGCGCGTGAAAATGCCAGTGAATCCAGTTTTGGGCCAAAAGTGGGTTTTTTCCCATTTTCGGGGGTCGAAAAAACCCATTTCCGGAAATGAAATATCGCGTTTTTTGGTCCGTACGTCCATTTTGTACCTCTATTTTAGCACGTGACAAAAAAAATCGGAAGAAAATTGTCCGAAACCTCGTTTTTTGAGCGCGTGAAAATGCTAGTGAATCCAGTTTTGGGCCAAAAAGTTGGTTTTTTCCCATTTTCGGGGGTCGAAAAAACCCATTTCCGGAAATGAAATTTCACGTTTTTTGGTCCGTACGTCCATTTTGTACCTCTATTTTAGCACGTGACAAAAAAAATCGGAAGAAAAATGTCCGAAACCTCGTTTTTTGAGCGCGTGAAAATGCCAGTGAATCCAGTGTTGGGCCAAAAAGTGGGTTTTTTCCCATTTTCGGGGGTCGAAAAAACCCATTTCCGGAAATGAAATTTCGCGTTTTTTGGTCCGTACATCCATTTTGTACCTCTATTTTAGCACGTGACAAAAAAAATCGGAAGAAAAATGTCCGGAACCTCGATTTTTGAGCGCGTGAAAATGCCAGTGAATCCAGTTTTGGGCCAAAAAGTGGGTTTTTTCCCATTTTCGGGGGTCGAAAAAACCCATTTCCGGAAATGAAATTTCGCGTTTTTTGGTCCGTACGTCCATTTTGTACCTCTATTTTAGCACGTGACAAAAAAAATCGGAAGAAAAATGTCCGAAACCTCGTTTTTTGAGCGCGTGAAAATGCCAGTGAATCCAGTGTTGGGCCAAAAAGTGGGTTTTTTCCCATTTTCGGGGGTCGAAAAAACCCATTTCCGGAAATGAAATTTCGCGTTTTTTGGTCCGTACATCCATTTTGTACCTCTATTTTAGCACGTGACAAAAAAAATCGGAAGAAAAATGTCCGGAACCTCGATTTTTGAGCGCGTGAAAATGCAATTGAAACCAGTTTTGGGCCAAAAAGTGGGTTTTTTCCCATTTTCGGGGGTCGAAAAAACCCATTTCCGGAAATGAAATTTCGCGTTTTTTGGTCCGTACGTCCATTTTGTACCTCTATTTTAGCACGTGACAAAAAAAATCGGAAGAAAAATGTCCGGAACCTCGTTTTTTGAGCGCGTGAAAATGCCAGTGAATCCAGTTTTGGGCCAAAAAGTGGGTTTTTTCCCATTTTCGGGGGTCGAAAAAACCCATTTCCGGAAATGAAATTTCGCGTTTTTTGGTCCGTACGTCCATTTTGTACCTCTATTTTAGCACGTGACAAAAAAAATCGGAAGAAAAATGTCCGAAACCTCGTTTTTTGAGCGCGTGAAAATGCCAGTGAATCCAGTGTTGGGCCAAAAAGTGGGTTTTTTCCCATTTTCGGGGGTCGAAAAAACCCATTTTCGGAAATGAAATTTTGCGTTTTTTGGTCCGTACGTCCATTTTGTACCTCTATTTTAGCACGTGACAAAAAAAATCGGAAGAAAAATGTCCGGAACCTCGATTTTTGAGCGCGTGAAAATGCCAGTGAATCCAGTTTTGGGCCAAAAAGTGGGTTTTTTCCCATTTTCGGGGGTCGAAAAAACCCATTTCCGGAAATGAAATTTCGCGTTTTTTGGTCCGTACGTCCATTTTGTACCTCTATTTTAGCACGTGACAAAAAAAATCGGAAGAAAAATGTCCGAAACCTCGTTTTTTGAGCGCGTGAAAATGCCAGTGAATCCAGTGTTGGGCCAAAAAGTGGGTTTTTTCCCATTTTCGGGGGTCGAAAAAACCCATTTTCGGAAATGAAATTTTGCGTTTTTTGGTCCGTACGTCCATTTTGTACCTCTATTTTAGCACGTGACAAAAAAAATCGGAAGAAAAATGTCCGGAACCTCGATTTTTGAGCGCGTGAAAATGCAATTGAAACCAGTTTTGGGCCAAAAAGTGGGTTTTTTCCCATTTTCGGGGGTCGAAAAAACCCATTTCCGGAAATGAAATTTCGCGTTTTTTGGTCCGTACGTCCATTTTGTACCTCTATTTTAGCACGTGACAAAAAAAATCGGAAGAAAAATGTCCGGAACCTCGTTTTTTGAGCGCGTGAAAATGCCAGTGAATCCAGTTTTGGGCCAAAAGTGGGTTTTTTCCCATTTTCGGGGGTCGAAAAAACCCATTTCCGGAAATGAAATATCGCGTTTTTTGGTCCGTACGTCCATTTTGTACCTCTATTTTAGCACGTGACAAAAAAAATCGGAAGAAAATTGTCCGAAACCTCGTTTTTTGAGCGCGTGAAAATGCTAGTGAATCCAGTTTTGGGCCAAAAAGTTGGTTTTTTCCCATTTTCGGGGGTCGAAAAAACCCATTTCCGGAAATGAAATTTCACGTTTTTTGGTCCGTACGTCCATTTTGTACCTCTATTTTAGCACGTGACAAAAAAAATCGGAAGAAAAATGTCCGAAACCTCGTTTTTTGAGCGCGTGAAAATGCCAGTGAATCCAGTGTTGGGCCAAAAAGTGGGTTTTTTCCCATTTTCGGGGGTCGAAAAAACCCATTTCCGGAAATGAAATTTCGCGTTTTTTGGTCCGTACATCCATTTTGTACCTCTATTTTAGCACGTGACAAAAAAAATCGGAAGAAAAATGTCCGGAACCTCGATTTTTGAGCGCGTGAAAATGCCAGTGAATCCAGTTTTGGGCCAAAAAGTGGGTTTTTTCCCATTTTCGGGGGTCGAAAAAACCCATTTCCGGAAATGAAATTTCGCGTTTTTTGGTCCGTACGTCCATTTTGTACCTCTATTTTAGCACGTGACAAAAAAAATCGGAAGAAAAATGTCCGAAACCTCGTTTTTTGAGCGCGTGAAAATGCCAGTGAATCCAGTGTTGGGCCAAAAAGTGGGTTTTTTCCCATTTTCGGGGGTCGAAAAAACCCATTTCCGGAAATGAAATTTCGCGTTTTTTGGTCCGTACATCCATTTTGTACCTCTATTTTAGCACGTGACAAAAAAAATCGGAAGAAAAATGTCCGGAACCTCGATTTTTGAGCGCGTGAAAATGCCAGTGAATCCAGTTTTGGGCCAAAAAGTGGGTTTTTTCCCATTTTCGGGGGTCGAAAAAACCCATTTCCGGAAATGAAATTTCGCGTTTTTTGGTCCGTACGTCCATTTTGTACCTCTATTTTAGCACGTGACAAAAAAAATCGGAAGAAAAATGTCCGGAACCTCGTTTTTTGAGCGCGTGAAAATGCCAGTGAATCCAGTTTTGGGGCAAAAAGTGGGTTTTTTCCCATTTTCGGGGGTCGAAAAAACCCATTTCCGGAAATCAAATTTCACATTTTTTGGTCCGTACGTCCATTTTGTACCTCTATTTTAGCACGTGACAAAAAAAATCGAAAGAAAAATGTCCGGAACCTCGTTTTTTGAGCGCGTGAAAATGCCAGTGAATCCAGTTTTGGGCCAAAAAGTGGGTTTTTTCCCATTTTCGGGGGTCGAAAAAACCCATTTCCGGAAATGAAATTTCGCGTTTTTTGGTCCGTACGTCCATTTTGTACCTCTATTTTAGCACGTGACAAAAAAAATCGGAAGAAAATTGTCCGAAACCTCATTTTTTGAGCGCGTGAAAATGCCAGTGAATCCAGTTTTGGGCCAAAAAGTGGGTTTTTCCCATTTTCGGGGGTCCAAAAAACCCATTTCCGGAAATGAAATTTCACATTTTTTGGTCCGTACGTCCATTTTGTACCTCTATTTTAGCACGTGACAAAAAAAATCGAAAGAAAAATGTCCGGAACCTCGTTTTTTGAGCGCGTGAAAATGCCAGTGAATCCAGTTTTGGGCCAAAAAGTGGGTTTTTTCCCATTTTCGGGGGTCGAAAAAACCCATTTCCGGAAATGAAATTTCACGTTTTTTGGTCCGTACGTCCATTTTGTACCTCTATTTTAGCACGTGACAAAAAAAATCGGAAGAAAAATGTCCGAAACCTCGTTTTTTGAGTGCGTGAAAATGCCAGTGAATCCTGTTTTGGGCCAAAAAGTTGGTTTTTTCCCATTTTCGGGGGTCGAAAAAACTCATTTTCGGAAATGAAATTTTGCGTTTTTTGGTCCGTACGTCCATTTTGTACCTCTATTTTAGCACGTGACAAAAACAATCGGAAGAAAAATGTCCGGAACCTCGATTTTTGAGCGCGTGAAAATGCAATTGAAACCAGTTTTGGGCCAAAAAGTGGGTTTTTTCCCATTTTCGGGGGTCGAAAAAACCCATTTCCGGAAATGAAATTTCGCGTTTTTTGGTCCGTACGTCCATTTTGTACCTCTATTTTAGCACGTGACAAAAAAAATCGGAAGAAAATTGTCCGAAACCTCGTTTTTTGAGCGCGTGAAAATGCCAGTGAATCCAGTTTTGGGCCAAAAAGTGGGTTTTTCCCATTTTCGGGGGTCCAAAAAACCCATTTCCGGAAATGAAATTTCACATTTTTTGGTCCGTACGTCCATTTTGTACCTCTATTTTAGCACGTGACAAAAAAAATCGAAAGAAAAATGTCCGGAACCTCGTTTTTTGAGCGCGTGAAAATGCAATTGAAACCAGTTTTGGGCCAAAAAGTGGGTTTTTTCCCATTTTCGGGGGTCGAAAAAACCCATTTCCGGAAATGAAATTTCGCGTTTTTTGGTCCGTACGTCCATTTTGTACCTCTATTTTAGCACGTGACAAAAAAAATCGGAAGAAAAATGTCCGGAACCTCGTTTTTTGAGCGCGTGAAAATGCCAGTGAATCCAGTTTTGGGCCAAAAGTGGGTTTTTTCCCATTTTCGGGGGTCGAAAAAACCCATTTCCGGAAATGAAATTTCACATTTTTTGGTCCGTACGTCCATTTTGTACCTCTATTTTAGCACGTGACAAAAAAATCGGAAGAAAAATGTCCGGAACCTCGTTTTTTGAGCGCGTGAAAATGCCAGTGAATCCAGTTTTGGGCCAAAAAGTGGGTTTTTTCCCATTTTCGGGGGTCGAAAAAACCCATTTCCGGAAATGAAATATCGCGTTTTTTGGTCCGTACGTCCATTTTGTACCTCTATTTTAGCACGTGACAAAAAAAATCGGAAGAAAAATGTCCGGAACCTCGTTTTTTGAGCGCGTGAAAATGCCAGTGAATCCAGTTTTGGGCCAAAAGTGGGTTTTTTCCCATTTTCGGGGGTCGAAAAAACCCATTTCCGGAAATGAAATTTCACATTTTTTGGTCCGTACGTCCATTTTGTACCTCTATTTTAGCACGTGACAAAAAAATCGGAAGAAAAATGTCCGGAACCTCGTTTTTTGAGCGCGTGAAAATGCCAGTGAATCCAGTTTTGGGCCAAAAAGTGGGTTTTTTCCCATTTTCGGGGGTCGAAAAAACCCATTTCCGGAAATGAAATTTCACGTTTTTTGGTCCGTACGTCCATTTTGTACCTCTATTTTAGCACGTGACAAAAAAAAATCGGAAGAAAAATGTCCGAAACCTCGTTTTTTGAGCGCGTGAAAATGCCAGTGAATCCAGTTTTGGGCCAAAAAGTTGGTTTTTTCCCATTTTCGGGGGTCGAAAAAACCCATTTCCGGAAATGAAATTTCACATTTTTTGGTCCGTACGTCCATTTTGTACCTCTATTTTAGCACGTGACAAAAAAAATCGGAAGAAAAATGTCCGGAACCTCGTTTTTTGAGCGCGTGAAAATGCCAGTGAATCCAGTTTTGGGCCAAAAAGTGGGTTTTTTCCCATTTTCGGGGGTCGAAAAAACCCATTTCCGGAAATGAAATTTCACATTTTTTGGTCCGTACGTCCATTTTGTACCTCTATTTTAGCACGTGACAAAAAAAATCGGAAGAAAAATGTCCGAAACCTCGTTTTTTGAGCGCGTGAAAATGCCAGTGAATCCAGTGTTGGGCCAAAAAGTGGGTTTTTTCCCATTTTCGGGGGTCGAAAAAACCCATTTCCGGAAATGAAATTTCGCGTTTTTTGGTCCGTACATCCATTTTGTACCTCTATTTTAGCACGTGACAAAAAAAATCGGAAGAAAAATGTCCGGAACCTCGATTTTTGAGCGCGTGAAAATGCCAGTGAAACCAGTTTTGGGCCAAAAAGTGGGTTTTTTTCCCATTTTCGGGGGTCGAAAAAAACCCATTTCCGGAAATGAAATTTCGCGTTTTTTGGTCCGTACGTCCATTTTGTACCTCTATTTTAGCACGTGACAAAAAAAATCGGAAGAAAAATGTCCGGAACCTCGTTTTTTGAGCGCGTATTTTGTACCTCTATTTTAGCACGTGACAAAAAAAATCGGAAGAAAATTGTCCGAAACCTCGTTTTTTGAGCGCGTGAAAATGCCAGTGAAACCAGTTTTGGGCCAAAAAGTGGGTTTTTTCCCATTTTCGGGGGTCGAAAAAACCCATTTCCGGAAATGAAATTTCACATTTTTTGGTCCGTACGTCCATTTTGTACCTCTATTTTAGCACGTGACAAAAAAAATCGGAAGAAAAATGTCCGAAACCTCGTTTTTTGAGCGCGTGAAAATGCCAGTGAATCCAGTGTTGGGCCAAAAAGTGGGTTTTTTCCCATTTTCGGGGGTCGAAAAAACCCATTTCCGGAAATGAAATATCGCGTTTTTTGGTCCGTACGTCCATTTTGTACCTCTATTTTAGCACGTGACAAAAAAATCGGAAGAAAAAAGTCCGGAACCTCGTTTTTTGAGCGCGTGAAAATGCCAGTGAATCCAGTTTTGGGCCAAAAAGTTGGTTTTTTCCCATTTTCGGGGGTCGAAAAAACCCATTTCCGGAAATGAAATTTCACGTTTTTTGGTCCGTACGTCCATTTTGTACCTCTATTTTAGCACGTGACAAAAAAAATCGGAAGAAAAATGTCCGGAACCTCGTTTTTTGAGCGCGTGAAAATGCCAGTGAATCCTGTTTTGGGCCAAAAAGTGGGTTTTTTCCCATTTTCGGGGGTCGAAAAAACCCATTTCCGGAAATGAAATTTCACATTTTTTGGTCCGTACGTCCATTTTGTACCTCTATTTTAGCACGTGACAAAAAAAATCGGAAGAAAAATGTCCGAAACCTCGTTTTTTGAGCGCGTGAAAATGCCAGTGAATCCAGTGTTGGGCCAAAAAGTGGGTTTTTTCCCATTTTCGGGGGTCGAAAAAACCCATTTCCGGAAATGAAATTTCGCGTTTTTTGGTCCGTACATCCATTTTGTACCTCTATTTTAGCACGTGACAAAAAAAATCGGAAGAAAAATGTCCGGAACCTCGTTTTTTGAGCGCGTGAAAATGCCAGTGAATCCAGTTTTGGGCCAAAAGTGGGTTTTTTCCCATTTTCGGGGGTCGAAAAAACCCATTTCCGGAAATGAAATTTCACATTTTTTGGTCCGTACGTCCATTTTGTACCTCTATTTTAGCACGTGACAAAAAAATCGGAAGAAAAATGTCCGGAACCTCGTTTTTTGAGCGCGTGAAAATGCCAGTGAATCCAGTTTTGGGCCAAAAAGTGGGTTTTTTCCCATTTTCGGGGGTCGAAAAAACCCATTTCCGGAAATGAAATTTCACGTTTTTTGGTCCGTACGTCCATTTTGTACCTCTATTTTAGCACGTGACAAAAAAAATCGGAAGAAAAATGTCCGAAACCTCGTTTTTTGAGCGCGTGAAAATGCCAGTGAATCCAGTTTTGGGCCAAAAAGTTGGTTTTTTCCCATTTTCGGGGGTCGAAAAAACCCATTTCCGGAAATGAAATTTCACATTTTTTGGTCCGTACGTCCATTTTGTACCTCTATTTTAGCACGTGACAAAAAAAATCGGAAGAAAAATGTCCGGAACCTCGTTTTTTGAGCGCGTGAAAATGCCAGTGAATCCAGTTTTGGGCCAAAAAGTGGGTTTTTTCCCATTTTCGGGGGTCGAAAAAACCCATTTCCGGAAATGAAATTTCACATTTTTTGGTCCGTACGTCCATTTTGTACCTCTATTTTAGCACGTGACAAAAAAAATCGGAAGAAAAATGTCCGAAACCTCGTTTTTTGAGCGCGTGAAAATGCCAGTGAATCCAGTGTTGGGCCAAAAAGTGGGTTTTTTCCCATTTTCGGGGGTCGAAAAAACCCATTTCCGGAAATGAAATTTCGCGTTTTTTGGTCCGTACATCCATTTTGTACCTCTATTTTAGCACGTGACAAAAAAAATCGGAAGAAAAATGTCCGGAACCTCGATTTTTGAGCGCGTGAAAATGCCAGTGAAACCAGTTTTGGGCCAAAAAGTGGGTTTTTTCCCATTTTCGGGGGTCGAAAAAACCCATTTCCGGAAATGAAATTTCGCGTTTTTTGGTCCGTACGTCCATTTTGTACCTCTATTTTAGCACGTGACAAAAAAAATCGGAAGAAAAATGTCCGGAACCTCGTTTTTTGAGCGCGTATTTTGTACCTCTATTTTAGCACGTGACAAAAAAAATCGGAAGAAAATTGTCCGAAACCTCGTTTTTTGAGCGCGTGAAAATGCCAGTGAAACCAGTTTTGGGCCAAAAAGTGGGTTTTTTCCCATTTTCGGGGGTCGAAAAAACCCATTTCCGGAAATGAAATTTCACATTTTTTGGTCCGTACGTCCATTTTGTACCTCTATTTTAGCACGTGACAAAAAAAATCGGAAGAAAAATGTCCGAAACCTCGTTTTTTGAGCGCGTGAAAATGCCAGTGAATCCAGTGTTGGGCCAAAAAGTGGGTTTTTTCCCATTTTCGGGGGTCGAAAAAACCCATTTCCGGAAATGAAATATCGCGTTTTTTGGTCCGTACGTCCATTTTGTACCTCTATTTTAGCACGTGACAAAAAAATCGGAAGAAAAAAGTCCGGAACCTCGTTTTTTGAGCGCGTGAAAATGCCAGTGAATCCAGTTTTGGGCCAAAAAGTTGGTTTTTTCCCATTTTCGGGGGTCGAAAAAACCCATTTCCGGAAATGAAATTTCACGTTTTTTGGTCCGTACGTCCATTTTGTACCTCTATTTTAGCACGTGACAAAAAAAATCGGAAGAAAAATGTCCGAAACCTCGTTTTTTGAGTGCGTGAAAATGCCAGTGAATCCTGTTTTGGGCCAAAAAGTTGATTTTTTCCCATTTTCGGGGGTCGAAAAAACTCATTTTCGGAAATGAAATTTTGCGTTTTTTGGTCCGTACGTCCATTTTGTACCTCTATTTTAGCACGTGACAAAAAAAATCGGAAGAAAAATGTCCGGAACCTCGATTTTTGAGCGCGTGAAAATGCAATTGAAACCAGTTTTGGGCCAAAAAGTGGGTTTTTTCCCATTTTCGGGGGTCGAAAAAACCCATTTCCGGAAATGAAATTTCGCGTTTTTTGGTCCGTACGTCCATTTTGTACCTCTATTTTAGCACGTGACAAAAAAAATCGGAAGAAAAATGTCCGGAACCTCGTTTTTTGAGCGCGTGAAAATGCCAGTGAATCCAGTTTTGGGCCAAAAGTGGGTTTTTTCCCATTTTCGGGGGTCGAAAAAACCCATTTCCGGAAATGAAATTTCACATTTTTTGGTCCGTACGTCCATTTTGTACCTCTATTTTAGCACGTGACAAAAAAATCGAAAGAAAAATGTCCGGAACCTCGTTTTTTGAGCGCGTGAAAATGCCAGTGAATCCAGTTTTGGGCCAAAAAGTGGGTTTTTTCCCATTTTCGGGGGTCGAAAAAACCCATTTCCGGAAATGAAATATCGCGTTTTTTGGTCCGTACGTCCATTTTGTACCTCTATTTTAGCACGTGACAAAAAAAATCGGAAGAAAATTGTCCGAAACCTCGTTTTTTGAGCGCGTGAAAATGCCAGTGAATCCAGTTTTGGGCCAAAAAGTTGGTTTTTTCCCATTTTCGGGGGTCGAAAAAACCCATTTCCGGAAATGAAATTTCACGTTTTTTGGTCCGTACGTCCATTTTGTACCTCTATTTTAGCACGTGACAAAAAAAATCGGAAGAAAAATGTCCGAAACCTCGTTTTTTGAGCGCGTGAAAATGCCAGTGAATCCTGTTTTGGGCCAAAAAGTTGGTTTTTTCCCATTTTCGGGGGTCGAAAAAACTCATTTTCGGAAATGAAATTTTGCGTTTTTTGGTCCGTACGTCCATTTTGTACCTCTATTTTAGCACGTGACAAAAAAAATCGGAAGAAAAATGTCCGGAACCTCGATTTTTGAGCGCGTGAAAATGCAATTGAAACCAGTTTTGGGCCAAAAAGTGGGTTTTTTCCCATTTTCGGGGGTCGAAAAAACCCATTTCCGGAAATGAAATTTCGCGTTTTTTGGTCCGTACGTCCATTTTGTACCTCTATTTTAGCACGTGACAAAAAAAATCGGAAGAAAAATGTCCGGAACCTCGTTTTTTGAGCGCGTGAAAATGCCAGTGAATCCAGTTTTGGGCCAAAAGTGGGTTTTTTCCCATTTTCGGGGGTCGAAAAAACCCATTTCCGGAAATGAAATTTCGCATTTTTTGGTCCGTACGTCCATTTTGTACCTCTATTTTAGCACGTGACAAAAAAAATCGGAAGAAAATTGTCCGAAACCTCGTTTTTTGAGCGCGTGAAAATGCCAGTGAATCCAGTTTTGGGCCAAAAAGTAGGTTTTTTCCCATTTTCGGGGGTCGAAAAAACCCATTTCCGGAAATGAAATTTCACGTTTTTTGGTCCGTACATCCATTTTGTACCTCTATTTTAGCACGTGACAAAAAAAATCGGAAGAAAAATGTCCGAAACCTCGTTTTTTGAGCGCGTGAAAATGCCAGTGAATCCAGTTTTGGGCCAAAAAGTGGGTTTTTTCCCATTTTCGGGGGTCGAAAAAACCCATTTCCGGAAATGAAATTTCGCGTTTTTTGGTCCGTACGTCCATTTTGTACCTCTATTTTAGCACGTGACAAAAAAAATCGGAAGAAAAATGTCCGGAACCGCGTTTTTTGAGCGCGTGAAAATGCCAGTGAAACCAGTTTTGGGCCAAAAAGTGGGTTTTTTCCCATTTTCGGGGGTCGAAAAAACCCATTTCCGGAAATGAAATTTCGCGTTTTTTGGTCCGTACGTCCATTTTGTACCTCTATTTTAGCACGTGACAAAAAAAATCGGAAGAAAAATGTCCGGAACCGCGTTTTTTGAGCGCGTGAAAATGCCAGTGAAACCAGTTTTGGGCCAAAAAGTGGGTTTTTTCCTTAGCACGTGACAAAAAAAATCGGAAGAAAAAACACATTTCCGGGGCCAAAAAGTGGGTTTTTTCTCATTTTCGGGGGTCGAAAAAACCCATTTCCGGAAATGAAATTAAGCGTTTTTTGGTCCGTACGTCCATTTTGTACCTCTATTTTAGCACGTGACAAAAAAAATTGGAAGAAAAATGTCCAGAACCTCGTTTTTTGAGCGCGTGAAAATGCCAGTTAAACCAGTTTTGGGCCAAAAGTGGGTTTTTTCCCATTTTCGGGGGTCGAAAAAACCCATTTCCGAAAATGAAATTTCGCGTTTTTTGGTCCGTACGTCCATTTTATACCTCTATTTTAGCACGTGACAAAAAAAATCGGAAGAAAAATGTCCGAAACCTCGTTTTTTGAGCGCGTGAAAATGCCAGTGAATCCAGTTTTGGGCCAAAAAGTGGGTTTTTTCCCTTTTTCGGGGGTCGAAAAAACCCATTTCCGGAAATGAAATTTCGCGTTTTTGGTCCGTACGTCCATTTTGTACCTCTATTTTAGCACGTGACAAAAAAAATCGGAAGAAAATTGTCCGAAACCTCGTTTTTTGAGCGCGTGAAAATGCCAGTGAATCCAGTTTTGGGCCAAAAAGTTGGTTTTTTCCCATTTTCGGGGGTCGAAAAAACCCATTTCCAGAAATGAAATTTCACGTTTTTTGGTCCGTACGTCCATTTTGTACCTCTATTTTAGCACGTGACAAAAAAAATCGGAAGAAAAATGTCCGAAACCTCATTTTTTGAGCGCGTGAAAATGCCAGTGAATCCAGTTT
This sequence comes from Heracleum sosnowskyi, assembly GCA_030848705.1. NCBI lineage: Eukaryota > Viridiplantae > Streptophyta > Magnoliopsida > Apiales > Apiaceae > Heracleum > Heracleum sosnowskyi. Next base: position 117,226 of record JAUIZM010000158.1, read on the forward strand.
TGGGCCAAAAAGTGGGTTTTTTCCCATTTTCGGGGGTCGAAAAAACCCATTTCCGGAAATGAAATTTCGCGTTTTTTGGTCCGTACGTCCATTTTGTACCTCTATTTTAGCACGTGACAAAAAAAATCGGAAGAAAAATGTCCGGAACCTCGTTTTTTGAGAGCGTGAAAATGCCAGTGAATCCAGTTTTGGGCCAAAAAGTGGGTTTTTTCCCATTTTCGGGGGTCGAAAAAACCCATTTCCGGAAATCAAATTTCACATTTTTTGGTCCGTACGTCCATTTTGTACCTCTATTTTAGCACGTGACAAAAAAAATCGAAAGAAAAATGTCCGGAACCTCGTTTTTTGAGCGCGTGAAAATGCCAGTGAATCCAGTTTTGGGCCAAAAAGTGGGTTTTTTCCCATTTTCGGGGGTCGAAAAAACCCATTTCCGGAAATGAAATTTCGCGTTTTTGGTCCGTACGTCCATTTTGTACCTCTATTTTAGCACGTGACAAAAAAAATCGGAAGAAAATTGTCCGAAACCTCGTTTTTTGAGCGCGTGAAAATGCCAGTGAATCCAGTTTTGGGCCAAAAAGTTGGTTTTTTCCCATTTTCGGGGGTCGAAAAAACCCATTTCCAGAAATGAAATTTCACGTTTTTTGGTCCGTACGTCCATTTTGTACCTCTATTTTAGCACGTGACAAAAAAAATCGGAAGAAAAATGTCCGAAACCTCATTTTTTGAGCGCGTGAAAATGCCAGTGAATCCAGTTTTGGGCCAAAAAGTGGGTTTTTTCCCATTTTCGGGGGTCGAAAAACCCATTTCCGGAAATGAAATTTCGCGTTTTTTGGTCCGTACGTCCATTTTGTACCTCTATTTTAGCACTGACAAAAAAAATCGGAAGAAAAATGTCCGGAACCTCGATTTTTGAGCGCGTGAAAATGCCAGTGAAACCAGTTTTGGGCCAAAAAGTGGGTTTTTTCCCATTTTCGGGGGTCGAAAAAACCCATTTCCGGAAATGAAATTTCGCGTTTTTTGGTCCGTACGTCCATTTTGTACCTCTATTTTAGCACGTGACAAAAAAAATCGGAAGAAAAATGTCCGGAACCTCGTTTTTTGAGCGCGTGAAAATGCCAGTGAATCCAGTTTTGGGCCAAAAAGTGGGTTTTTTCCCATTTTCGGGGGTCGAAAAAACCCATTTCCGGAAATGAAATTTCGCATTTTTTGGTCCGTACGTCCATTTTGTACCTCTATTTTAGCACGTGACAAAAAAAATCGGAAGAAAATTGTCCGAAACCTCGTTTTTTGAGCGCGTGAAAATGCCAGTGAATCCAGTTTTGGGCCAAAAAGTAGGTTTTTTCCCATTTTCGGGGGTCGAAAAAACCCATTTCCGGAAATGAAATTTCACGTTTTTTGGTCCGTACATCCATTTTGTACCTCTATTTTAGCACGTGACAAAAAAAATCGGAAGAAAAATGTCCGAAACCTCGTTTTTTGAGCGCGTGAAAATGCCAGTGAATCCAGTTTTGGGCCAAAAAGTGGGTTTTTTCCCATTTTCGGGGGTCGAAAAAACCCATTTCCGGAAATGAAATTTCGCGTTTTTTGGTCCGTACGTCCATTTTGTACCTCTATTTTAGCACGTGACAAAAAAAATCGGAAGAAAAATGTCCGGAACCGCGTTTTTTGAGCGCGTGAAAATGCCAGTGAAACCAGTTTTGGGCCAAAAAGTGGGTTTTTTTCCTTAGCACGTGACAAAAAAAATCGGAAGAAAAAACACATTTCCGGGGCCAAAAAGTGGGTTTTTTCTCATTTTCGGGGGTCGAAAAAACCCATTTCCGGAAATGAAATTAAGCGTTTTTTGGTCCGTACGTCCATTTTGTACCTCTATTTTAGCACGTGACAAAAAAAATTGGAAGAAAAATGTCCAGAACCTCGTTTTTTGAGCGCGTGAAAATGCCAGTTAAACCAGTTTTGGGCCAAAAGTGGGTTTTTTCCCATTTTCGGGGGTCGAAAAAACCCATTTCCGAAAATGAAATTTCGCGTTTTTTGGTCCGTACGTCCATTTTATACCTCTATTTTAGCACGTGACAAAAAAAATCGGAAGAAAAATGTCCGGAACCTCGTTTTTTGAGCGCGTGAAAATGCCAGTGAATCCAGTTTTGGGCCAAAAAGTGGGTTTTTTCCCATTTTCGGGGGTCGAAAAAACCCATTTCCGGAAATGAAATTTCACATTTTTTGGTCCGTACGTCCATTTTGTACCTCTATTTTAGCACGTGACAAAAAAAAATCGAAAGAAAAATGTCCGGAACCTCGTTTTTTGAGCGCGTAAAAATGCCAGTGAATCCAGTTTTGGGCCAAAAAGTGGGTTTTTTCCCATTTTCGGGGGTCGAAAAAACCCATTTCCGGAAATGAAATTTCGCGTTTTTTGGTCCGTACGTCCATTTTGTACCTCTATTTTAGCACGTGACAAAAAAAATCGGAAGAAAATTGTCCGAAACCTCGTTTTTTGAGCGCGTGAAAATGCCAGTGAATCCAGTTTTGGGCCAAAAAGTTGGTTTTTTCCCATTTTCGGGGGTCGAAAAAACCCATTTCCAGAAATGAAATTTCACGTTTTTTGGTCCGTACGTTCATTTTGTACCTCTATTTTAGCACGTGACAAAAAAAAATCGGAAGAAAAATGTCCGAAACCTCATTTTTTGAGCGCGTGAAAATGCCAGTGAATCCAGTTTTGGGCCAAAAAGTGGGTTTTTTCCCATTTTCGGGGGTCGAAAAAACCCATTTCCGGAAATGAAATTTCGCGTTTTTTGGTCCGTACGTCCATTTTGTACCTCTATTTTAGCACTGACAAAAAAAATCGGAAGAAAAATGTCCGGAACCTCGATTTTTGAGCGCGTGAAAATGCTAGTGAAACCAGTTTTGGGCCAAAAAGTGGGTTTTTTCCCATTTTCGGGGGTCGAAAAAACCCATTCCCGGAAATGAAATTTCGCGTTTTTTGGTCCATACGTCCATTTTGTACCTCTATTTTAGCACGTGACAAAAAAAATCGGAAGAAAAATGTCCGGAACCTCATTTTTTGAGCGCGTGAAAATGCCAGTGAATCCAGTTTTGGGCCAAAAAGTGGGTTTTTTCCCATTTTCGGGGGTCGAAAAAACCCATTTGCGGAAATGAAATTTCGCATTTTTTGGTCCGTACGTCCATTTTGTACCTCTATTTTAGCACGTGACAAAAAAAATCGGAAGAAAATTGTCCGAAACCTCGTTTTTTGAGCGCGTGAAAATGCCAGTGAATCCAGTTTTGGGCCAAAAAGTGGGTTTTTTTCCCATTTTCGGGGGTCGAAAAAACCCATTTCCGGAAATGAAATTTCGCGTTTTTGGTCCGTACGTCCATTTTGTATATCTATTTTAGCACGTGACAAAAAAAATCGGAAGAAAATTGTCCGAAACCTCGTTTTTTGAGCGCGTGAAAATGCCAGTGAATCCAGTTTTGGGCCAAAAAGTTGGTTTTTTCCCATTTTCGGGGGTCGAAAAAACCCATTTCCAGAAATGAAATTTCACGTTTTTTGGTCCGTACGTCCATTTTGTACCTCTATTTTAGCACGTGACAAAAAAAATCGGAAGAAAAATGTCCGAAACCTCATTTTTTGAGCGCGTGAAAATGCCAGTGAATCCAGTTTTGGGCCAAAAAGTGGGTTTTTTCCCATTTTCGGGGGTCGAAAAAACCCATTTCCGTAAATGAAATTTCGCGTTTTTGGTCCGTACGTCCATTTTGTACCTCTATTTTAGCACGTGACAAAAAAAATCGGAAGAAAAATGTCCGGAACCTCGTTTTTTGAGCGCGTGAAAATGCCAGTGAATCCAGTTTTGGGCCAAAAAGTGGGTTTTTTCCCATTTTCGGGGGTCGAAAAAACCCATTTCCGGAAATCAAATTTCACATTTTTTGGTCCGTACGTCCATTTTGTACCTCTATTTTAGCACGTGACAAAAAAAATCGAAAGAAAAATGTCCGGAACCTCGTTTTTTGAGCGCGTGAAAATGCCAGTGAATCCAGTTTTGGGCCAAAAAGTGGGTTTTTTCCCATTTTCGGGGGTCGAAAAAACCCATTTCCGGAAATGAAATTTCGCGTTTTTGGTCCGTACGTCCATTTTGTACCTCTATTTTAGCACGTGACAAAAATATCGGAAGAAAATTGTTCGAAACCTCGTTTTTTGAGCGCGTGAAAATGCCAGTGAATCCAGTTTTGGGCCAAAAAGTTGGTTTTTTCCCATTTTCGGGGGTCGAAAAAACCCATTTCCAGAAATGAAATTTCACGTTTTTTGGTCCGTACGTCCATTTTGTACCTCTATTTTAGCACGTGACAAAAAAAATCGGAAGAAAAATGTCCGAAACCTCATTTTTTGAGCGCGTGAAAATGCCAGTGAATCCAGTTTTGGGCCAAAAAGTGGGTTTTTTCCCATTTTCGGGGGTCGAAAAAACCCATTTCCGGAAATGAAATTTCGCGTTTTTTGGTCCGTACGTCCATTTTGTACCTCTATTTTAGCACTGACAAAAAAAATCGGAAGAAAAATGTCCGGAACCTCGATTTTTGAGCGCGTGAAAATGCCAGTGAAACCAGTTTTGGGCCAAAAAGTGGGTTTTTTCCCATTTTCGGGGGTCGAAAAAACCCATTTCCGGAAATGAAATTTCGCGTTTTTTGGTCCGTACGTCCATTTTGTACCTCTATTTTAGCACGTGACAAAAAAAATCGAAAGAAAAATGTCCGGAACCTCGTTTTTTGAGCGCGTGAAAATGCCAGTGAATCCAGTTTTGGGCCAAAAAGTGGGTTTTTTCCCATTTTCGGGGGTCGAAAAACCCATTTCCGGAAATGAAATTTCGCATTTTTTGGTCCGTACGTCCATTTTGTACCTCTATTTTAGCACGTGACAAAAAAAATCGGAAGAAAATTGTCCGAAACCTCGTTTTTTGAGCGCGTGAAAATGCCAGTGAATCCAGTTTTGGGCCAAAAAGTTGGTTTTTTCCCATTTTCGGGGGTCGAAAAAACCCATTTCCGGAAATGAAATTTCACGTTTTTTGGTCCGTACATCCATTTTGTACCTCTATTTTAGCACGTGACAAAAAAAATCGGAAGAAAAATGTCCGAAACCTCGTTTTTTGAGCGCGTGAAAATGCCAGTGAATCCAGTTTTGGGCCAAAAAGTGGGTTTTTTCCCATTTCCGGGGGTCGAAAAAACCCATTTCCGGAAATGAAATTTCGCGTTTTTTGGTCCGTACGTCCATTTTGTACCTCTATTTTAGCACGTGACAAAAAAAATCGGAAGAAAAATGTCCGGAACCGCGTTTTTTGAGCGCGTGAAAATGCCAGTGAAACCAGTTTTGGGCCAAAAAGTGGGTTTTTTCCTTAGCACGTGACAAAAAAAATCGGAAGAAAAAACACATTTCCGGGGCCAAAAAGTGGGTTTTTTCTCATTTTCGGGGGTCGAAAAAACCCATTTCCGGAAATGAAATTAAGCGTTTTTTGGTCCGTACGTCCATTTTGTACCTCTATTTTAGCACGTGACAAAAAAAATTGGAAGAAAAATGTCCAGAACCTCGTTTTTTGAGCGCGTGAAAATGCCAGTTAAACCAGTTTTGGGCCAAAAGTGGGTTTTTTCCCATTTTCGGGGGTCGAAAAAACCCATTTCCGAAAATGAAATTTCGCGTTTTTTGGTCCGTACGTCCATTTTGTACCTCTATTTTAGCACGTGACAAAAAAAATCGGAAGAAAAATGTCCGGAACCTCGTTTTTTGAGCGCGTGAAAATGCCAGTGAATCCAGTTTTGGGCCAAAAAGTGGGTTTTTTCCCATTTTCGGGGGTCGAAAAAACCCATTTCCGGAAATGAAATTTCACATTTTTTGGTCCGTACGTCCATTTTGTACCTCTATTTTAGCACGTGACAAAAAAAATCGAAAGAAAAATGTCCGGAACCTCGTTTTTTGAGCGCGTAAAAATGCCAGTGAATCCAGTTTTGGGCCAAAAAGTGGGTTTTTTCCCATTTTCGGGGGTCGAAAAAACCCATTTCCGGAAATGAAATTTCGCGTTTTTTGGTCCGTACGTCCATTTTGTACCTCTATTTTAGCACGTGACAAAAAAAATCGGAAGAAAATTGTCCGAAACCTCGTTTTTTGAGCGCGTGAAAATGCCAGTGAATCCAGTTTTGGGCCAAAAAGTTGGTTTTTTCCCATTTTCGGGGGTCGAAAAAACCCATTTCCAGAAATGAAATTTCACGTTTTTTGGTCCGTACGTTCATTTTGTACCTCTATTTTAGCACGTGACAAAAAAAATCGGAAGAAAAATGTCCGAAACCTCATTTTTTGAGCGCGTGAAAATGCCAGTGAAACCAGTTTTGGGCCAAAAAGTGGGTTTTTTCCCATTTTCGGGGGTCGAAAAAACCCATTTCCGGAAATCAAATTTCACATTTTTTGGTCCGTACGTCCATTTTGTACCTCTATTTTAGCACGTGACAAAAAAAATCGAAAGAAAAATGTCCGGAACCTCGTTTTTTGAGCGCGTGAAAATGCCAGTGAATCCAGTTTTAGGCCAAAAAGTGGGTTTTTTCCCATTTTCGGGGGTCGAAAAAACCCATTTCCGGAAATGAAATTTCGCGTTTTTGGTCCGTACGTCCATTTTGTACCTCTATTTTAGCACGTGACAAAAAATATCGGAAGAAAATTGTTCGAAACCTCGTTTTTTGAGCGCGTGAAAATGCCAGTGAATCCAGTTTTGGGCCAAAAAGTTGGTTTTTTCCCATTTTCGGGGGTCGAAAAAACCCATTTCCAGAAATGAAATTTCACGTTTTTTGGTCCGTACGTCCATTTTGTACCTCTATTTTAGCACGTGACAAAAAAAATCGGAAGAAAAATGTCCGAAACCTCATTTTTTGAGCGCGTGAAAATGCCAGTGAATCAGTTTTGGGCCAAAAAGTGGGTTTTTTCCCATTTTCGGGGGTCGAAAAAACCCATTTCCGGAAATGAAATTTCGCGTTTTTTGGTCCGTACGTCCATTTTGTACCTCTATTTAGCACTGACAAAAAAAATCGGAAGAAAAATGTCCGGAACCTCGATTTTTGAGCGCGTGAAAATGCCAGTGAAACCAGTTTTGGGCCAAAAAGTGGGTTTTTTCCCATTTTCGGGGTCGAAAAAACCCATTTCCGGAAATGAAATTTCGCGTTTTTTGGTCCGTACGTCCATTTTGTACCTCTATTTTAGCACGTGACAAAAAAAATCGAAAGAAAAATGTCCGGAACCTCGTTTTTTGAGCGCGTGAAAATGCCAGTGAATCCAGTTTTGGGCCAAAAAGTGGGTTTTTTCCCATTTTCGGGGGTCGAAAAAACCCATTTCCGGAAATGAAATTTCGCATTTTTTGGTCCGTACGTCCATTTTGTACCTCTATTTTAGCACGTGACAAAAAAAATCGGAAGAAAATTGTCCGAAACCTCGTTTTTTGAGCGCGTGAAAATGCCAGTGAATCCAGTTTTGGGCCAAAAAGTTGGTTTTTTCCCATTTTCGGGGGTCGAAAAAACCCATTTCCGGAAATGAAATTTCACGTTTTTTGGTCCGTACATCCATTTTGTACCTCTATTTTAGCACGTGACAAAAAAAATCGGAAGAAAAATGTCCGAAACCTCGTTTTTTGAGCGCGTGAAAATGCCAGTGAATCCAGTTTTGGGCCAAAAAGTGGGTTTTTTCCCATTTCCGGGGGTCGAAAAAACCCATTTCCGGAAATGAAATTTCGCGTTTTTTGGTCCGTACGTCCATTTTGTACCTCTATTTTAGCACGTGACAAAAAAAATCGGAAGAAAAATGTCCGGAACCGCGTTTTTTGAGCGCGTGAAAATGCCAGTGAAACCAGTTTTGGGCCAAAAAGTGGGTTTTTTCCTTAGCACGTGACAAAAAAAATCGGAAGAAAAAACACATTTCCGGGGCCAAAAAGTGGGTTTTTTCTCATTTTCGGGGGTCGAAAAAACCCATTTCCGGAAATGAAATTAAGCGTTTTTTGGTCCGTACGTCCATTTTGTACCTCTATTTTAGCACGTGACAAAAAAAATTGGAAGAAAAATGTCCAGAACCTCGTTTTTTGAGCGCGTGAAAATGCCAGTTAAACCAGTTTTGGGCCAAAAGTGGGTTTTTTCCCATTTTCGGGGGTCGAAAAAACCCATTTCCGAAAATGAAATTTCGCGTTTTTTGGTCCGTACGTCCATTTTGTACCTCTATTTTAGCACGTGACAAAAAAAATCGGAAGAAAAATGTCCGGAACCTCGTTTTTTGAGCGCGTGAAAATGCCAGTGAATCCAGTTTTGGGCCAAAAAGTGGGTTTTTTCCCATTTTCGGGGGTCGAAAAAACCCATTTCCGGAAATGAAATTTCACATTTTTTGGTCCGTACGTCCATTTTGTACCTCTATTTTAGCACGTGACAAAAAAAATCGAAAGAAAAATGTCCGGAACCTCGTTTTTTGAGCGCGTAAAAATGCCAGTGAATCCAGTTTTGGGCCAAAAAGTGGGTTTTTTCCCATTTTCGGGGTCGAAAAAACCCATTTCCGGAAATGAAATTTCGCGTTTTTTGGTCCGTACGTCCATTTTGTACCTCTATTTTAGCACGTGACAAAAAAAATCGAAGAAAATTGTCCGAAACCTCGTTTTTTGAGCGCGTGAAAATGCCAGTGAATCCAGTTTTGGGCCAAAAAGTTGGTTTTTTCCCATTTTCGGGGGTCGAAAAAAACCCATTTCCAGAAATGAAATTTCACGTTTTTTGGTCCGTACGTTCATTTTGTACCTCTATTTTAGCACGTGACAAAAAAAATCGGAAGAAAAATGTCCGAAACCTCATTTTTTGAGCGCGTGAAAATGCCAGTGAATCCAGTTTTGGGCCAAAAAGTGGGTTTTTTCCCATTTTCGGGGGTCGAAAAAACCCATTTCCGGAAATGAAATTTCGCGTTTTTTGGTCCGTACGTCCATTTTGTACCTCTATTTTAGCACTGACAAAAAAAATCGGAAGAAAAATGTCCGGAACCTCGATTTTTGAGCGCGTGAAAATGCTAGTGAAACCAGTTTTGGGCCAAAAAGTGGGTTTTTTCCCATTTTCGGGGGTCGAAAAAACCCATTTCCGGAATGAAATTTCGCGTTTTTTGGTCCATACGTCCATTTTGTACCTCTATTTTAGCACGTGCACAAAAAAAAATCGGAAGAAAAATGTCCGGAACCTCATTTTTTGAGCGCGTGAAAATGCCAGTGAATCCAGTTTTGGGCCAAAAAGTGGGTTTTTTCCCATTTTCGGGGGTCGAAAAAACCCATTTGCGGAAATGAAATTTCGCATTTTTTGGTCCGTACGTCCATTTTGTACCTCTATTTTAGCACGTGACAAAAAAAATCGGAAGAAAATTGTCCGAAACCTCGTTTTTTGAGCGCGTGAAAATGCCAGTGAATCCAGTTTTGGGCCAAAAAGTTGGTTTTTTCCCATTTTCGGGGGTCGAAAAAACCCATTTCCGGAAATGAAATTTCACGTTTTTTGGTCCGTACATCCATTTTGTACCTCTATTTTAGCACGTGACAAAAAAAATCGGAAGAAAAATGTCCGGAACCGCGTTTTTTGAGCGCGTGAAAATGCCAGTGAAACCAGTTTTGGGCCAAAAAGTGGGTTTTTTCCTTAGCACGTGACATAAAAAATCGGAAGAAAAAACACATTTCCGGGGCCAAAAAGTGGGTTTTTTCTCATTTTCGGGGGTCGAAAAAACCCATTTCCGGAAATGAAATTAAGCGTTTATTGGTCCGTACGTCCATTTTGTACCTCTATTTTAGCACGTGACAAAAAAAATTGGAAGAAAAATGTCCAGAACCTCGTTTTTTGAGCGCGTGAAAATGCCAGTTAAACCAGTTTTGGGCCAAAAGTGGGTTTTTTCCCATTTTCGGGGGTCGAAAAAACCCATTTCCGAAAATGAAATTTCGCGTTTTTTGGTCCGTACGTCCATTTTGTACCTCTATTTTAGCACGTGACAAAAAAAATCGGAAGAAAATGTCCGGAACCTCGTTTTTTGAGCGCGTGAAAATGCCAGTGAATCCAGTTTTGGGCCAAAAAGTGGGTTTTTTCC
>JAUIZM010000159.1:0-127027 GCA_030848705.1 Heracleum sosnowskyi
TATTACGAATAAAAATAGAATCTAACAAAAAATTAGAATAAAATAAAACATGATTACATGTAATTTCATTGTGATAAATATATATATACAAGATTCTGTACTGGATTTCTATACCGGATTATATGTAATGTTTAATTTTTAAATTTAGATGAGATTCTACGTTAAATTCGATATGTTAGGCTTAATTGTTGTTCAATTTTATGATTCTAATTTAAAAAAATCAATTTTTATGAAAAATAAAGTGTTTATGATGGTGTTCTTTATTGTTCTTTATATAAGGTGTTCTTTGTAGAGTGCAACTATATCTACCTTAAAATCCGTGCGATGCACAGATTGTTAATTGTTATTTTATTATTATTTTTTTAATTGTATTTGTTAAAAAAATAAGTAGGCATGTAAAAATAGCTAAACACTTTTAATTAATTAAAAAACATTAAAACAAATTTTAAAATAAATAAGTAAGGGTTTGTTCGTTATATTTTTGAAAAAGAGGGGTTTTAGTATGGAAAAATAAAAAATGTAACATATATTTAGTTTAAAAAGGTAAATGCCCGTGATATTTTTGGAAAATGAAGTTTTAAAATTTAATAATTTAAATTATTTTAATACGTTTTAAAATAAATAAGTAAAGGGTTTGTCCGTGATATTTTTAGAAAAAGAATGGATTTTAGTGAGAAAGATAGAAAAAGTAAATTGAAAAAGGCAATTTCCCGTGATATATTTAGAAAATGATGAACTTTGTTAGAAAAAAATATATAATGTGTTTTAGCTGAAAAGTGAATTGGTTATAAATATGTATTTGATTATTTATAGTAATTGCATTTGTTAAGAAAAATAAGTACGCATGTTAAAATAAGTAAACTTTTAAAAAAATAATTATAATATTAGGTTTAAAAATAAAATAACTAAAGGTTTGTCCGTGATATTTTTGGAAAATGTGGGGTTTTAGTAAGGAAAAATAGAAAAACTAACATGTTTTAGTTAAAAAAGGTAATTATCCGTGATATATTTGAAAAAGTAGGGGAATTTGTTAGAAAAATAAAAATAATAATTTATTTTAGGTGAAAAAGGTAATTGGTTATAAATAGGTAATATTATTATTTAATAATATATTTCTATAAATAAATAAGGTTAATTAAGTAAAAACACGAATTTAAGAAAGGGCAATTAAGTAAAATCACAACGTACCATAACCGACCAACCAAAATTTTAATGTTTCGTCTATTATATAATAGTATTGATATATATATATATATATATATATATATATATATATATATATATATAATATATATATATAAATTTATTTTATTAGTACTTTCTCGTCTATTTTATTGGTGTCATTAATACGTGCATCAATCATATCCAGACATATGAACTGAAATCCATGCAGTGATATGTTGACGATGCCTTCTTCCAATCTCTTAGGCAACATTATGCGTATGAACAACAATTTAGACCCATGTGATAGTGATCTGTATTTCCATGTACTTGAAACAACTTTCATATTTTTGATGCTGTACACAGAGTCTTCCTCTAAAAGATTTTTGAACCGAGATACCAGAATCTTCGAGATCGTAGTATGGATCAAATTTTCCTGTCATACAACATATCTTAGAAAAAGTTAATAACATCATACAATTTAACAAATTAATAAGTTATAAGTATATTGATTTATTAACCTTTTCATCGATCAAAATCATGTCAAGACTGAACAGTTCTTCAGTATTTGGATTGACAGATTCCCACATTCGACACACTCGTACTCTTATCATCCAGGTACAGCTGCTGTCGTTCAAAGCATCCAACATGGTGTAGCCATAGTTGTATTGATTGTAAATATGGTTGTAAAAATTTGATGCTATGTAAAAAAGTTTCGGTGTAGATTTTTTGTTATGAAATACCATTAATTTATAGGTGTTTGTAAGGTGAATAATATGGAAATCCGTTATGTTTAAAAGTCAAGAAGTATTATAAAAGAAAAGTTCTATAAAGTTTGAAAATAAAAAAAGAAAGTTTTATCAAGTTTGAAAATAATAAAAGAAAGTTTTATCAAGTTTGAAAATAATAAAAGAAAGTTCTATCAAGATTGAAAATAATAAAAGAGAAAATTGCAATTATTAACATAAGAGCCAACAAATTCAAAAATAATAAGGAAGTTGTAATTTTCTAAATCAAAGAAAGTTCTATCAAGTCCTACATATTCGAAAATAATAAAGAAGTTGTAATTTTTTAAATCAAAGAAAGTTCTATCAAGTTTGAAAATAATAAAAGAAAATTCTATCAAGCCTAAAAATTCGAAAATAATAAGGAAGTTGTAATTTTCTAAATCAAAGAAAGTTTTATCAAGTCCTACAAATTCGAAAATAATAAGGAAGTTGTAATTTTCTAAATCAAAGAAAGTTCTATCAAGTTTGAAAATAATAAAAGAAAATTCTATCAAGCCTAAAAATTCGAAAATAATAAGGAAGTTGTAATTTTCTAAATCAAAGAAAGTTTTATCAAGTCCTACAAATTCGAAAATAATAAGGAAGTTGTAATTTTCTAAATCAAAGAAAGTTCTATCAACTTTGAAAATAATAAAAGAAAGTTCTATCAAGTTGTTTGAAAATAATAAAAGTGTAATTTTCAATTTACTTCCTACAAAATCAAAAATAATAAAGAAAGTTGTAATTATTAAAATTAAAAATTGAGAAAATCAGAAAAATAGAACGGAGCGATTCTAGAGGCGACACCTCACCGCCCTCGTCTTCTCCTTTATATAAGTATATTGATATATTTTAATACTTTTAATCATTTAAAAAAGTTTAACACACCTACTTATTTTTTTAACAAATATAATTAATAAAATATAAATAATAAAATTAACAATTATTAAAAACAATCCACGAATTTTAAGCTAGTATGATATAAAATTTAAAATCAAAGTTTTAGGAAGATCACACGCCGGTTGCCGTAACTCATGACTAGTGTTGTAAAAAGCGGGAATCGGAGTTAATCAATGAAGGCACCCCGTTCAGGGATTAATTGGGTAATCGAGAATTAATCGGAATGATTAATCGGATCATTAATCGGATTAAATTTAATAATATTTTTTATATACATTTATATTCATATATATAATTTTTTCGTTATTTCAACTAAACATACGTTATTATCATATATTTATGCAAATATGTTAAAAATATAATATAATTGTAATAAATAAAATTCTGAAGGTTTAACTTTTCAATTAGAGATCAATTTATGATGAAAAATTAAGAGAATTTACGATTTAGGCATTTAAAATTATAATTATATGTACAAAAATAATGTTTTTTCCTATTATTTAATCAAGTTTCTACCTTTTAAATTTTAATTTTTTTTTTAATTTTAACTATTTTTTAACTATTTTTTAATAATTAGCTCGATTTTTGACCGATTCAGCCGATTTTTGAGCGTTTTTCTGAAAAAAATAATTAATTAATCAATTTTCGCTTAATCAGTTCGGTGACCCGCCGTGTAGCGATTAATCGGCGATTAATCCCGATTAATCACCGATTTTTAGAACACTTCTCTGGACACATTACACGATTGAATTTAATTAACGTAACAGCTAAAATAGTCGACCACACCAGTCGATTTGACGGACACGTATGCATGACATGTATGTACAGTATCATCAAAAATAAAAAAAATGTACAAAAACAATTATCGTGCTTTAGGTACAAAACGCCAAACAGACGTTAACCAGAATGTTTGAATGAGGAAGATTCCAGGCTAATCACCGTTAGTATTCAATATTGCAGGCCTCTCAGTCTCACCCTACACAAAATCACATAGTATTATTATTTTACAAGTTCTTATGTATATATTCTCACGTTGTTATTAGAATGAAATATAAAATCAAAGTTTTTAATCAACAATTAAAATTATTCAGATTTTAGTGAATTTTAACTGTAATTAATTTTAAATATTTTAAATCAATATCGAATGTTGCCGTCAGTATTTTATATTTAAATATAAAATCAATATTTTAGTGTATGGTTTTTAACCATACACTTTTGCACATTATTTGATCACTACAAAGTGAAAAATTGAAAAGATTTTTTTTTTTTTTTTATATTGTTGGGAAGTTAAAATATGCAAAATATGGAATGAGGTCGGAAATTCTAACTTGTTTCAAGAAAAATGTCGCAAAACCTAACTTAGTAAAACGAGTTCTTTAGATTAATGCTGTTTTAATGCATAACAAGAATAGTACTAAAATAATAATAAAGTAAATTAATATCAAATGTATAAATAGATATTTAGATCAGTAATTTCTAGAAAGGAAAATAGTGACAGTTAGAGTAGAGCTTCACATTTTTATAGCTAAATAATTGGGCCTGAATCTGAATCCTTTCTAGATGGGCTAACACTTGTTAGTAGTAAGCGGAGTGTATTTATCTTATTAACGTGGCAAATGAGTCGGTAGCCTAAGATAGTCGAACCTACATAAATTAATAAATTTTTTATAATTAATGTATATTTAAGTACACTGAGAGATTGGGCCAACTGGGTTACTTTTTACCTTATACTTTGATGATAAGTTACCTGAAAGGGTTAAGTAAGCTTTTACATGTGAGTTATTCGCTTTTGAATAATTTAATTTGTAATTTTAGTAAATTATTTAATAAAATAGTATTTATAAGTAGTTATTATAATTGTTTTGTAATAATTATGAGTAAAAAAATGATTAAGTAAAATACATGGGTTTTAAATATAACTAAATTACTAATAAAAAGCAACAATAGAATTATGAATTAAAAATATTATTTCGTAAATCTTGTATTTTCACTCTAATACAGTACATGATAGAAAATTAAAACACCCAGCCCTATGACTTGAATAAATGTTATGAAATGAATTATTTGGATCATATATTTATATTTAAACTAATTTAATATATACCCTGCCAGAAGCTTTCTCCTTGGCTTCCCTGTCAATTCTAAAAATAAAAATACTAAACTTTCTCTACTTTTTTGCTAGGTAGTATTACTTTATGTTTTTGGAAAGTCTTTACTTTAAATAACAAGGAACCTTGAAAGAAACACCTCGTTTGTGAATTTGTGTTTAATCATATACTACCAATTTATTGCCTAATCACACACATGTATGTATATAAATATATAAACATATTTATCTTTTAATAAATCTGTGCAGTTAGGAACATGATGCATGATTGCATGGTTGTACAAGTCAACTACATATTAAATTTTGGTTGGTGAAGTTTTTTGTTAATTTCTCCAAACAGGAAAGCCCACTAGACACCAGAAAAGAAATTTGTAAGCAAGGTATAGCCGTACAAGGATTCTCGTATACTCCCTTAGTTCCCCTATTTTTTATATCCGAGGACGAGGCTCGATACATATTTTAAAATTTTGTTTTAAAAATAAGTTATAGAGTTATAAGAGCCTTAAAATATCGAAATGAGAGGGATAGAGAGAGTAGTAACATATTTTCAGTGTTGGGTTTCCTTCTTCTGGAAACCATTCATATTTAATTTTTACATATTAATTCAAGTTATCCTAAAAAACAATTAGATCATTTTCGGCAACTTATTTGATAAATGACACCGTTCTTTCAGAAAACACCAACAAATGTAATACATATTATAAGCATCATATCTATTTTTAAATGTAAGGCAAAAAAGTCTAACAATATCTAAACTAGCTTACCTCCCTCCCATTCTTTTCCTATGCAGTTAGCAAGTGCCATTACCAAGAATGATGCTTCATCTTGTCATCTTCCTAACTATCCTGTCTAAAAACTCTGTTTCATCTTCCAACACAAACACATCTTCATGTCCTTTGAATCTTGATTATGTTTTAACAGTTCCATGGGACTCATCATTTTGCAAAAACTACCATTCCACCACCACAAGCAACAACAACAACAATACATGTTGCCAGACTCTGAGAAGCCTGTATGGTGTAGCCTTTGCTCGATATCTCAAGGAAACGTCTCTGTTTCGATTACCCGATTTATCGACATCCATTTCTTGCCTCTCAATCTTTCAGAATAATTTGAACTCACTTTCTTTGCCATCAAACTTGACTACTAGTACATGTAACAATTTTGAGCCAGAGCGGTTTGTTAACACAACAAATATATGTGCTAATATTCAGAGTAAGCAAGATTGGGTTGATGCTGTTGGCCCATCAACTCCGCTTGTCAACGCTTGTAATCAAGATTTTGAACATGATTCTACCTTGTGTGATGCTTGTTTACGAGCTGGATTTCAGGTTCAATCTCAACTATCTGCTGTTGATCAAAATGAATCTCATAGAGTAGGGTGTTTTTACTACACAGTTCTTTTTGCTGCTGCTATGGCTACTAAGTTTGGCCCTGAGAGTAGGAGTGCTCTTGTGTGTCCATTTGGATTGCCAATGGTTCCGAATAAACGTTCATCAGGTACTGCAAAATTGGCCTTGATTTTTGGACTAACTGGAGCTGGTTTGGCACTTGTTGTAATGCTATGCTTGTGTAAATTAAGCTGCTGGTGGACTAATTTGAGGAAAAAACGTAGGAAGCCAAGGCGTGTTTTGGGGTATGAGTTCGACGTTGAGGGTGAATCCAGATCAAGAACTTCCACCAGACCAAAGTTTGGATCAAAGTGGTTTGCCATTGAAGAACTTGCCGAGGCAACAGAGAATTTTTCGCCTCATAATTTCATTGGAAGAGGGCAGTTTGGTGTTGTATATAAGGGGATTCTTGACGACGGGAGTATGGTTGCTGTAAAGAGACTGATTGAATCAGAATCAGATTTTCAAGGCGATGCTGATTTTTGCAATGAAGTCGAGATCATTAGTACTTTGAAGCATAGAAATCTTGTGCATCTTAGAGGGTGCTGTGTGGAAAGTGTAAAAAATCATCATTATGGAGATGAGGACAATACAAGGTACCTTGTCTATGATTACATGCCAAATGGGAATTTAAGTGATCATTTGTTTTTGTCATTAGAAAATAGTCAAGGTGGAGCTGGGATAATTCAGAAACCACTGAGTTGGCCTAAGAGGAAGAACATAATATTAGATGTTGCAAAGGCCATAGCTTATCTTCATTACGGAATAAAGCCAGCTATATATCATAGAGACATCAAGGCCACAAATATACTACTAGATGTAGATATGAGAGCAAGGGTGGCAGACTTTGGACTAGCAAAGCAAAGCAGTGCAGGACAATCTCATCTCACAACTAGAGTAGCTGGTACTCATGGCTACTTGGCTCCGGAATATGCACTTTACGGACAATTAACAGAGAAAAGTGATGTTTATAGCTTTGGTGTTGTTGTCTTAGAGATAATGTGCGGAAGAAAGGCTCTTGATTTATCATCAACAGGTTCTTCTCGGAATCTTTTGCTGACAGATTGGGCATGGTCACTAGTAAAAGAAGGAAAAATGGAAGAGGTTTTTGATGCTACATTGCTCGAAAATGAGAAGGTAGAAGGTGAGGGGGATAATAATCCAAGGTGGGTAATGGAAAGATTTGTGATGGTTGGGATATTGTGTGCTCATGTCATGGTGGCCTTGAGGCCTACAATTTTGGATGCACTGAAAATGCTTGAAGGGGATGTTGAAGTACCAGCAATTCCTGATAGACCATATTATGCTGTTGAATACACTAAAATTAGCACACTGCCTGCTTCTAGAAGTTGATTGATTTCAGGTAGCTAAAACTTATCTTGTAAAGGCAAAATAGTTAGAATTGTATATACTAGTATTCTTTTTCTTTTTGTTGCAGCTACAAAGATGCAGAATTATATATTAGTATTCATATTATTTGGATAAGAAAAGAAAGAGAAGGGATTTGTAACTATATACCTATTTCCAGAGATGGTATCTCCAGTAATCTTGACATGATCAACATCCTTGCAATAATTCCTGAATTGTGCATTCAAGCTTTTTTGGCTGAGAAAATATTATTATCAGCACTGGCTTGTTTAAAACAGGATTACCACTGCTTCGGGTTCCTACTCTTTAGATTTCAACAGTACATGTGTTTTTTAAAAGAAGAATTAAGACTTCAATTAACAACTAGATCAGTTGTTACAATTGCCTGCATAGCATCAAGAATGCTACTTGCAGAAAAGATACAACCCGATCATAAGTGCGAAGCCTCGAGCAAGACAATGCACAGCCTCGTTTGAATTGAACCCTGCAATGCTTGCAATCATAAACCAGCAGTCCAAAAACTGAAGGCATTTGAATCAAACTCTACATCGCCTGAAGAACACCCAAACACTCTATTTCCATGAGAACGTTCTGCCATCTTCTCTGCATGATCCAGCTTAAGGCTTATTCTCCTACAACCTGTCATTGAATATAGCCAAGGTTGTACAACATAGTAAAAGCCTCCGTCACCTGATCATTACGGTCTCGAGCCAAAAGGCCAGCACCACGCGCGTCTCAGCTTCAAATTAAGCTCCATTGACATTTATCTTTATCATATTAATAGCAGATTGAGAATGAAATAAGGATGGAATGTGATGAAAATTGTAAATAAAATTTATGGAGAAAGAAAGGATGCTAGGGGAAATAGTGAACAAACATAAGGGAGTGAAAATTTCTTATGATGAAGATTGTAAAGAAAATGATGAATAAAGAGAATGAAGCATTCCTTTCTAAACATGTGGGATAGATTTCTAGTTTAATTTTTTTGAAAAGGATTGAAGTAAATAATGAAAAGGATGAACACTTTCAGAATCTCCCCAAATGTCCATCGAAGTGAATGCAACTTAAATAATATAAACAAAAATCATAATAAAAGAATATAAAGGGTTCTAGTTATAAGCGGTTCTATGTAGCTTTAAAATTTTATAGACTAATTCCTGAACATATTAGCCTTTTGGATGGATTTCAGATATGAATGTAAGTAATGGATTCACTCATCCAATGATTTCTTCTACACAAATAATAAACACGCCACACTATTGGCATGATCTCATCTACACAATTAAAAAACACTAAACATTAGCCTCCTTTAGATATGACGGATGATAGAAATATTGTTCAATAGATCCAGTTCTATCTTTTACCAAACCTGACATATATTTTGCTGTTATTAGCTTTCTTAATTCATGCATCATCCACAAAAAGATAACTGGAAGACTATGAAGCGTGATCTTTTGGCAAATCATACTTAATGTGTTTACAATGGTCGACATCAACATTCTGTTTAAAACCAAAACAGACAAAATGGATAACATAGTGATATCCATTCATTTTTGGTAGACAAATTAAAGATGATATGAACCTTTTGGATGACATGAAACAATTGGAGTAGGATCAGAACAATAAGATTTAAGAGATTGATAACAAACATAGTATAAGCTGAAGTATTACCATATGATTAACATCAATCCATACGCCTAAACACCAAACATAGTTTAGCACCAACAAACAAAATTAAATAACCATTCAAAACAAACGTGAGATGTTCAGAATTAAACATAAAATAACAAATGTTCGAAAGTACAGTCAAATTATTAATGGACGAAAAAGCAAACACATGCTCAAAATGAAATCCTTGCCAAATTCTTTCTAACATATTCAAGAACTGCAGAACTGCTTGATGCAATCTTCCTCTTCAGATTTCCTACAGAAACATGAAGAAAAATCAGAATACTACGTTGGGAATTTAAAAGGAATTCATAAGCTAAAAATTAATTTATAAGTAACCATTTTAATTTTCTTGGTGCAGGATGTTGTAGAACCTGGAGTAGTGCCACTGTCTAAAACCTCAATTAAATTATTCTGCATTTATACAAATAAGCAAAAATAAAGTACCATGTTAGTAATAACTTTAGAAAGTCGATCATATAAATAGTGAATGAATGTTTTAAGTACTCACATCTCCAAATCCAGAAGCGCCAAAACCTGATATAGTAGTCTCGGACTTTGATGAAGTATCAATGATAGATTGGTAAGCATCAGTAGCATGATAGACATTACTGCTCAGTAAAATGTTATCGTCGTTGAGTCCAATTTGTACAGTTATATCTTTACCAGATATTTCCTTAACAATTGTAGGATATGCTTTGTCTGTCTTATCCTAACAAAGTATAGGATAATTTTATCATGAATAAAAAGGATTTACAAATTAAAAAGATAAAGAGTAAAGAATGGAAGTATATAACATACAGTTATTCCCTCGACAATCAACTTAGTCGCTGTTTTTCCAATCAATCGTCCAACTGCACGATCTAATAAGACGATGTTAAAAGCTTCTGTTTCATCTTCAGCTAGAACAATAATCCGATACCTGATAAGAATAAAAGGTTACAAACCTGATAAAGAAATTTAATAATGCTTATATGTAATCTGCTTAAAATTTAAGAAGCTTACTTCTTCCGCGGTAGTGGGTAGTTTCTGGTGCATTTGAAACACCTGTACTTCCCTTCCAATTTAGAAACTTCTTTATTGCATTTGATTTTGTAACATCCATTATACCACCAACTATCATTTTACTCAACATTCTTAACCTTGACCTTACACATAAAATTCCTCTAGAAACAAATAAAATAAAATGTAAATAGAAATGCAAAACGATAATATTGGAATAACGATTAAACATTTTCATTAACATTCACAGATTATGATACTTATTCAGTTTTGGAGAATAAGTTACGTAGAACATTGCAAAGTTAGAGAATCACTAATGTAATGCTTATATGTAAAGACTATACTATTTTATAACTTAAGAAACTCAGAGCTTGTTCTTTCGCTTAGTTCCTTCAAAGTCAGTGTTTCAATAACTAGAACAGATACATTCTCTGTTTGTGTCTGGGGAGATATGGTCCTCTCCGGTTGAACATAACCTCCTTCATTGAGTCTGTCATGATTAATTGATACATTAGATGATTGTAGTTGCAGAAGATTTAAATATGAAGTAATCATGACATTAAAAAAAATTATAACTTATAAATGCATATATAAAATACCTCTGCCTCATTGCAGTGACAACCTCATTATCCAGGCTGAGGTAGATTTTTGACCAAGGCAAAGTGTTTATCTGTACTGAATCTGATGTACGTAAAATTAACCATATATGAGTATCTACATCATTATTCATGTTTTAAAAAAATGGACAAAACAAATTCAGACGATGACAAAAAAAAATATGACTAAATTTATATATAACTTACTACGAAAAGTTCTAAGCTTGGTACTGGATATTATGACAATTATATGTTCCTTAGTATTAGGTTGCCCCTCGATTGCTCTATATACAGCATCAGTTGTAGCAGAAAGAGCTTCCCAGACAGTAACCTTGTGTGAATGCCTACATGTACAAAATAAATATGCAATATATAGATGTTAACACTGTTTTTTTACCACCAAACTAATCTTAAAAAATAGATAAACAATGTAAGTTAACCGCCCATCCGTAATTCTAAACTTGACTATCTTCTTTTCACCATAAACAATCTTGATTTTTGATACGTATTCGAAATCCTCAAGGACACCAATTACATCTTTCAGAACACAGAAACAAATTGCAAGTTAAAAAACATGTAAATGTAATAAAGAGATTAAAACCAAATTGAAGTTTGTAATATCTATATTAATAGATGATTACTACTGTTCGTAACATTTATTTAAGAAATAAAGTTTAAAAGTTACCTGTTGAAAATTCAGGGAATTCAATATTTGCATTAGCAGTTGCTAAATTGAATAAGTCACTCAAATCAACAAATTCAAACTTATGCGAGGGAATCATGAAGTCATTCTCCCTACTTTCTGAACTGACGTAGAAGGTGAAAAATTAATTAGAATAGATGATGAAACTGGTTTAAGTGATCCGGTGGATTCTTTTGTATACAAATTTGACA
This sequence comes from Heracleum sosnowskyi, assembly GCA_030848705.1. Taxonomy (NCBI): domain Eukaryota; kingdom Viridiplantae; phylum Streptophyta; class Magnoliopsida; order Apiales; family Apiaceae; genus Heracleum; species Heracleum sosnowskyi. The sequence continues at coordinate 11,855 of JAUIZM010000159.1, forward strand.
CAATATAAACCGTCCCTCTTCAATTTTGCCGGCATGGTGTTTCCAGTTATCAGCATAAATGAACGCATGAACGTGACAATCCTGTTTAACATAAAGTTCCAAAATTTAACTTGAATGAATAAAGAAAACTTAAAGAGGTTATATGAAAAATGAGTAGTGCAGGTCTTCTAATACATTTACACTTACATCATCATCCAGGAAGATGAGATTGTATCCTTTCAGACCTTGGTTTCCATTTGATGCATTTGACATGGAAGGCCACATCCTTGTGACTCTGACTTTTATTTTCCATGTGGTTTTCGAAGTGTCAAGAAAAGATAGCTGATTGAACATGATTACAATTATCTGCAAAATAATTTTATGGTTTAAAGAAAAGACATATTGTATGAAATTACGATGTAAAGATAGTTAGTACGTATAAAATGTTAACTCACACAAACTTGATGGAGAAGAACTTAAACAATGAAAGAAGAAAAACATTATAAAATACCTCTGCTTAACCTAGACTTGTAAAAAATAATCTCTCTGCGTGATATGATCGTGAGATACGATTAATGTGGGATCGTGGTTATATAGGTTGATAGTTTGTTATTTTCAATCATATCTTCTTTAAGTTGATTTATAAAAATTACTTTTTTTAAGGAAATCAAGAAAGAAAATTGATATTAAAGGCATCAATTGATTAATTAACCTAACAGAATAGCAAAAAATCCTCTAACATCCTTGTTATTCCCAATTACACACTTACAAAATTGTAGAAGAGGGGGTTGAATACAATTCTTGATTTTTACAACTTTTCTGCAGTTTGAAAGTAAGAACAGATAAACTAAGTTGCAGAAGCAGAATAAAAATAAGAACACAGTACTTTAAAAATTGCAGGTGGATTGTTTTGTGATCCACCTGAGATATATTATTGAAGAAATAATATGTGATATTTGGTTACAAATACACAGCTGCTATTACAGTTCTTTGTTTCTAGGAAATGCTAGAGAAAAAACCTAAGCAAAGACAATGTAAACTGTTTTCTCTAGATTTCAAAGAACTGCTACACTTGGTTATAAAACCCAAGTTTACAAGCCATACTACAGACAAAAACTATCTCTATTTTCTAGGTCCAGTATGCTTTCTTCTTCATTCCAGATGCATGTGACTGAGATGTTGTACTCTTGACAAGTTGACTTGTTTGTATATTTCCTATGTTTGCATGGAAATGGAATGTTTCTTCTTCTTCGAGGTTCACCGGTGTTTGACTTCCATATTCTTTTTGTTTACTCTGTCAACCCATGTGCTTCCACCAGCGTCAAGTCACCATCAACCTATAGTCTTGAGCTTCATCCGTTGGTAGTGTTCTTAACTATCTGTGGGATGACTATCCGTGGATGAGCAAAGAGTTGATCATCCGTGGATAGCATTAAGTTGATCATCCGTGGATATCATTAAGTTGATCATCCGTGGATAGCATTAAGTCTTCATCCGTTGTCATTCATTTTCACTTAAACAGAATTACATAGCATAGCCTATTTACAATTTGCTATCATATCCTGCTTATCTACTGAAAGTTAACATGACTTAGTACTTAATACTTTCAATCCTTAGACTAAAGTAAAATTGAATATATTACATGATTACTTATCCGTGGATAAACTTCCCAACAACGGATACTACTGAAAGTATACCATCCGTTGATAGTTACAAAATGACTTATACAGAAATGTGTTTTATGTTAAGTTATCATCAAGAACAACATATTTCCTGTTAGAAATGAATACTACTAGAAACTAGACAGAGGGGGGGTGAATGGATAGTTTGATATATTTTTCGATTCTTGAAACCTAAGTAAACAACTGTATGTGATTATGATATATAATATGCAGAAAGTAAATAACACACACAATCACTTTAATCTACTTTGTATAAGCAAATTAAATACTACAGCTTTCCAGGAAATTCACAATCGAATTTCTGGCTTCTAAAACAAGAACAGTTTGAACTTGCTTGCTTACAGAGAAAAGAGCTTAGCAAATAACTATGTGTATCTCTCTTACAGCTTACAGTTGTGTGTGCACGATATATATATATTCACCTATACAAACTAGGCACACACAATATTACACAGCTACCCCTTCTGAAAGTCCAACTTGTCCTGCCATAAGAAGTTCACTGTGTCAGGAAGGACCACCTGCTTTTCGGAGTCTTTCCCGTTTCTGTAGCTGCTTGTCTCTTATCTTTCTCTCCAAGTTTAGCTGTAGATTTGCCATCTGTTCTTTGGACCACCTTGCCAGAACAAATGCTTCAGTATTTGTCTCCTTTGATTCTTGGTTCTGTACCTTGATTTGTCTTGTTATAAACGGCTAAGTGTTGATATTGTGAACTCCACTTTATCCCTGACTTTGCGATCTCCTTTGTGAGGACTACGCGATATAGCCTTTGAAGACTTTGCGACATAGGTCATTTGATGACTATGCGACATAGGTCATTTGATGACTATGCGACATAGGTCATTTGATGACTATGCGACATAGGGCTTCTGAGGACTTCACGATCTAGGCTCTTTTGACTTTGCTGACTTCAACACTTCACGACATGTGTCTTGAGGACTTCTCGACATAGTACAAAATGGACTATGCGATATAGTACTTCACGACATGGATATTGGTGACTTCACGACATAGCTTTCTTTTGACTTTGCTATATAATGCCTTAGACAAATTCCTGCAACTTATTTCTTCATAGCCTTATTCAACTCTATCCTGCTGCATGAACACTTCTGAACTTCTACCAGGATAATTATTCAATGGCCTATATATACAATCTAGATGCAAGAAACTTTACTAAGCTCATTATAAATCTGAGCATACATGATAAAGCTATTGTTCATGAGAACAAGACAAGTACCTTTAGAGACCTATACTCTATCCCAGTGATAGAAATCACTAGGTCATGTAGTGTGACATAGTCACATAGTGTAGGCTTGTTAATAGTGGTATTCAGACATGTCTTGAGCCTAACAATCTCCCCCAAATTGTGAGTAAGATCCTTAGGCACAATTTCATGTCTGATAACAAGCCTAACTTACATAAAAGGAAATTTAGTAACAGAGAGGATAATTCATGAACATTGAGATCAGAGATTTGATTACATAGAAAAATTGAAAGCTTACGGTTTACTTTTGTTGCTCAGCAGCTTCAGCTTCCAATTGCTTCTCTAGCAAATCATCATATATCTTCTTTTTCCTTATCTCTTCTTTTCTCTTCATGTCTATGATGGCTTCTTGAAGTTCTTCTCTTGCAATCAGTTCTTCAATGAGAGGTGAGCCTTTCAAGTCATCAATTGCAGCCTTGAGTGCACTTTCTACATAGGAATCAAGAAACTCCATCCTTATTTTGCTTTGACCTCCATGTGAGTTTTTGTACTCCACAATGTAAGGATTTTGTTTGACCCTGCACATCCCTTTCTGCCTTAGTTCCTTAGCCCTCTCCTCCATCTCAGCCATTTCTTTCTCTCTCTGTATGTTTTTCTCTTCATTCTCTTTCCTCATGTTTTCTTCATAATCAGCATGCATCTTCAAGTACCTGGCAATATCTATCTTCCATGTCCTTTCATCTTTTTCTTCAAAATTCAGTAAGGCATTTATCCTTTCAAGCTCATACTTATAGAAATATTGCCAGCTTCCTTGCTTCATTATCCTTTCTCTTCCATCAGTGTACTTGATCTCTAGATGATCCAACTTCACTTTGACTTCAAAGATCCTTTGAGCCCTCAAAAATGCTAGGGCATCTTCATCATAGTCCTCATCTAGTGGAAGCACATTGATGCCAATAACATTTGTGAGTTTTCCAGTCTTCTTTGTTATCCTCATCCTTTTGGGTACACTCTTGATCTTCAAATGCTTCACAAGAGATACCTTTCTGGAACAAGGAGAATTAGTCTTCAGTGCCACATCACTTGGAAGTAGCTTCATTCCTTTCCCCTTCATCCACTGTAACACTCCACTAGCTGTGACTTTGTGGAAGTGTTTTCTTGAAATTACTTTAGTGGCTTCATCTTTCTTCTGTGGCAATTCAGGTTCAGAAGTCATGGATAATGATTTTGGAGGATCATTGCTAACAGTACCCACCCTAGACTTAGAGTCTTGTGTTGTGGTTAAAGTACTACTAGCAATGTCCTTGACTTGCTGAATTCCACTTCTTGTTTTCTTAACTGATTCCTTTGCCCCCTTGTCATCCCTCTTGCTATCATCAGCATCCTTTGATTTCTTTGAATATTTGCTCCTTTCCTTATCTCTCCTTGACTGAGATCTCCTTTCATAGGTTTTCTCCTTATCATCATCATCATCTCCATCCTTCTTTTTGTTCTTTTCTTTGACAGATTCAGGAATGACTCCATGAATCAGAAAAGATTGTAGAGTGTGAATCATCTCTAGTTCCTCAGCTGTCCTGACTCCCCTCTTGGCTCTTAGCATTTGCAGCACCTGGTTGATCTTTGCATTATTCTTTCTTGTCAAATCTGAAGGGATCACCAACTGGTCAATGCTGCTGTCTTGAGATAGACTTTGGAAGATTATTGTCTTTGGCTGTGAGATAACCTCAGGCAGTCTTTGATCTTGATCCATCTTCAAGTCATCAAACAGTCTCTTGTTGTTAGCCCCACCTTTTTCTATTAAGTCCATTATTGTTGACAGCTCAGTGAATCTCAGTTTCTCTAGAGTTTGAAAAGCTAGGTGCCACAAGCAGTTGTCCTTGCACACCATGATTATCTCTCTTAGATGGACATCCTTGATTTTCCTTACTGCAACTGTGAAGTACTTAATGTTTTCCTTGAGCTTCATTCTGTAAGTCCTTGCATCTTCTTGTGCATCTCTGTAGGTGGCTTTCAGAAACTCCAGGAAGGCCTCATCATGATAGATGTGAGAATTGGCAACTTCCTGTAGCTTGGCCTCTGTGATTGTTGTTGCTTTGGCAGGTTGAGCATTGGAAGTAGGTTGAGCAGGTTGAGAAGTGGAGATTTCTTTTGGCATTGTGGAGGGATAGTAGGTAGTGGTGACTGTGCTTTTCTGGCCTTGTGCATTGATGACCTCTACAGGGGGAAGATTGATTGGCTTTATTGTCTCTTCAATGAGCTTGCCCTTAAGTTTTGACTGCTTGGCAGGTACTCCCCCTTTCTTTTTCACAATGACCTCCTTAACTTTCTCCCCCTTAGGCTTGGGATCAGACAAAAAGTCTTGAGCTTCACCAGGGATAGGCAGGTTCATGGATCTCATCATTGAAGTCATCATTTGTTGCTGCACCAGTAAGATGTTTGAGGTGTTGGTGCCTTGGTCATCCAGCTTGTCATTGAGTTGGCTTAAGGATGTAGATAGCATTCTGTTTTCATCCTTGAGAGAGGCCACTTCTTTTTCTAAGCCATCCACCTTAGAGAATAATTGTTGAGACCTAAATGAGTTTAGGGATTGATCTTTGACCCTGGCAAAGTCATATTTGGAGATGTCTGACAGAGGGACTTCATCCACCAACTTGTCACCATACTGATTTTTCCACATGACATTTATCATAGCATTTGAGGTGATGGTGGCTTTTGCTTGAGTTTCCAGTGAAGAAGCCAGTTTCTTGATGTTGTCTGTGACCATGGCAAGAGTCACATCCATCATGGATACATTTGTGGAGGTTTTCTGGACTTCTTTGAGGATACCATCCACCCTGGGAAAATCAGAGAGATAAGAGTTCCTGAGCTTAGTGAGAGATCTGTCTGTCTCCTCCTGGATTGAAGAAATCTCTGATTGAAGCCCTTTCTCAAGATAGTGCAGAGCCTTCAGCTGGTTCTTGTACACATCATTCACAGCATCATAGATGGCAGCAGGAGAGAGATCCTTTGCATTGGAGCCCAGAGAAGTTAGGAATTCTTCTCTTAGAAAAGCGAGGGCATCCTTGAGCTTGAGAGTCCTCTTAGCATCCAACCAGGCATCCACATTTCCCTCTGGTTCAGCTGCATCCACAATCTTCTCCTGCTGAGCTTCAACATCCTCCTTGTGGCAAAGTAAGATAGCTTCATAATCAGCATTGGGAAGATTTGAGGTGAGGAGATGTTGAGCTATTTTGGAGAACTCATCAATCTGTGCCACATGGAGATCTTGTATGGCTTCTTCTGTCATTTTGGAAGGCACAGATGATGATCCTGAAGGCCTGTCATGGTGCACAGGCTTCAGCCATTCTGACATAGTGGCCTGAGCCAAGTGAGAGCTAGTGCTAGGCACTTCATGAGATGTAAGAGTTTGAGTCTCCTCCAGCCTTGGAATGGCTGTAGGGTCTAATGTTGTCTCCATTGAAATGGGATGTGCTACAACATTAGCCCTATTTGTCTGTGAAGACAGTTCCACATCCCTGAGGATGGGAGAATTTGGCACAGAGTCTCCAGTGAAAACTGGTGAATCCTCCATGTTGGTGTTGGTGTCATTAGGATATGCCCCAGCATGCATTCCCTGACCAACTAGATGTGGTTCCTGGGTGGTGAGCACAGTGTCATGCACCATGTCACTTGAAATTGGCTCAATCACAGGAGAGAATTGTGATTGATCAAAGGCAAGATTGTCATTGGAATGACTTTCTTGTTCAGAAGAAATTTTTATGGAAGAATCTGAGAGAGAAGTGGGGTTTAGACTAGATTTTGGCAACTCCCCCTGAGAAATAGGAGGAGTTTCAACAGTGATGTGCTCTCCACTCTGTGTGTCATCAGCCTTATTACTCCTAGGGTCAAGAGTGAGTTCTTGATCCTGTGCAGACTCAGTACAGGTTGTAGTGGGGAGACTACTCTTTTCAATGCCAATAACCTGTTGGGAGGCCATTGACAGTAGTAGGTGTACCCCTTTTTCCACATCTGAATCCTGTTGGGAGGATTCAGTGGTAGGTTTAGATTTTGACTTCTTCCTTTGTCTGGTAAGGGGTGACTCAGGATCCTCACTTCCTATCTCTACAGAGTCATTTATCACTGCTAGGGCTCTCTTCTTTGACTTCTTTTTAGTAACATCAACCTTTTGAGAGATTGATGCACTTGGTTGCCTATCCTCTACAGTGGTGTTTTCAGTAGGATTGCTGGATGGGATAGGAAGGCTGGGGATAGACTGTGCAGCTCCTTCAGTCTTAGCCTTCCCTGTCCAGGAAAGTTCATGATATATGGGCTTATCAAGTGGATAAGACTCAAATGTGTCCTGCATATGCTTGGTCACACTTAGAATCACATCCACTTGATTCCTTGTGTCCAATGAACCAAATAGTACTTTGGACATGGACTTGGAATAAGCCATTTTAGTATTATCTATACCCTCCAATAGATGGACATTTGCATCAAGAAAATTTAAAATAACTTGAAGGAAACGAGGGTAAAAGATGTCATTACCTCTACCACGAACGGTCCTGCCTAGCCTCTGAGTCAATTCTTTGAGGATTATGGCTCCCACATTGATCTCCTGGTTGTTGGCCAAGGAGTAGGCTAGCTTCACAGCAATGTGACTGATATGGTTCCATCCTGTCTTCCTGCAGAGAAACACCTTCTGGAGTGCGTCAAACAGAAATGACCACTCCCTTCTCACAAACTTCTTATTCAGCTTTCCAGTGTCTATCTCATCAGCATACTGAATGAAGGTCATGAATTCTATGATTTGAGCATCTGTAGCTTCTTGGTCATGACCTTCCACCTTGAACCCCAAAGCTTCATTGATTTCCCTTTCACCAAATTGAAAGTGTTTGCCTCCAATTGAACAGCTAACCTCCTGGAATGAGGTTCCATCTTCCCTAGCCATTGTTGATACCAACGCCGTTCTCCAGAATCCTTCCAACACATCAACATACAAGGTAGGGTTCAGGGTTAGGGCTTGGCGTAGGTAGGAAGTGTTCAAGAACCGTACAAAACACTTGTACCTTGGGTTAGCCTCAGCCTCAGAGGGAATGGTGAGAAGATTGGTTTCTTTGGGAATTGTTAAAGGGATAGGGGAAGATACAGTTTGAGATTTGGGTGCCATTTCGAGAGAGAGAGAGTGAAAATTAGAGTAGAGAATTTGTGCTTAGGTTTGAGAGTTTGAGAGCAATAGACAAGATGAAAAGTTGTGAACGGTTAGAAAAGGTATTTATATGATAGAGACACTGCGATATGGAGTTATGAATATGTACAGTCTATATGTATGTCGCGAAGTCAATAATAGCCTGTACCGCAAAGTCTTGCAAAATATATCGCATAGTCTCAACAATGAACTATGTCGCAAAGTCTTCAAAATGAAAGGATCGGGGAGACTTTGCGATATAGTAGAAATACCCTGTCTAAAGCTCTCTTTTAGAAATTTTACGCAATTTGTCAGACTTTTATCAAATTTTGAAATAAAATTAATTTAAATCAAAATTCTGTCAACTATGGAGACTTGTCGATATAGTTATTCTAAGTCGCGAAGTCATAAAATAACTATGTCACAAACTCATGAAATGAACTATGTCGCGAAGTCTCACACTCTCAACAGTTTGCGATATAAGTCTGTTTAATTTGAACTATGTCGTGAACTCTGAAAATCATCTATATCGAGATGTCTCAAAAGCTCACAACTCCACTAACAAATATGATTTTGAAAAAATATGCAGTAAAATACTGAAATATTTATAAATCATATCTCAGCTAATTTTCACTCCAAACAAATAGATCATTTAAATACAGTGAAAATTTACTGCTTCAACCATTAACCAGCATATTTACTTAGAACAACTGAATGAAGGATTGAGCATTCCAATTTCACTCACAAGTCTGTTGAAGACTGCTTCATTCAGAGGTTTAGTAAATATGTCAGCTAGTTGTTTCTCAGTTGGAACATAAGAGACTTCTATGGTACCATTTGCAGCATGTTCCCTAATGAAATGGTACCTGATCTCAATGTGCTTTGTAGTAGAATGATTAACAGGATTGGCAACTATGGATATTGCACTAGTATTATCACACATTAGTGGAATGTGTTCTAACACTAGCCCATAATCCATGAGTTGATTTCTAATCCAAAGCAATTGAGCACAGCAACTTCCAGCAGCAATATATTCAGCCTCAGCTGTGGATGTTGCTGTGGACTGTTGTTTCTTACTAAACCAGGACACTAACCTTTGACCTAGGAATTGACAGCTTCCAGAGGTGCTCTTCCTGTCAATTCTGCATCCAGCATAATCAGAATCTGTGTAACCAACCAGGTTGAACCCAGTGCCCTTTGGATACCATAGCCCAAGATTAGGAGTCCCCTTCAGATATTTGAAAATTCTTTTGATGGCCATCATGTGAGATTCCTTGGGATCAGACTGGAACCTTGCACAAAGGCATGTGGCAAACATGATGTCTGGCCTGCTAGCTGTGAGATAGAGTAGGGATCCAACCATTCCTCTATAGACCTTGATATCAACTCTCTTGCCTTTCTTGTCTTCATCCAGCTTGATTGCAGTAGACATAGGAGTTTTAGCTGGGGATGACTCTTCTAAACCATATTTCTTTAAAAGATCCTTGACATACTTAGATTGGTTTATAAAGATGCCATCCTCCCTTTGATGTACTTGCAGGCCTAGGAAGTAAGTTAACTCTCCCATCATACTCATCTCATATTTACTTTGCATCAACTTAGAGAACCTTTCACAGAGTTTTTCATTTGAAGAGCCAAAGATGATATCATCCACATAGATTTGAACAAGAATGATATCATTTCCATGCTTCTTGAAGAATAGGGTTTTGTCAATTGTACCCCTAGTAAATTGATGCTCAAGAAGGAATTGAGATAGAGTTTCATACCAGGCTCTTGGTGCCTGTTTGAGTCCATAGAGCGCCTTGAGCAGTCTATACACAAAGTTTGGGAAGTCTTCACTTTCAAAGCCAGGTGGTTGAGACACATAGACTTCTTCAGCAAGATCACCATTGAGAAATGCACTTTTCACATCCATTTGATACACCTTAAAATCTGAGTGAGCTGCAAAAGCCAGGAAGATTCTTATGGCTTCCAGTCTAGCTACAGGTGCAAATGTCTCATCATAGTCAATGCCTTCTTGCTGACTATATCCTTTGGCAACCAGCCTTGCTTTGTTTCTTACTACCACTCCTTCTTCATCCATCTTGTTTCTGAACACCCATTTGGTGTCAATAACATTCTTTCCTTTTGGAGGTGGCACTAGTTCCCATACTTTGTTTTTCTCAAATTGATTCAACTCTTCTTGCATGGCAACAATCCAATCAGAATTCTTCAAAGCTTCTTCAATTAATTTAGGTTCCTCTTGTGACAGAAAGCAGCTATACAGACATGTATTTAATGTTGCCCTTCTTGTTCTAACTCCCTCACTAGGATCTCCAATGATTTGATCCCTAGTGTGGGCTCTGTCCCATTTCCTTGTGTGCCCCTGTTCATTTCCTTGATCTGTTCCAATCTCATTTTGGTTGACAGTTGCATTCTCTTCTTCTCCCCCTGTGTTTGTGAATCCTTGCACAGGTGTTTGAAGAAGATTGTCAACTTCAAGAATTTCATTTTCTAGAACAGTTTGAACAGGGGGTTCATCTTCATTTTCAGAATCCTCAAGATAACCTTGATTCTCAAATCTCAATAGCACACTGTCTTGATCACTTGTTTTCAGTCCTGGAGTTTTCTTGTCATCAAAGGTAACATCCATGCTTTCCATGACTTTGTGTTGCTCAGGTACAAACACTCTGTATGCTGTCCTTTCCAGAGAGTATCCAATGAAGATACCTTCAAATGCCTTAGCATCAAAATTTCCAACATGCTCAGAGGTATCTTTCATCACAAAGCACTTGCTTCCAAACACATGCAGGTGCTTGAAGGATGCTCTTTTTCCAGTCATTAATGAGTAAGGAGTTTTGCCAGACTTCTTATTGATTAATGTTCTATTTTGCACATAGCATGCTGTGTTAACAGCATCAGCCCAAAAACTAGTGGGTAGCTTTGCATCCAGCAGCATTGTCCTTGCAGCTTCAATGAGAGTTCTATTCTTTCTCTCAACTACTCCATTTTGTTGAGGTGTTCTAGGAGCTGAGAATTGTTGAGAAATTCCTTTATCTTTGCAAAACTCATACAATGTTGAATTTCTGAACTCAGTCCCATTATCACTTCTCAAAGCAACTACAGAGGAACCAGTGCTTTGTGCTTCTTTATCAACTCTCTTGATATGCTCTATTATGACTTGGGGTGCTTCATCCTTGGAGAATAGGAATTCCACCCAAGTATATCTTGAATAGTCATCTACCATCACTAGAGCATATTTCTTTTTGGAGAGGGACATTACATTCACAGGGCCAAATAAGTCCATGTGAATTAGTTGCAGAGGTTTTGAGTTTGTATTGAGCAACTTGTTCTTGTGACTTGATCTTTTAATCTTCCCTTTCTGACAAGCTTCACATGCTCCATCTTGCACAAACTCCAAGGCAGGCAAATCCCTGATGAGTTCTCTCTTGGTTAGAGAGTTCATTGCCTGAACATTCAAGTGAGACAGTTTCTTGTGCCACAGCCAGAATTCCTCATTTGTGGCTTTTGTGTAGAAACAACAAATTTCTCCCTTATCTGCAGCCTTGAGATTAGCTACAAACAAGCTTCCTTTCTTCACACCAGTTAGAACAACTTCACCACTTTCCCTTTTTGAGATTGAACAAAGGTCTTCATCAAATTCCACTTTGAAGCCTCTGTTGGTAAACTGTCCAATACTCAAGAGATTATGCTTCAGTCCTTCAACAAATGCTACATCTTCAATAATGACATTTCCAGATTTAACACTGCCATATCCCATTGTATAACCAATGTTGTCATTTCCAAAGGTTACTGATGGGCCAGCCTTTTCCTCAAAATGTGATAGCAGGGCCATATCACCAGTCATGTGACTTGAGCATCCACTGTCCAAGATCCATATGACTCTTTTATTCCTGTTGCCCTGCATTCACAAAGTGACTAAGTTGTTTTTGGTACCCACACTTGGTAGGGTCCAGATGATTTAGAAACATTTTGATTAATAATTCTTCTGTCATAAATTGCATTTCTCATAGTAGGAGACTTCACTTTTTCTGTGGCTTTGTAGTTTACACTCTTAGGCTCACATGAAGTTTTCACCCTCTCAATCCTGATTGGGGACCCTGTCCTATGAGAATGTATGTGTGTGTGTGATTCACCAGATTGTGCAGAGTCAAGTTTATGTTTAAGAGATAAACAGTTAGCAATCACAGTCACATAGCATGTCATGCAGTTTGGCTTACCACAGAAAGAATCATGACTAGAATTTATGCTTGCAGAAAGGTTACTTAGGTTGTCAACTTCAACAATTTCAGGCTTACTACACTTATGAGTCAAATGATTAACAGATAGGCATTTTTGACATTGTTTCCTGGGAGCATTTGGCACATAAGCATAGTTGTTTCCTTTGTTAACACCAACTTTACCGTTTCTGTTTTGTTTCCTTTTCTTAACAACTTCTTTCTTTGCTTTAGGACTCTTGACAAGATTGTCTTTGGTCTCTTTCTGATTGACAAGTTCAGGAAAGGAAGAAGTGTTCTTAGCAGCCTCATCTTCTTCAAGTAGCTGTTGCTTGATGATCAGTAGTTCCTCATCAAACTCAACAACACTCTTTCTGAAGATGGGCAGTTCAACACTTGACAGAATGGTTGGGGCATTTTTGTTTGTAAAAGTTTCCTTTCCTTTGCCCTTGACCTTCTTCCTTCCCTTGTCATTATCATAGTCAAAACCAACTCCAACCTTGCAGTCTTCAGTGTGTTCCTTGTGGTAGGTTTGAATAAGTTCAGAGGAGTTTTTGAAGCTTCTTAGTTTCAGTTCAGTTTCAGCAATTTGTTCTCTAAGGGCATTCTCTATCTGCTCAGCACAAATCACTTTGTTTTTAAGATACTCAACCTCCTTTTTCAAACCATCCAGGTTCACAACCATTAACTCAAGTTGCTCATTCTTTTCTGTAAGCTCAACATTCTTAGCAGTTAGTCTGTCAATTTCTTCATTAGCTACTAACATGCTAGTATGAATATTAAACATCTCAGTGCTCATATCTTCAACAGTTTGCTTATATTGAAGGGGAGTCATATCAAGAGAAGTAAGAATAGGTACCTGACTTGAATCACCTTCATCAGAAAATGCCATCAGGGCATAGTTTGAGTATTCTTGTTCTTCTTCTTCATCAGAGTCATCCCAGCATTTTCCCTCAGCAATAAAAGCTTTGCCCTGTTGTTTCTTGAGTAGAGCCTCATACTTAGCTTCAAGCTCTAAGTATGCTTTGTCCTTCTTGACTTGTTTAGGCTTTTTGCACTCAGTGGCAAAATGCCCAAGTTCATTGCAGTTATAGCACCTTATTTTGGTCCTATCCACACTTCCTGTCTTGTATCCACCTTTAGCAGCACCAGCAATCCCTTTTCCTTTATTGAAGGTGTTTGAGCCACTAGATCCACCAGTGTTTCCATTATTGAACTTGGACCTAAATGGCTGCTTTCTTTTAAACCTTATGTTAGGATACCTCCTAGCCATATAAGCAAAAGATTTGTTTTCCATTTTGTCCAGCTCATCTATACTGTAGAACTCATCCTCTTCAGGTAAATCATACACAACCTGAGTTTCATCACCAGTGTCTTCAACTTCCAGTTCCTCAATCTTGACCTGACTGATTTTAAGAGAGTCCATTCTTTGACTTAGGTTGTCAGCAATAAGTGCACAGGAGGTATTAGCCAATAATCCTTGCTTTGCTTGAATAGATCTCTTTTGAAACAGCTCTAACTCATATGTCTTTAAAACACCATACAACACATCAAAACCAATCTTTGTCAGATCTCTTTCTTTAAGGGAAGAGATTCTTGGTTCCAAGTGATCTGGCAGAGTTAGTAGAAACTTCATATTTAGCTCTTCTGTTTCATAGTGTTTGTCATAGAGTTTGAGCTCGTTTATCAGCTTGTTGAATCTCTCAAACACTTCTGTGATTCCCTCTTTTGGCTGAGCCATGAAGGCTTCATATTGTGAAACAAGAATCTGCTTCTTGTTCTTTCTTACTTCAGTAGTTCCTTCACAGAGCACTTCTATAAGATCCCACATCTTCTTGGCACTAGTACAATGAGCAACAGTGCCATACATGTTGAAGTCCATAGATTCACAAATGATAAGTTGAAGATGTCCATCCAATGCCACTTTTTCCTTTTCAGGATCAGTGTATTTTAAGGGATCTTTGGGCACATGTTTTGCTGGTACAATCTCAGTGCCATTGGTTGTTTCACCAATCTCGATCATTGGAATGAAGGGACCATGCTTTAGAATATCTAAATACATGGGGTTAGAAGCTTTGATGAAAAGCAACATCTTCTTCTTCCATAAACTGTAGTGCTCCTTGTTAAAGGGAGGAATCTTGATACTGCTTAGTTTCTGTGAACTCATTCTTGATCTTTTCCTGTTTGTACGTTAACAGCCTACTCTCTGATACCACTTGTTAGAAATGAATACTACTAGAAACTAGACAGAGGGGGGGGTGAATGGATAGTTTGATATATTTTTCGATTCTTGAAACCTAAGTAAACAACTGTATGTGATTATGATATGTAATATGCAGAAAGTAAATAACACACACAATCACTTTAATCTACTTTGTATAAGCAAATTAAATACTACAGCTTTCCAGGAAATTCACAATCGAATTTCTGGCTTCTAAAACAAGAACAGTTTGAACTTGCTTGCTTACAGAGAAAAGAGCTTAGCAAATAACTATGTGTATCTCTCTTACAGCTTACAGTTGTGTGTGCACGATATATATATATTCACCTATACAAACTAGGCACACACAATATTACACAGCTACCCCTTCTGAAAGTCCAACTTGTCCTGCCATAAGAAGTTCACTGTGTCAGGAAGGACCACCTGCTTTTCGGAGTCTTTCCCGTTTCTGTAGCTGCTTGTCTCTTATCTTTCTCTCCAAGTTTAGCTGTAGATTTTCCATCTGTTCTTTGGACCACCTTGCCAGAACAAATGCTTCAGTATTTGTCTCCTTTGATTCTTGGTTCTGTACCTTGATTTGTCTTGTTATAAACGGCTAAGTGTTGATATCGTGAACTCCACTTTATCCCTGACTTCGCGATCTCCCTTGTGAGGACTACGCGATATAGCCTTTGAAGACTTTGCGACATAGGTCATTTGATGACTATGCGACATAGGTCATTTGATGACTATGCGACATAGGTCATTTGATGACTATGCGACATAGGGCTTCTGAGGACTTCACGATCTAGGCTCTTTTGACTTTGCTGACTTCAACACTTCACGACATGTGTCTTGAGGACTTCTCGACATAGTACAAAATGGACTATGCGATATAGTACTTCACGACATGGATATTGGTGACTTCACGACATAGCTTTCTTTTGACTTTGCTATATAATGCCTTAGACAAATTCCTGCAACTTATTTCTTCATAGCCTTATTCAACTCTATCCTGCTGCATGAACACTTCTGAACTTCTACCAGGATAATTATTCAATGGCCTATATATACAATCTAGATGCAAGAAACTTTACTAAGCTCATTATAAATCTGAGCATACATGATAAAGCTATTGTTCATGAGAACAAGACAAGTACCTTTAGAGACCTATACTCTATCCCAATGATAGAAATCACTAGGTCATGTAGTGTGACATAGTCACATAGTGTAGGCTTGTTAATAGTGGTATTCAGACATGTCTTGAGCCTAACATTTCCTAACAATCCTATAACATAGTAATAAGGATTTTATTGCTAAAGAATCTTTATTAGTTCCGATCACGAATCAATTACGATACATGAAATAGTTTGTAATTCATTTTGAAAACTTTATTTTCTTGATAATATCATTTAATCCGTTCTTTTTTTTGTTCAAAGAAATTTATGTTAACTTAATTTTCACATTTATATTGAGTAATATTTTTATAAAAGCTTTTTAAATAATTGAACAAATATAATTCTTAAAGCTCTAAAATTGAAGTAAAAACAATTAAACCTCTAAATTTAATTTTAAAATTAAATTATTCTTAACTGATTCATAAAAAAATAATCAAATATGAAAAATACTAAATGTAAATAACTCATTAAGTGGCCGCCTAAGATGTTGCTGTAAAATAACCAAACATTACAATTTGTTGGTTTTATGCAGCTGCAAGTTGTTATACATACTTCACAATTAATTGTTTCATTAAACAAACTAATTATTTAAAATGATAAAGTCTAAAAATTTTATACCGAGCACTTACAAATATGTTTTAAATATTATTTTTGGCAATGTTCGAAAGCTGATAGTACTTCTATATGCTAAGTATACCGAGCAATTAGTTTTACATTGTTTTTAATGTTTATCTTACACCATTAAAAATGCATCGCATAAAAGGATCCAAAGGACAGGTGTAATATGGTTGGATTTGGAACCTTTATTGTAAAACTCACAAATAACAAATATTTATATTGATTAAAAGATTAAATTTAGAATGTAATTGAATAAAAAGGGATAAAAATTTGACAAAAGTTAGTTATACATAACGTATTATGCAGATACATGATTTGTTGATGTAAGAATACACTATACTAAACTTGTAGAATTCTATACAAAGGTTCATTATAATTGATTTATATTGTTTTTAATTAATATTCGCTGACGAAATATATTCTTCTGAAAAAATTAGTGTTCTAAAAATCGGCGATTAATCCCGATTAATCGCCGATTAATCGCTAGACGGCGGGCCACCGAACTGATTAAGCGAAAATCGGTCAATTAATCGTTTTTTTTCAAAAATCGGATTAATCGGTTAAAAATAGGGCTAATTATTAAAAAATAGTTAAAATTAAAAAATAATAATAAAAAATTTAAAAGGTAAAAACTTGATTAAACAATAGAAAAAACCATTATTTTTGTACATATAATTATAATTTTAGATGTCTAAATCGTAAATTCTCTTAAGTTTTCCTCTTAAATTGATCTGAAAAGTTAAACCTTCAAAATTTTATTTATTACAATTATATAACATTTTTAACATATTTGCATAAATATATGATAATAACATATGTTTAGTTGAAATAACGAAACAATTTTATAATTGTATATAAAAAATATTATTAAATTTATTCTGATTAATGATCCGATTAATCATTCCGATTAATCCCCGATTACCCGATTAATCCTTGGACGGTGCCTTTACCGATTAACTCCGATTCCCGCTTTTTACAACACTGGAAAAAATATATAAAAACGCCCGATAATAATATAAAACACTTTGTTTAAAACTCTTCTTTAATATTATAATATACAACAAAAAGCCGAATATGTTATGGGTGAAAATATCGTCATATCTCATGAATAATTCAGTCAAAATCATATACATTTGTATTGAATTAATTTGTAAAGTATAAGATTTTAAATTATTATAATCATAATTCATGTCCATAATATATTTAAAAAAAATACACATTTGCAGTATACAATTTCCGTATTCTATTAAGGAAATCGGTAACATTGATAAAATATATAATTTAAATTTATTAAAAGAGTAGTAGTTGACTTCTATAGGAATTTGAGCTTGCTAAAAAACTTCTTATTGTCTTAATACGGGTAGATACAGTGTACGAATAAAATTACGTTGTTGCTGTAGCATAATAACGTGTTAAATTTTTTATATTTTATATAAATATTGTTTATATTTAATTTCTATTGTTAAAATGGTTTGATAAACATAAATCATCGCGAAGATTAGAATGTCATAAAATTTTAATATAATCAACCAATATGAATATGACGCAGTTAGTAACAAAATTTTCTTGAAGTCTTCTATTCCCAACTTGGAGACCAACATTTTTATTACTGAAATAACTTGATTCTTTGTGTCTAATTGGGTCAAAATCATAAATTAATTATAACATATTTTTATATAAAAATATAATTTTATATTACTGAAATTGTAATTTATGACAAAATTTTAATTTAAAAAATACACAATATCATATACATTCTTAAATTTATAAAGAGCAAATTAGTAATTTATTTAAAATATTAATATAAAAATATATGTAAAAGAGTAGAAGTTAACTTATAAATGGTCAAAATTTGACACTTTGGTTAGTATTCAAATTTTTTAACTGTATATTCTTAAATTTTTTAGTCTACATATATTTGGGGTGTTGGTGTAAGAGATTATGACACAAAATTGATATAAAAAATATGTAAATAGTTTGTTTTATGCTTCATATATTATATATTATATTTTATATTGTATAATTTTATGTTCACTAAATTATATAATTTTATATATAGTTGTTTAACGTTTTTAAATATTTGAAATAAAAATTTCTAAATATTTGAATTAATATTTATAGCGGCTCACAAGACATATTAACTACTAAAAATTATATTTTCATTTTTTTGTAGAAAAACACGCGTATAATAATTTATTTATACATAAAAAATGATTTTTTGAATATTTTTTTTTAGTTATCTTTCAAATATTTAAGGAATAGATAAAACTTAGAGTACATTATACTTTGTTGGCTTGAAGTATAATTTTTTTGCAGGATAATGGCTTTACTTTAATTTTAACATTTTAATGGCTGTAAAGTTAATTTTTAAGCAATTAAAGAACTTTGTTCACATCTCTTCGAACCAAACTAACATCGTCAATTACATTGGGGTTTTGTGTATTTCAATGTTTCAAGACATGTCTTTCAACAACAAGATAAAAGGCAGCCAGCCGTGTAAGAGGAGCAGCAGTACAACATATATAAGAACATGGAAGTAGGAAGAGAAGGAGGTCGTTGTATGTATATATTAATTAATTAACTACTCCTATGTAAACTACTAAACCAAACATCTCTTTTCTTATTTCTCTCAATGAGAGTCGATCCACAACCCTAACTAGTTGTCCTATATTCAGATTCATCTCTTTTCTTCACCAATTAAGCCTTCTTCCTTCTCACAAATTCACTTTCACACTACAAGGAAACAGGGCAAAACCGACCGTCTAAAACCGACCGACACAAATTAGGGCGGTTGAAACCGACCGACTGTCAGTCGGTCGGTTATGACTGTAGATTAAAAGAAAACGACATCGTTTTTGCTGACGTGGCGCGAACAAAACCGACCAATAAGATCGGTCAGTTATACTACTGACATGGCAACCACAAAACCGACCAATAGCATCGGTCGGTTATACTACTGACCGGAAAATGAATTAAAAATATTAAAATTTGAATTATTGTGTACTGCAATATGCCAAAATGACGTCGTTTTATGTTACAGTCATAACCGACCGTCATCGGTCGGTTATGTCCTGCTGCTTTATTTCATTTTTGGCTTAAAACACTCATTTCTTCAAATGAACACATGACATAGAAAAAAAAGAGAGGATAAAAAAAGAAGAAGATAATTGAAGAAAACAAAGAGAGGAAGTGATACAAATCATATAATGTAAGTTTTCCTTTATGTATTTTGTATTTAATTATGGTTACATTTATTTTTTTTATAATGCAATGTATATATGTATGTATTTTTATAATTGAATGCGAATGTTAAACCATTTGTTTACATATATTAATTGATGTAGATGGCAAATATGGATAGAAGTTGGATAGGTAATCAAATACAAAGCGATAAAATTTCTTTAACTCCCGAATATAGGAATGGTGTAGAGGTTTTTTTAAATTTTGCAAAGGAGAAAAAAGTGGAGGAGGATGGTAAAATGAAGTGTCCTTGTAAGAATTGTAAGAATTTGAATTGGTTAGACATTGATGAAATTAGATTTCATTTGTTATCTAAAGGGATGCTTGAAGGTTATACGGTGTGGACATCGCATGGTGAAGAAGTTGTGCAAAGAAATGAGAGTCGAAAATCACATCATCGGGAACCTCCAAGGGTGGAAGAACCGGTTGATTTTAATGCTATGTTACATGATTTTGCCGGTGCAAATTATGAATATTATGACACCACGGATACGGGAACTAGTAATGTAGAAGAAGCCCCAAATGATAGTGCTAAAAAATTCTATGAGTTAATTGTTGAAAATGGAGTCCCTATTTATCCGGGCAATATAAATTATACAAGATTAAGCTTGACCGCAAAATTATTAGAATTCAAAAACTATTCAAATTGTAGTAATAAAGCTTTTGATAGTTTGCTTGAACTTCTTGCGGATGTGTTACCAAAGAAACACACATTGCCCGAAACCAATTATGAAATGAAAAAGATTATGAAGGGTTTGAGGGTTGAATATGAAAAAATTGATATGTGCGAGAATGATTGCATGTTATTTTATGGAGATGACAAAGATAAAATTGTATGTGATATATGTGGTAAAGATCGTTATCGGGATGTTTCGAGGAAAAATGGTAAAAAAATACCAAAAAAAATCTTAAGACATTTTCCTTTGATTCCTCGACTACAACGCTTGTACATGTCGGCGCATACATCCAATCATATGAGATTTTACAAGAATCGAGATGTGAAAGAGGGAGAGCTTAGTCATCCCGCGGACGGAGATGAATGGAAAAAATTTGACCTTCGTTATCCATCATTTGCTAATGAGGTTCGTAATATAAGGCTTGGCCTTGCAACCGATGGTTTCAACCCATTTGGCCCTACCGGAAAGAAAACATATAGTGTATGGCCCGTGGTGGTTGTTGTCTATAATCTTCCACCATCAATGTGTATGAAAAGGCCTTATATGTTTATGACCGATATAGTTCCGGGTCCGAATAGCATCGGCAAAGATATTAATGTTTGTCTAAGGCCCCTCATTGATGAATTAAAGATATTGTGGAATACCGGAGTGGAAACATATGACCAATCTTTAAAGCAAAATTTTACAATGCGAGCGGCTCTTATGTGGACTATTAGTGACTTTCCCGCTATGAGTATGATAAGTGGGTGGTCGGGTAAAGGAAAAATGGGATGTCAAGTGTGTGGTGGAAGTGTGCAAGGGTTTCAATTAAAACATTCCGGAAAATGTAGTTTTTATGGCACGAACCGAATATTTCTTGAACCAAATGATCCATTGCGCGAAAAAAGTAATTTGTTTGATAATGAGGAAAGAAGATTGTTTTGTGGTCGTTTGTCCGGGGAGGATGTAAAGGGGTTGCTTAACGGTATCATTTTTCCACCACCCGGAAAGACTAATTCCAAGTTAAGGAGTGCTGGTTATGGGGAAGAGCATCATTGGACTCATGTTCCAATTTTTTATGAACTCCCTTATTGGTCATCGCATACTTTACGATATTCAATTGATATCATGCATACCGAAAAAAATGTGTTTGAAAACATATTTTTTACTATTGTAAATGCGGCAAAATCAAAGGATCACAAGAAAGCAAGGTCGGATTGCAAACACTTTGATGTGTTGCGTCATTTGTGGATCGATGAAAATGGAAAAATGCCAAAAGCACCGTATTCCTTAAATAAAAAACAACTTAAACTTTTGTGTCATTGGATTTGCTCATTGAAACTTCCAGACGGTTATTCTTCCAATATATCTCGTTGTTGCAATGTTGATGAGTGTAAATTTTTTGGATTCAAATCGCATGATTGTCATATATTTCTTCAAAAATTGTTGCCTCTTGCAATTCGTGAGCTTCTACCAACGCCTATTGTGGATGCCTTGACGACAATTTCAAATTTTTTTCAAGATTTGTGCTCATCTATTGTGACAAGAACCGATTTGGATCTAATGGCAAAATCGGTTATTAGAGCTTTGTGCTTGTTGGAAACAATTTTTCCTCAAACTTGGTTTGATTCGATGGAACACTTGGTTGTACATTTAGCGGAAGAAATCAAACTAGCCGGGCCCGCTTATTGGCATTGGATGTATCCAATTGAGCGTTTGTTGGGAAAATTAAAACAAAAAGTCGGTAATAAAGCAAGAGTTGAGGGTTCAATTGCCGAACGATATATGGAAGAAGAGGCTCTTAATTTTTGTTCTCTTTATTTTGCCTCCGATTCGGTTCATAATAAAGTACGTCGTAATGAAGTTTTGTTTGATGTAAAAAATTCTGATAAATTAGAAGTTTTTAGATATCCAATTGAATGTCTTGGAAAAGAAAGAGCGAGATATATGGATGATGATGAACGACTGCTTGCAGAAGAATATGTTCTTTTAAACTCTCCTGAAGTTCAACCTTACCTAAGGTACCTATATCTTGTCCTAATTTAGTGATATAGTCATATTTGCATTATTTTATGTTATTTACATGTTTATATTATTTCTCTATTCCTATATTTTAGAAGGTACCAAAATCGCGTTATGAGACAACGTCCGGGGACAACTCCTCAAGATTTAGATCGTATTGTCAAGACTCGATTTAAAACTTGGCTTAAAAAAAAGGTATTTGTTACATTTAGCAAAATTTAAATCTCGATTTTGATTTTATCATTACATGTTTTATTAATTTTTTATAACTAGGTTGAGAATGATGAGACAGAGGGACCTCGTTTTAAGGACTTGCTTGAAGGACCATCACTAAGAGTCGTGACTTTTGAGACTTGTCAAGTTAATGGATATAAATTTTCGACGACATCCGCATCCGGTTCCGGTATTATTGTCAAAGGCACTTCACACGAAAATAATCTTGATTATTATGGTCAACTACAAGAAATTATGAGACTTACTTATGATGGATACAATCATGTATATATGTTCAAGTGTATATGGTTTGACAATATCGGTGACGGTGTTAGGATGGATAAGAATCGAGTGGTGACGATTGATATAACTTCAAGATTGAGGTCTAATGAGATCTTTATTTTAGCTAGTCAAGCCTCTCAAGTATATTATGCTCCAAGTGTATTGAATCCACGAAGCAATATATATACGGTGGTCAAGTCTAAAAGTCGTCCAATTGATGAAACTATCATTATGCAAAACGATATTGAGGATGCCTTTCAAGAAGATAGATCTAATGCCGGGAGCTTTTCACTCTTTGTTGATTTCGCACAATATGGTCCATTCATTCGGCATGAAGAAGAAGAAGAAGAAGAAGAAGAAGAAGAAGAAGAAGAAGAAGAAGAAGAAGAAGAAGAAGAAGAAGAAGAAGAGGATGAAGAGGAGGAAGATGAAGAAGAAAGAGGATGTGATGATAATGATGATGAAGACGATGATGGTTTTGACGATATTGAATAATATTGTTTGTAATTTGAACTTATAATGAATGATCAATTGTTATTAGTTGTATTGACAATATGAAGGATTAATTGTTATTGGTTTTTTTGGAAATAAGAAGGATTAAATGTGAATGATCAATTATAAGGGCTTCCCAGAAAACCGACCGATTATACACAGAACCGACCGTTTTTTACCATTAGGGCTTCCCAGAAAACCGACCGATCTGGGACATAACCGACCGATCTGGGACATAACCGACCGATTTCATAATAAACTTCTCAGAAAACCGACCGATTTCATATTTAAGTGGTCGGTTATGAAGTGGTCGGTTATAACATGTGGTCGGTTATGATGTGGTCGGTTATAACATTCTAATGACAAACTGCTAGAAAACCGACCGATTGTGCATTTTGACCTCGGTCGGTTATGACTATCTCAATCAACTTTTCTATATTTTAAATATATAAATAAATAAATTTCTTAAAAAAATATTATAAAATTACGCTCGCTTTTCATTATTATAATTGTACTAGTAAGTTTAAAACCAATATTTTACAAGATCTCATTGCTTGAATTACGGTTTAAATTATATTTAAAAATGTAAAATTAGTACATTTAATTGTGA
Organism: Heracleum sosnowskyi; assembly: GCA_030848705.1. Lineage (NCBI taxonomy): Eukaryota > Viridiplantae > Streptophyta > Magnoliopsida > Apiales > Apiaceae > Heracleum > Heracleum sosnowskyi. The sequence continues at coordinate 35,612 of JAUIZM010000159.1, forward strand.
ATTAAATTGAAATTAAAATTTATTATATAATAAAATATCAACATAAACGGATATTGTGAAAATTATTTTCATATCATTTAAATAAAATTTAAAAATATGATAAACATAATATCATGTTGAACAATACCTCTTCAAATGCATATCTCGTTTATTAGGTAAGCACTTTCAGTTGAATGTAACCATCGATTAACATGACATAGAAAATTAAAATATTATTTTAATGATCCAACCGTACGGATGTTATCATCACGGAAAAATATATTTATACACAAAAAATTAGCCTACTTTGATGATTACAAACACATTTTTATAATAAATATATGAATATATCACCTAAAACTGTAAAATAATTAAAATAAAATTTAAATTACACGATCGACATGATCCAACCGTACCGATTTTTAGAATCAATGAAAATTGATCTATGTACGAAAAATTACGCTATATAATTTATTGTAATTATCTTTTACTAAAGTTTATTTGGTTTTAGCGGTTTCTAGGGTTCACTAAAACTGACAATTAGGGTTTCTAGGGTTCGTTAAAACCGACCGATTAGTGTAAAACCGACCGTCAATTTTTTCGGGGAAAAATTTTCATGAAAAATTAAAACCCCCGCCTTTAACAAAACGACGTCGTTTTGCATGTGCTACAAGTCCCAATGACATAACCGACCACTACGTCGGTCGGTTTTAGTCTGGGTATAATTAAAACAAAAGAACTGCTCCCATTCTCTTTATACAACTCTCAACTCTCAATTCTCTTTTCTCTCTTAATCCATGGCGAAAATCATCCGTTCAACTCGTGCAAAATCGGTTCGTTCAACTCAAAGCCGTGCAAATCAATTACGTGCTTCCTCATCCCCACTTTCTCAACTTGATGTGAGTTTTTAAACCTATATATATATATATATATATATATATATATATATATATATATATATATATATACGTGTGTGTGTGTGTGTATGAATTGATGTATGTATGATTTTCTTGTATTTTTTGTTGGGTTTAAAGTCAATTTCGATTATTTAGTTTCTTAGTTTCGATTATGTATTTTGCTTGTATGCATGTGTATTTTTTGTTGGGTTTATTAGTTTGATTATGAAGGTTTGCTTGGTTTGATTCGATTTATGGTTTCGATTATTTGTTTATGGCTTCGAATAGTTGTTTGCTTTCTCGGTTTGTATAATTTGGTTGGAAACACGTAAAAATTTCGATTAGTCTTTTTTTGCATGCACGTATCGGTCGGTAATGATACTACCATTTGATATGTATTTGTTTTATTAGTCTATGTTGATATTGAGATATTTGTTTTGCTTTGTTTAATATGTATTTTTGCTCGATTTAATTGGATAGGATTTAAGGATTCGATTTACTTGCTTTGATTATTTGTTTTTATATAATGTTTTGGATTTGATTTATATAATGTGAAATATTTATGATTCATTTGATTACAAAACATGAACTTGTGACATAGAGAAACGATAGTTGTGGTTTTATGATATTAACTTGTTATGTACTTATTTTCGTGTTTTTATTTAAATTTTAGGGGCTCTTTGGTTGGCTATTGTTTACCGTATTGATCGGAATGGTGATATTGATGATGGCAAGGAAAGGGAAAGGCAAGGAAGTTGAAAAAGATAAGGGAAAGGGCAAGAGCAAGGGAAACGAAAAGGGAAAGAGCAAGGGAAAGGGAAAGGGAAAGAGCACGTTGGCCTTGCGTGATGAGCCAACGGATTCGGATGGCGATTCGGACCCAACAAATGCAGAGGAACATGTGTATCGACTAAGGAGACCGCGATCACATTCAAGCGGAATTTCCGGAGCAAAAAAACCACTTAAACCACAACGTATCAATATCTCCGATGGACAGTAAGTCTACTTTTATTTATTTGTCCTAGTATAATGAGTTGTTTAATAGTTTTGTTTCTACTAGTTTCGTACTTTGTCTCTTTTTTAAATTATGCAAAGATAATGAATATACATATTTATAGTAGGCATATGATATTTATAGTAAATCTATATTTTGTACAAGGATCATACATAGTGTTTCTTTTTTGTATTAAATATATGAAATATTAAAATTTAAAACCATAAAGAGTATTGAAATCAAAGTTGTCCACTTGAAGAGCATTTTGCACCAAATATTAAAAATAGTTAATAAAAAGTCCTTCGATATGTATGTTGTGTTAATAATTTAATTTGTTCTATATAGTATCGAAGATAATACGGCAAAAAAGACTTTGCTTGGGATGATTCGTGAGAAATGGCCGATGGGTCATTACACTTTTAGTGACATTGACGCGGCTTATCCAAAATGGTTGGAGCAAAGGACTAATCAGTTTTTTGTAAGTTTTCAATGTTAATTTTTATTATATTTGTTTTTTTATTTAGTTATGAACTTGATTTGAATATGAATTTGACCCTATCACTTGTTTCTATTTTGTAGGATTTTTATAAGCATGAAAGGGGACAAAGCCGTTCACAATCAAGAAGGATTGTTGAAGATCACATAAAGAAAACAATAAAAAGGACTATGAATGAGCTTAAGAAGAGAGTGGAGACAAAAGTGGAGGAGACCGGGGTTTGAAAGTTGTCATTAAGGCCCCCTTATTGGTCTCTTGCATTTTGGAAGGATCTTTTAAATTATTGGGAGACGGATGAAGGACACTTGCATAGGGCAAAGGTTGGAGCTTCAAACCGCGAAAATGTTGAAAGGTTGCATAGTGCCGGTGCTCGGTCATTCAACACCGTGAGAAGGGTAATAATATTTAAATATGTATACACACACAAGGTTATTTCATTTTATAACATAACTAATATACTAATATAAGCTTATTTTATATTTGTAAGGAAATGACAAGGAAAAGCCGTAAGCCTCCAACTAGACTTGAGGTGTGGGATAAATGCCATAAGAAAGTTGGCTCCGATCCGAATAACCCTCAATACACTACTCCGGGCGCCATGCGCATTGCGGTAATCTCAAAAATTTATTTTTTTCACCTTTATTATAAGTGTAAAAAAAGTTTATTTGTTCTAATAAAACTTGAAAAATGTGTAGGAACGATATGCCGCTATTCTTGATCGTATGCCGGTGGAGATAACTCAAACGGGTGACCGAGATGAGCCTTGGGATTGGTGGATGGAAGCAATGGGGGTTCCCGAAGGTGAAAAACCTAAAAAGAATTATGTTGTCGGGTTCCCCACTCTTCGAGCTAGTGATCTTATTCCCACACTTGCCACCCGCTATAGGGATTCCACCCGAGGTGAAGCCGGCTCATCTTCATCCACTCCAAGAAATCGTGAAGTCCTCCCCGACAATGTTTATATCTCGATTGTTAGAAATGTGCTCACGGAGATTCGCGCCAATCCTGATCGATTCGCTCGCCAACTATCCGATGAAGAGATAGCCAACTTTGCACGCACCGCCCTCGAAGCCTCTGATCCATCCGCCGATCCAAGTCAAAGACTTCAATGGAATAGTCTCATTGGCGGTGAGATTGTACATATTATCGGGACCTTGATTGATGATGTCCTTCAAAAAACTGAAGCGCGTGTGGAAGCGGTAATAATTAGCTCCTATTTTGTATTTGTGTCCATTTAGAATATAGTATTTCATTTTAATTGATTTATATGTGCATAGGAAGCGGCAAATCGGCTTTCTTTGGAAGAAAAAGATTATACGGATGTGGACGAGGCCTCAGACGTGGCCTCGGACGTGGAGGTTGACGACGGTGAAGGCAATGGTGGGGATGGCCAAGATGGGAATGGATCCGACGACTCTCCGGTTTCTTTGTCGTCGTAGTAATTTATGTCTTTTGTTTAATGCAATTCAAATATGAACATGTTTGTTTGTTGTAATGATGTTACTTTGTTGGTTGGATGTCCGAAATATCGGACTTAACATTGTATGGTTTATCCGTTTATCGGATATTTGAATTTGGTTTTAATGGTTTAATTTTATCAATTATGTTTTGTGGTTGATTTTGTTATAGTGAGTGGTATAGGATTGAATGTTATAGTTGATATTGGTATCAGAATGGTATATGGGATACATTGGTATTGGTATTGGAATGGTACAGGGCATGCAGCAGAACCTGCAATTTTTTTAAAAAATTAACACAGAAAACCGACCGTTTATGATCCATAACCGACCGTTTTTTACCATTCCATTACCAGAAAACCGACCGCTTATACACATAATCGACCACATTCAAAGTGTAAAACCGACCGTCTCCTTAAGGAGTGGTCGGTTATGAGGTGGTCGGTTATGCAAATTAACAAGCGTTCTGCTATAAAACCGACCGATTGTGCACATTTGACCACGGTCGGTTTTGTGACTCAGTCAACATTTTACGTAGCCTAATAACCGACCGCCGGTGGTCGGTTTTATGTTGCTGACGTGGTGCCACGTTGTGCCACATGTAGTAAGTGGGTCCGTAGACAATGGTCTGCAAATTAACGTAACCGACCGATAGTAGTGGTCGGTTTTGACCGTAAACCTGACCATATTGACGTAACCGACCAGGCTTTAACCGACCACTACATATGGTCGGTTTTACTGATATAACCGACCGATAGTACATATAACCGACCGATAGTACATATAACTTGATTCTTTGTGTCTAATTGGGTCAAAATCATAAATTAATTATAACATATTTTTATATAAAAATATAATTTTATATTACTGAAATTGTAATTTATGACAAAATTTTAATTTAAAAAATACACAATATCATATACATTCTTAAATTTATAAAGAGCAAATTAGTAATTTATTTAAAATATTAATATAAAAATATATGTAAAAGAGTAGAAGTTAACTTATAAATGGTCAAAATTTGACACTTTGGTTAGTATTCAAATTTTTTAACTGTATATTCTTAAATTTTTTAGTCTACATATATTTGGGGTGTTGGTGTAAGAGATTATGACACAAAATTGATATAAAAAATATGTAAATAGTTTGTTTTATGCTTCATATATTATATATTATATTTTATATTGTATAATTTTATGTTCACTAAATTATATAATTTTATATATAGTTGTTTAACGTTTTTAAATATTTGAAATAAAAATTTCTAAATATTTGAATTAATATTTATAGCGGCTCACAAGACATATTAACTACTAAAAATTATATTTTCATTTTTTTGTAGAAAAACACGCGTATAATAATTTATTTATACATAAAAAATGATTTTTTGAATATTTTTTTTTAGTTATCTTTCAAATATTTAAGGAATAGATAAAACTTAGAGTACATTATACTTTGTTGGCTTGAAGTATAATTTTTTTGCAGGATAATGGCTTTACTTTAATTTTAACATTTTAATGGCTGTAAAGTTAATTTTTAAGCAATTAAAGAACTTTGTTCACATCTCTTCGAACCAAACTAACATCGTCAATTACATTGGGGTTTTGTGTATTTCAATGTTTCAAGACATGTCTTTCAACAACAAGATAAAAGGCAGCCAGCCGTGTAAGAGGAGCAGCAGTACAACATATATAAGAACATGGAAGTAGGAAGAGAAGGAGGTCGTTGTATGTATATATTAATTAATTAACTACTCCTATGTAAACTACTAAACCAAACATCTCTTTTCTTATTTCTCTCAATGAGAGTCGATCCACAACCCTAACTAGTTGTCCTATATTCAGATTCATCTCTTTTCTTCACCAATTAAGCCTTCTTCCTTCTCACAAATTCACTTTTAGCTCTCCCATCTAATCATCATAGTTATTATTTTCCTTCAATAATCATCCTTCTTTTGTAAGGATTGTTGTACCCAATTTTTTGGGTGTTTTGTTTGTCCTCTTTTGGAGTGGTTGCTATGTCTTTGGTCATTTTGTTTTGTTATTTTGTCTTTTTGAAAATGATTCAATTGACATTTTGGGGATCTGGAAAGCCCGCATCGAGTTTGGATCGGTGGTGAAAATCGCAAAAGTTCACCTTTCACAACGAAAGATTGTTTATATGAGGGCATCTGTCCCTCCGATTTCAGTTGGTGAAACTGAAAGTTCTGAACATCGGACTATAACCGGAATTAATTGTGTGAAGGTCAATTGTGATGCTACTGGTTACATGGATGATGTAGGTTGGATTTATCGAGAAGCCACTGTAATCTTTTTTCATTCAAAGAATATTTCTATTCTGTATGTTAAGCGATCTGGAAATAAAACGGCTAATTGTTTAGCTCGTTTATTTGTTTTTCAACCTGATTGCATAGCCGATTGGGATTTGTTTTAAGTTAATAAAATTTGTTTTAAATTTGTCAAAAAAAAACTACTCATATATAACAAGTTTTTAATTATAAAAAAATTATTAAGGATGAAAATACACTTATACCCCATTTTGAACTAACAGAGTTAGTAGAAAATGATAGAAGATGATGGGAGCCCTTACTTGCTAAAAAATGAAAATATAAGCCATTAAAGTGTTAAAACTAAAATAAAGCCACTATCATGCAAAAATATTATATTTTAGGTCATTAAGATACAATTTACTCTAAAACTTAATACATCATCTTAATATTTTTTAGAATTTTTGTTCAATTAATTATAATTTGGTGCAACGAGAGAGCGGCTCATAAGACATTTTAACTATTATAAATGGGCTTAATGACCTTTTAGCCCTTAAAGTTTGACGATTTATACTCATCAGCCCTAAAACTTTGAAATCGTACATTTTAGCCCTTGAAGTACCTTAACCCTTTTTTTTTTCTTCCAAAAATCCTCCTGCATGATATATACCTTTTAGCCCTTGAAGTATGCAAAAAGAGTACCTCTTAGCCCTTGTAGAGTCTTATGCGAATGGATGTTCTTTCGGAGAAATTTATATAAATTTGGTATGCTCGCGATGATGTGGCCACTTAAGATCACAGTGGCAGGAAACCACCATGTTGGAATTGATGATGCAACAAATATAGCTAGAGATTTGCAGCGCATGATAAATGATGGTGCAGTTTTGCAGATCAGTGCACGGAGAAAGAATGACGGAGAGTGTTTATTTCTCTTCGAGAATCGTGTCTAGTACTAGCCTAGTCTTCGGAAGAAGATCGTTGGTCATATACAATTCAATTTACTTTCATAAATTCTATCTCTGCTTTAGTACATCTGTGTTTAGCGTTTCCTACATTCCAATGTTGAACCTTAATTTGGTATTTGTTTGTGTTTTTTCTCAAAATATTAGATGGGAGAATAATAGTTTCAAATTCTTAGAATGGTAGAACTTCTCATTGTGCTGATATGTATGCGCTTTATATGCATGAAAATTACGTTAGTCTATGTACTTTCTACATTCCAATTTTGGACCTGTGGTTTTACTTGTTTTCTTGTTTTTTCTCAAAAGAACAAGCCAATTGGCAGAATGGTAGTTTAAATTCTTAGAATGGGAGATCTTCTCTTAAGGAAAATAATCATGTAACAATCCACGTACTTCATAATCTACTAACTATTATACAAGAACACCTCTTTTAACCTGAGCAAATGTATTCTATGTAAAAAAAACCCTATACCCCTCCTCCGACCCTACTTCCTGACCTCGCCATCCCCAAACTTAGCAATCATCCCCAAACTTCCTGATCACTATGTTTGTAATATACTGTTAATTGTTGTTACGATTAGTACTTTCTAAGAGCTCCTGATCATATGCTTAACAGGTCAATGCTTACCATGCTTTTTTTACCATCTAGGAGGTGAGCTTTTGTTATAGCCAAAATTCGGTATCAGGTTTTAGGAAAGATTCGGGTCAAGTAATAATCAATTGGGGATATCCAAGGTGCAATTAGGGATTGAACTAGTACAACGGAGGCTCAGGGCTTGTCCTCATAAGGGTGAGGGCTCTGGCCGTCCAACCCTTGAGAATGCGTCTTCTAGGTATGGATTGACAACTTGACAGAGAATAACAGTTAGATTGACATGAGATTATCATATGGAAGACTTAGGGCTTGCCCTCATAGGGGTAAGGGCGCGCTCCTTTAGGCCATCCACCCCTTGAGGGCGCGCCCTCATGGTAATGACAGCTTGATGGAAGACTTGACGGAGAATAATAACTTCATTTGACACGAGGAAGACTTAGGGCTTGTCCTCATGGGGATGAGGGCGCGCCCTTTAGGCCGTCCACCCCTTGAGGGCGCGTCCTCTTGGTTTGAAGATATAACTTGGTGATGGAAGATGGTTCTCTTAGCTTAGTATTGGCAAGATATTGAAGAATTCCCTCCTAGGATGTACCCTAGGAGGGGGATGTCCGTGGCTGAAGGCCTCCAGGGGTCTACCTGATGATTGAAGGCCTCCTCCTGTATTCAATGGGCGCGTCCTCATTGGGGATGTGGGGTGAATCTTGGTGTGTACTTTGGGAGCTCTGTTCCTGTACTCAATGGGCGCGTCCTCATTGGGGAACTTTGGAGTAATCCTGCACTTTGCACCCAAACACTTGGGATCACTTGTCCTGCTATCTGATGGGTGCTTCTCATTCGGGGGACAAGGATGCGTCTAGCATTTAAGGTAAGTCATAGCTATACCTGCGTTTATGAATTAAGGAAATAGTTGGTAATGGATAGGACTAGTCCTTGACGGGGGAAGTTTCCTTATCCATGAAGTCCTGATGTCATAAACGAGCCTTGGGCCTTTGTGACAAGGCCTTATCGTTAGACATTCCTAAAGTGAGCTAAAACTCTAAGTATGGAAAGAGATGAAATTCCTACGTTCAAGTTAGGAAAGATATGGAAGTCCTACGTCTAATTAAGGAAGACGGTGGAAGACTTCGACTGGGCCTTGAAGATCAGAGACCAAGCCCATTGAGGAAACTTCCTCCCCAAGAACTACGTTGGCTTGATCCCCTATATAAAGGGGTACGTAGGCACATTGTAAAGGGTTGGAAGCGAGAGCTCTGAGGCAGCCACCACTAACCCTAAGCAATCTCAGCCACCAATTACACACAACCACCATACTCCGGCGAATTCACCACCCAAGAACCACCGTTGTAGATCTTGATTCCGGCGACGAACCTCAAACTTTGTTAATACCAAATTCCTCCGTTAACAAATTGGCGCTATAAGGAGGGGGCGCTAATCAAGATCAAAATCTCAGGAGGAAGAGATATCTCATCATGAAATCGCCTTTTATCATGATGAAAGTTCTTTGAAGAAGGTCTGCCAAGACTCGAAGGACGTTTCCATGTATACTGGGAGGTGATTCTGAGTAAGATCCTAAAAAGAAGGCATAATTTTCGGAGCTCGTCATCATCTTCTAGAACGCCTCCTCGAGGTAACACCTAACTTGCTTTGTTTTGGTTTCTGTTATTTGTTCCTTGAGTTGTTGCAGGAGGAAAATCGTGAAAGAAAATCCCCAAGAACCGTTAGGGCGCCCCCTATGGGTGGTGCACGATGGTTAGAAGGTTTTTAACAACTATGAAAATTCGATGATAGTTCATGACCATACCTCCAAGACGCGTCTTCCAGGTGATTTCCACAATTTTCTATTATTGAGTTTTTTGAATGACGGGGAATCCTGCTTGGTAACATATCTAGAGAGTTATCAAGCTACACGTCCCATTCCGTAAGAACGCGCCCTCTACGTTAAGGGTGCCCCCTAAGCATATCAAGTTATCCATAAGGACGCGTCCCAATGATCGTTTCTCCCTCGAGAGATCCTCTGAGAAAATGTCTACAAAAAGTTCTAATGAAGACAAAAGATGATCGCACGAGATCCAACGCTTGAGCCACTCTCTCGTCTTTCAAGTGTATCCTTCTTTCAAAGTACGCCCTCCGAAGATGCTCTGATGCTCAGACAAATTCTAACGAGTACATAAAGACTTGGTTGAATCAGGCCGCTTCCTGGTCTTTCAGGACGCGTTCTTCCTCCAGGGCGCGCCCTCAAGAAAAAGAACTGCTCAGCATCAACAATGAATTTTAAAGGAAGATAGTGTGTGCCCCCTGCTTACAGGTCGAGGCCCCAGGGACATGAGCGACCCCCTCCGTGTGACAACTCTATGGTTTATCGAGATCAAGATGGGTGGTATATAAGTAATTACCAATGAAGGCGTGATAGGAAGCCTGTGCGGAATGATCAACGTCAGAACACACAAGACGCGCCCTCAAAGGAAAATGATAACAATATTCTCAAGTGTACTCCAATGTTTATGAAAATTTTTTACTTGAATTTTAGGAAGCCATTGGAGTAGAGGCCCCGTGATCCACAACGAGTGCCCCCTATCTATAGGTCGAGGCCCCATGGACATGAGTGTGCCCCCTCTGAAAAGAAACTTTTATCTTCAGAGGACGCGTCGTCACATCCTCAATAATAGAAGACATGCCCTTAAAAACGCGCCATAATGGTATTGATCTCATATGTTAAGACATGGAATTTAAACATGATTGTACAAGCCCTCAAGTTTTCAGCAAGAAGAATATTTGGAGAAGAGGCCCCATGAACCTTAGAATGCGCCCTCTTATCGGCAGGATGCGGCCCCAAGGTCATGAGTGAGCCCCTCCCATTGGAGAATGTTACCTAATTGACACCCCCATCCACTTAGGTCACCCTACGTAAGAGGGCGCACCCTCGTGATACAGGGGGGTAGTGCTGATACATCTCCCGGCTCTTCCTATGAACAATAGAGTATCTTTACGGGAATGCTTCTTCATGAAGATATAATTGACGCCTTTTGAGTGCTCCTTCGCCGTACAGAGGTGCTAAGGTGCGGCCCTAGGCTAGTCTGGTGAGACCTCCAAATAGTCATGTATGCATTTGGTAAAGTATTCTCAATAAGGTGACGGTCTGGTTGATTGAAGACGGGCAATGATTGAATAGTAGACTACAAGGCCAATTCATTACCTCCTAGTCTAGGGGGGTAGTCCATATACACTTTCCCTAGTCTTAGTTGAGATTAAATTTTTAACAATTTTCAAGATGTTTGTTTATGAATATAAGGCGCGCCTTATTGCGTGAGGCGCCTTATAGGACGACATGCCCTCAGCATAAAGTAGTAGCACAAGACTTGGCGATAGAGACAAGGCAATTAAATAATGCAAACATAAATATGATACAAGAGTTGAAACAACAAGTCACCAAGGGAACAAACCCTTGTTCAGTTATCAAAAGAAGGATAAGTTAAAATTACAATTAGCAAGGCATTAAGAGAGGGCCTGCATCTCGAGAAATGTTCAAATATAAGAAAAATTCAGGACGCGTCCTGAGCTTGGTCATCTACTTTGTTGCCATCTCCCTCGAGATTGTCAAGAAGACTAGTGGTCTCAGGCTCTTGTTCTTTGGGAGGAGAAGCAGCAGTAGTATTTTCATTTTCAAGAGGCGCACCTTCAGAAGACGCGCCCTCTTCCTCTGAATCACCATCGCTTGCAGGAGACGCCACTTCAAGGCCAAGAAACACCCTTTTTGCCTTGATAGATTTAGCTTCCTCAACTTTGAACTTGGCAATCCATGCCATGGTCTCTTCACCGAATTTAGTAAAGTCATAATCAGGGTCTTGAGCAAGGAATCCAGAAGCATAATTCCTAAAACCATCCCTAAAAGATGTTCTCTCAACTCTCTTCTTCTATAGGACCCAACCATTCTTTTGATCCTCAACAAGCTTAGCTATTTGATTTTCCAACTTTTGCTTCTCCTCACACAGATTGTCAATGGTAGTGCTTAAACCATCATTGACTTCCTCCTGAGTTTTCAGTTGTGTGTCATAGAAACTTTTGGTGCGCTTAAGATTATTCTGCAAATTTTCAATCACTATATCACGCTCCTCTACTTGCTTGGAGAATTTGTTTTTCTCTTTTTCAAGAGACTTAAGGCGCGTCCTGTCTTGTTGAAGAGAGCTTTGCCGATTCAAGGCAGAAACAAGTATTTCAGAAGAGGCCTTGATGATGGCTTCATTTTCAGCTAGAGAATCTCTATTTTTCCACTTGATAATGTCATCATCAGAAACATAGGGAATGGCAAGTGGATTTAAGGCGGCCGAGACCAAGGAAAATGAAGGTGTGGGTTTAAACTTTTTAGAAGACGCGTCCTCTACAGCCGCAACAACATCAGATTTTTCTTTCCTTTTTCTGTTCTCTTTCTCCAGATCAATTACTATTTGAGGTTTTTTAACTTCAGGAGGAGGCTTCTTTGTGTCTTTCCTATGAGCACGCGCCTTTGTTCTTTTTCCAGCTTTAACAACAGGGGCAACGCCCATCTCAAGACCCCAACCATTTGGAAGTTCATCCATACTTGAGATGAGAACAATATATATATATATTAGTACGCGCCTTTATAAAAGAAATGTGATTTATAAGTACAAGATAGAAGAGCAATGTACAACAGAATTTGTTAAGTTAAATACCGGGTGGAGAAGACGCGCCCTCATCAACCTGGGCACCCTTCTCGTCCTCAACTTCTTCCTCTTCATCAGAGTCATAATCCTTAGACCCTTTGATTGGAACGCCTTTCCTAAAACGTTGAAAAGGAATGATGCAACCTACTTCTTTCCTAAGGATTCCAACTCTTTTCAGGTTGTCCTCGGTAACCAAGGTTTTTAAGTTGAACCTTGAAAGTGGAAGAGACGTGATCTTATCAGCTCTCTTTTTGGCTTCGCGAAAAAGTTCCTTTATGTTTCTATTATCTAAGAAACACGAAAAATATTAAAAAAAAATGATGAATGAAGACGGAAAGGGCGAGACCTCAACGGACGCGCCCAAGAGTAAATATGTGTATAAGGAAGACGTGTTCTTACCATAGTTACAGTTGAAGATCACTCTGACTCTTTCCACATTCCACAAATAGAAGAATGGCTCCTTCCAATTTTTCTCATGACTTACTTTTCCACTTGAAAAACCTAGTTTGTTGTGTTTATGCTGAGCGGCTAGATAATAGTACCCCTTGGAACTTTTCCTAATGGTAAAGAAGTAGCTGAACTCTTCCATGGAGGGTTGGGTTGAGTTTTCATCTTGATAAATCATGAACAAGGCAAGAGCCAATTTGTATGAATTTGGGGAAAGTTGAATTGGGGCGATATCGTACCACTGAAGAATTTCTTTAAGATATGGATGAAGAGGCGCGCCCACACCTAATGACATTAGTTTTGGGGATGTAACCATTCTAGGTGCCCTAAAGGGTTCAGACCAGCTGAAAGTGTGAGGACGCATAAGGAATGGAGGACGCGCCCACTTCCCTTCCATACCATAGTATGTCATACACCAAGTGATTTCATCAACAGAGACTGTAGAAGACATTCCAACGCAAAATAATTTGTTATTTTGTTTTCGCAACCTTCTTTTATCCGCTTCGTTGAGAGTATCTTCATAACGCCCCCAATCGAGGTCGATTTCTTCTTCAGCAACTTCAGGGTGAACGAATGGAATAGGTGAGCTTTCAGGAGGAGACATACGATCATCCTCATCAATATATGGGTATGGGCTATCTGAAGACGCGCCCTCAGGGTCAAATTCCTTTTCAGAAATTGATGCATCCTCAAATTCTGGAGATACCGTTTGTTTTCCTTTTCTTCTTCGAGAAATACTAGTCTCAGTGTCTTCTATAATACCTTCTATATCGTCTATAATGGGTTTAAATTCATGAGGTCGCGCCCTACTATGTTGGATGGTTACTTTAGGATTGATGTCGTCAACATGAAGAAGAGACGAACTAGAATTGGCGGAAGAAGACATCGTTCCAGTAGTACCCTTAAATGGAGACGCCCCACGTAAGTGTGTAATGGCTTGATTATGAAAAGACTGGATCGAGGACGAAGATTGTACCGGAAAAGACAAAGACGGAGGAGAGTAAATGCCAATTCTTCTATTGAACTCCTTAAAAGGATGAAAGAGAGATGACGCACCCTTACCCTCCAGCTGAAAAGAAAAAGAAGATAGGTAAGAACGCGCCCTCAAAGTGGAATGTACCCTCAAAAGAGTTAGAGCCTTGAGCAAATGAACATGCTACAATATCCAAAGTTGGTGACTGAAAATCTATTTAGGGAATGGCGTAAAAAAGCTAATGCTCTAAAGGGCAAGCCTGGGGGAAGGACGCTCCCTTACGTACATCAACGAAATTATTCACAGGGATTGGAGAATTAGATAAATGTATCCAAGCTATAGGACGCGCCCTAACCTCTACAACACGAGAAGTTGCGAGCGAATTAAATGAATGAGCCTACAAAGGACGTGCCTTAATTAGAGGACACGCCTCAAAATATATTCAAGTAATGAACAGCCAAGAACATAATTTCAAATTAAGTGACGGATAAATCAAGATCAAATACAGATAGATACAGATATATATACATGCGTTTTATGAAGAACACAAAAGAAACCAACGGTCACATCAACACTCTGAACAGGATATATGACAAAAACACAAAATAAAGACATGGAATTGTACCTTTCTAGTTGATAAACAAGATCCAAGAAGAAAAACGTCAAAAACAGGAAGCTTTAGCCGGATTTTTGCTCGGAGAAATGAAGTGCGGGCGGTTTTAGATTTCATGGAATTAAAAGAGTAAAGTGAAAAATGATACAGTAATTTTTGAATATTTATAGAAGAGGGAACGCCTAGTGGAAGACAGCTATCACGCACATGCAATATAATGTTAAGGGAAAGACGCTTCACATCTGAAGGCGCGCCCTGTTTGTAAAAATGAAGACTAAGAGGTGTTATCCCTTTCTAACGTTAGAGTTATTGAAGATATATGATGGAAAAATTAAAGGACGCGTGTTCGGGAAGGAAACGCCCTCTTTACAGCATCAAAGAAGGAAGAAGCTCGAGGACACTTCTTGAAGAATAAAAGGTTACAAAGAGATTTTGGCACTTTGAAGATTGAAAATTCCATGCTTCATCTCTGATTTTACATGGAATTGGGGGGTAGTTGTTATAGCCAAAATTCGGTATCGGGTTTTAGGGAAGATTCGGGTCAAGTAATAATCAATTGGGGATATCCAAGGTGCAATTAGGGATTGAACTAGTACAACGGAGGCTCAGGGCTTGTCCTCATAAGGGTGAGGGCTCTGGCCGTCCAACCCTTGAGGACGCGTCTTCTAGGTATGGATTGACAACTTGACAGAGAATAACAGTTAGATTGACATGGGATTAGCATATGGAAGACTTAGGGCTTGCCTTCATAGGGGTAAGGGCGCGCTCCTTTAGGCCGTCCACCCCTTGAGGGCGCGTCCTCATGGTAATGACAGCTTGATGGAAGGCTTGACGGAGAATAATAACTTCATTTGACACGACGAAGACTTAGGGCTTGTCCTCATGGGGATGAGGGCGTGCCCTTTAGGCCGTCCACCCCTTGAGGGCGCGTCCTCTTGGTTTGAAGATATAACTTGGTGATGGAAGATGGTTCTCTTAGCTTAGTATTGGAAAGATATTGAAGAATTCCCTCCTAGGATGTACCCTAGGAGGGGGATGTCCGTGGCTGAAGGCCTCCAGGGGTCTACCTGATGATTGAAGGCCTCCTCCTGTATTCAATGGGCGCGTCCTCATTGGGGATGTGGGGTGAATCTTGGTGTGTGCTTTGGGAGCTCTGTTCCTGTACTCAATGGGCGCGTCCTCATTGAGGAACTTTGGAGTAATCCTGCACTTTGCACCCAAACACTTGGGATCACTTGTCCTGCTATCTGGTGGGTGCTTCTCATTCGGGGGACAAGGATGCGTCTAGCATTTAAGGTAAGTCATGGCTATACCTGCGTTTATGAATTAAGGAAATAGTTGGTAATGGATAGGACTAGTCCTCGACAGGGGAAGTTTCCTTATCCATGAAGTCCTGATGTCATAAACGAGCCTTGGGCCTTTGTGACTAGGCCTTATCGTTAGACATTCCTAAAGTGAGCTAAAACTCTAAGTATGGAAAGAGATGAAATTCCTACGTTCAAGTAAGGAAAGATATGTAAGGAAGACGGTGGAAGACTTCGACTGGGCCTTGAAGATCAGAGACCAAGCCCATGGAGGAAACTTCCTCCCCAAGAACTATGTTGGCTTGATCCCCTATATAAAGGGGTACGTAGGCACATTGTAAAGGGTTGGAAGCGAGAGCTCTGAGGCAGCCACCACTAACCCTAAGCAATCTCAGCCACCAATTACACACAACCACCATACTCCGGCGAATTCACCACCCAAGAACCACCGTTGTAGATCTTGATTCCGGCGACGAACCTCAAACTTTGTTAATACCAAATTCCTCCGTTAACAGCTTTAAAAAAAGAGAGAAGAATATTACTAGATACAAAGTAGAAGCTCGCCTCTATATTGCCATACCGTACTGGGTAAAAACAATATTTACTAAATAAATTCAGTTCTCTGGTGCTAGAAACAAGTCACATGTTTATTCTATTTTTTTTGCTATTGTGTTCACTGTTACTCCAGTGTTTTGAATTTTTAAGTCCTAATCTTTGAGCATGTCCTGTTCTTACAAACAATTATCACAAAACCATCAGCTTTTCTACAGCTCATTAGAATTAATTTTTATTGCTACTGCTATTTGTTCTATTTCAGATTCTACGGATTGTGATCATCAAATAAACGCAGCTTGCAGCCTGCCTTGATCTATATGCAGGATCCATGGTCAAAGTATGACGAGATGATGCACTTTGACTTTGTGATAGTCTCTGTAATTCTGCTTTACTACTTTATTACTATAGAATATGCATCTTTCAGTTTTAAAGAAAAACAAATATGCATTTTACATCTATGTGTTATGCCATATTTTGGCATAGTCAAAATTTCTCCGTTTAATAATTATTAATTCAGATTAATAATTAATTGCTTAACCAATAAGCAATATCCTCTCTCTGAAACGAGGAAAGAATCAATCTCAATCGACGAATAACGGAAAATATCTCCAAACGATATTCTTCAAATCATGGAAAGAAATGCGGAGATGCCGCAAGATATTAGGAAAACGTGTGAAGATTGAACTATTTATGGGAACTTGAAGAGGATTGATAATCCTTGAACTATTTATGGGAACTTGAAGAGGATTGATAATCCTTGAACTATTTATGGGAACTTGAGGTGGATTGATAATCCTTGAACTATTTATGGGAACTTGAGGTGGATTGATAATCCTTGAGCTGTTTATGGGAACATAAATCTTGACTATCTTATGGGATTGGACTGAATGAACTTATCCAATGACTTGTTTTCCAAGAACTACGTGAGGCTTGATCCCTATATAAGGGTACGTAGGCACCTTGTATGGTACAGTGGTACAGTGGTACACGACAATTGACACTCGGGAAAGAGGAAGAGAAAGAACCCATTCTCTATTCAATTTCTGAGGAGTCATCATACGAGCTCAGCCCCAAACATCCAAAAATCTCAAATCCCCCTATTTTCATAATTCGTTATTCCAGCAACCTCCGATTTTGGGTTGTTACGAAATTCCTCCAACAACAATTGGCGCTAGAAGGAGGGGATTATTTTTTGATTATGGAGGACAATCAAATCATCTACATCATACGCAAGGGGGGTTATTATGGATCTGGAGCGGCTTTAATGGAGGAGCAGAACGATGGAGGCGGTGATTCATGATTCTTTTCGAAATTAAGATAAGTTTTCTTATGCTTTTGTCTGTATACATAAGTTATCTTATAAAATTCGTAGTAAATTGAATACATGTCAGATTTTGATGATTTTATGATCCGGAAAGCTTTTGTGATTTCCTACAAATTTCGTTCTTGGTGTTTTCTGAGATTATGTTCAGGTCTATTCTCGAAATCACAAAACATAATCAGATCCCGTTTTTCAGTATTGAGAAGTTAATCAGTAGATGTTTTATTTGATTCCCGATTCGTTATAAGTCCGTTTCTGACGAGCCATATATCATCGGAAAGCTCTTTTCGTTTTCTACAACTTTCATGTTTTGTGTTTTCCAAGAAAACATCGTTTACAGGGTCAGACAGATAAAAAACAGATCTGGACAGAATCTGAATCATGGAGATGTTAAAGAATTGTGATGCAATATTCGAAGCGCGTGATTTTATTACTTCACTAGCTCGTGCATGGACAAAAATAATTGTGGAAGGTTCTTATTTTATAAGGGTAATGTTTTCGAAAGCTCTCTTTTCCAAGGAGGATTAATATCGAAGACCCTACTCTCAGAGGAGAGTCCATGAATAAAATTATATTATTGAAGGTCCATTGTAGATGGATATTTCTTGGTTGGCACGGGACATTCCTACAATCACGAGAAGAAATGCGGAGATGCCGCGAGATTGCAGGAAATGTGTGGGACTGGACGTGATATTTCTTGGTTGGCACGGGACATTCCTACAATCACGGGAAGAAATGCGGAGATGCCGCGAGATTGCAGGAAAACGTGTCGGACCGGATGTGATATGGTTGGCACGGGACATTCCTACAATCACGGGAAGAAATGCGGAGATGCCGCGAGATTGTAGGAAAACGTGTGGGACCGGATGTGATATGGGCTGAAAGCCTGACATTTGAAATTGGGTATCTTATTAAAGCCTCAGCTCGGGGGCTCGTGGACAAACGAAAACACATCCTTGTGTGGACAATGACACTTGAAAAGTGTGTACGCCAATTCGGATTATATACAAAACTCTAAGCGACCGAAGAAATTTGGAAGCTCGAAGATTTTTAGTTCTCCACTGCAGCAAGCTACACTGAAGAACTGGGGGCTTGTTGTTATGCCATATTTTGGCATAGTCCAAATTTCTCCGTTTAATAATTATTAATTCAGATTAATAATTAATTGCTTAACCAATAAGCAATATCCTCTTTCTGAAATGAGGAAAGAATCAATCTCAATCGACGAATAACGGAAAATATCTCCAAACGATATTCTTCAAATCATGGAAAGAAATGCGGAGATGCCGCAAGATATTAGGAAAACGTGTGAAGATTGAACTATTTATGGGAACTTGAAGAGGATTGATAATCCTTGAACTATTTATGGGAACTTGAAGAGGATTGATAATCCTTGAACTATTTATGGGAACTTGAGGTGGATTGATAATCCTTGAACTATTTATGGGAACTTGAGGTGGATTGATAATCCTTGAGCTGTGTATGGGAACATAAATCTTGACTATCTTATGGGATTGGACTGAATGAACTTATCCAATGACTTGTTTTCCAAGAACTACGTGAGGCTTGATCCCTATATAAGGGTACGTAGGCACCTTGTATGGTACAGTGGTACAGTGGTACAGTGGTACACGGCAATTGACACTCGGGAAAGAGGAAGAGAAAGAACCCATTCTCTATTCAATTTCTGAGGAGTCATCATACGAGCTCAGCCTCAAACATCCAAAAATCTCAAATCCCCCTATTTTCATAATTCGTTATTCCAGCAACCTCCGATTTTGGGTTGTTACGAAATTCCTCCAACAACACTATGCATTAACAAAACAGAATATGCATTCTAATCTATGTAGCCTGTGTGTTTTGTGTATGAGCTGACACCTTCTTAATTAATTTATCCGCCTTGTAAGAAGAATTTAGATGTCATTAGACTAAATTGTTGTCACCAGCAAGTGAAGAGAAACAATAGTCCATGTCTCGAGTTTTTAACATCGTCTCATTAAACTCACATTTCTCGAGTTTATGACATCATCTCATTAAACTTACGTTTTACTCCCACACATAACCAGACACATATATGGCAAGTTTCTATCTTGATATATGTATATAACAAGTTATGCCATGTCTTAACAGAATAGTTGCTGAAAGGACAATATGTACATACAATGTATAATTAATTAATTAATTCTTGGTGTTAGTTTCCCGTTTTAGAAGCCCCTACAAATTGAAGTTATTGTTAGGTTTATAATATTAACAGGGTTTCCATTGTAATAGTTTAAGTTTCTGAAAAGGGAATGATCAAAGTTTAACCAAATTTATATAAATTTCTCCGAAAGAACATCCATTTGCATAAGATTCTACAAGGGCTAAGATGTACTCCTTTTGCATACTTTAATGGCTAAAAGATATATATCATGCAGGGGTATTATCGGAAGAAAAATAGAAAAAGGGTTAATTGAACTTTAATGGGTACTTCAAGGGCTAAAAGGTACGATTTCAAAGTTTTAGGGCTGATGGGTATAAATCATCAAACTTTAAGGGCTAAAAGGTCATAAAGCCTTATAAATGACATTTTCATAATTCTTTTGTAGAAAAACCCGCGTTTAATTTTTCTAAAGGGTAGCAGGATAAGAAATGAGTGGTGAATTTATCTATTTTATAATTAAATCTAATTTTGGTAAAATAATAAAATAATTAACTTCGGACGAAAAACCAAATCCGTCGTAAGATAAAAACAACGACGTTTCATTTGGCACGCTAATTTTCTCTTTTTTAATTGTTTGGAGCCAAATTTTATTAATAAAATAATAAACTTGCGACAAAATTATTTTCCGTCGTAAATACTTACGACATAATCTTCTTTTCCGTCGTAAGTACGACGCACCCAACATTCCGTCGTTAGTTTTTCGTCGCAAATGCCCTGATTTGTCTTATCATTGACGGTGGATAAGAATTAATTCTAGATCCTTCCTTGTAGGAGTTGTTTCCATATCATAACGGACTTGTATTGAAACAAGCCCAATTGTATTAGAACAAGCCTGTATTGGACGTTTCCTAATACAAGTTGTACTTCTAACCCAAATATTAATTACGAAATTAATATTTAATTAGAGTTTCGGGTCTTATTAATGGACCAGCTAAGTTTAATTAATGCAATATTAATTATGTCTTTAGGGTTATTTTTAACCCATATCATTTGCCCCCCAACTTCTATGATAATGCACTAGGATTTCATAGAAGTTATACCGGTCTTTTTCGAGACTTGGGGTTTTTTATCCCTTACCTGGGACTTACTACCCCTTTTTTTGGGATTTTAATATACACTAGTGTTTCACGAGTATCGTCTTGGTGTAAAGTGTGGAGCGACCTACATATTTACGACGATTTTGCCTTATTCGAGGCTAACTTGACATTTGCATAAGCCTTTTATGTCTTATACCGTCTTGTTTTGGCTTCAAGCCTTTCATTGAGCATATCGAATGATGGGGTTTGGACTGAATGTCTTAGGTTTCTGGGGTTTCAACCCTTCACCCTTACGAGCTCTTACTGATGGCTCCTCTCGTAGTGATTCATTCTCAAGTCTATCATATCAAACTTCTCCTAAGCTTGAAATTTTCGCTAATTAACAATAGGCATCTTAGGCTTTCTTTTGTATGTTTATTAACAACATTCACCCTTCGGGGTTCGTTGTATTCAACTCTATTTGTACAGTTGACATGCATATTTTGTATGCTTTCCTTTGCATTCATTTGTAGTTTGTCTTGGCAAAGCTTTGTTTCTACCAATCAAAACGGGCTCAACCCTTCATCTGCTTTCTAGGAAGCTCATGATTTCATCGAACCTTATTTCTACTTGTCCTACCAGCGGATCCTTTTAGGATGCACTAAACATAATAAACTTTTAAGTTTGAGGCATGCCAAGTCCTTGGCACCTCATGCCCTTCGAGATTTTCTAGCTTATACGAGCCTCGTCCAAACACATTCTTGACTTTGTAGGGCCCTTCCTAATTAGGGGCTAATTTTTCTTTCTGTCCAACCCCGGATGCTTCAATCTTTCTAAGAACCAAGTCTCCTTGACGAAAGAACCTTTCTTTAACCCTCAGGTTGTAGTAGAAAGATGATCGCTTCTGATGTTCCATGATCTTGGCATTTGCCTCATCTCTGACTTCATCAATTAGATCATGAGCCAACCTCATACCTTCTTCGTTCGATTCATGCTCAAAGGCCCCTACTCTTGGGGAGGTATGAGTAATCTCCACTGGCACCACGGCTTCTGCCCCATAGGCTAACATGATTGGAGTTGCTTCAGTAGTAACCTTGCAAGTGGTACGATATGCCCAAAGTATAGGGAGCAACTTGTCCACCCAAGTGTTCCTTGAGCGTTCAACTCTCTTCTTGATTCCATCTAGGATGATTCGGTTGGCCACCTCGGCTTGTCTGTTTTCTTGAGGATGAGTAACTGATGTGAATCGCAACTCAATGTTGTTCTCCTCACAGTACTTTTTGAAATCTTCATTGTCAAACTGCTTCCCATTGTCCGTGACCAGGATTCGTGAGATTCCATATCGACACATTACACTTTTCCATAGAAATTGCAATACTTGTTTGGTGGTTATCTTGGGTAGAAGTTTAGCCTCAATCCACTTAGTGAAGTAGTCAATTGCCACTATCAAGAACTTCCTTTGTGCACTTACCACTGGAAATGACCCAAGTATGTCCATGGCCCACATGATAAACGGGATTGGTGAGTTAACTGATGTTAACATCTCGGGCGGTTGCCTAACCACATGTGCATGCTTTTGACACCGTTCGCACTTCTTCACATAATATTTCGCATTATCAAGCATATCTGGCTAGTAGAAGCCTAGACATGTGATTTTATGAGCAAGGGCCCTGCTCCTCAAGTTCTGCCCACAAATTCCCTCATGAACTTCTTTCAAGGCATCGACCTTCATGTTTTCTTATCTAGGGATATGTTCCATATAACATTCATCAAACTGGGTCATGATGACTTTCACAAGCTTCAGATATTTGGTCATGGTTTCATCCTTAGCCTCAAATTCTCCATTTACTTGTGAGACTACCAATCTCGAGTCTCCACAGACTTTGAGAGTATTAACTCTCAAGGCCCCAACCAAACCTAAGCCGACTATCAGGGCTTCATACTAAGATTCATTGTTTGTTGTCGAAAAGTCCAACTTTAGTGCATACTCAATGAGAAATCCATCGGGACTTTGTAGCACTAAACCTGCTCCGCTTGATTTTATTTTTGATGCCCCATCAAAATAGAGCACCGAGTATTCCTTAAATACCATCTCTTCATCTTGTTTTTCAACTTCTTTGCTCTCCAAGGGTACTACTTCCTGCCCCGACTTCTTGGTTGTCGATGGTACATTCAACCATGAAGTCAACAAGTGCATGTGCTTTAATGGTCGTTTCGAGGCTTATACTTGATGTCAAACTCTCCCAACTCAATCGCCCATTTGATCAGTCTTCCGCTGACCTAAGGACTATGCATGATGTTTCTTAATGGTTAGTCAGTCAAGACTTCTATCTTATGCGCCTGAAAGTACGAGCGTAATTTTCATGAGGCCATGATCAAGGCGAAAGCAAACTTTTCTATCAGAGAGTAGTTTACTTCTGCTCCGTGCAGAATTTTTCTCACATAGTAGATGGGTTTCTGAACCTTTGATTTTTACTTCACCAAAACAACTCCCAAGGCGGTGTTTGAAACTACCAAGTATAGATAGAGCGTTTCTCCAAGTTTTGGTTTTGCCAACAATGGTGCTTAAGTCATGTTTTTTTTAAGGCCTCAAAGGCTTCTTGGCTTTCTGATGTCGACTCAAAATTTTTCATGTTCTTGAATGCTTTGAAAAAGGGTTGACACTTTTCCCCTGATTTGGAGATGAACCTTCCCAATGCTGCCACTCTCCCAGTGAGTTTATGAACATCTTTAACAGAGTGCTGTGGTTCCATATCCACAATTACTTTAATTTTGTCGGGGTTGGCTTCAATTCCTCGTTTAGAGACCATCAGACCCAAAAACTTGCCTGACCCTACGTCAAAGGCGCACTTGGCAAGATTCAACATCATTTTATGGTGTCTCAGCACTTCAAATGCCTCTCGGAGGTGCTCTATATGATCGACCTTATCGAGGCTTTTGACTAACATGTCATCTACGTAAACCTCCATGGTTTTGCCAATGAGATTTTTGAAAATTTTGTTCACTAACATTTGGTATGTGGTACCTGCATTCTTGAGTCCAAAGGCCATAACTAAGTAGCAGTAAACACCAAAATCAGTAATGAATGATACCTTGTGAATGTCATCCTTATGCATCTTGATTTGGTTGTATCCGCTGAAGCCATCCATGAAGCTTAACATTTCGTGCCCTACAGTGGCATCGATTAAAGTGTCGATCCTTGGTAGGGGAAAATAGTCCTTAGGACATGCATCATTCAAGTCCGTAAAGTCTACGCACATTCTCCACTTTCCATTGGCTTTCTTGACCATTACCAGGTTAGCCCACCATTCAGGGAATTGAATCTCTTCAATGAATCCTGCTTCTAAGAGCTTATCTACCTCTTGATTTATGGCCTCTTGCCTTTCTGGAGCAAAGTTCCTCTTCTTTTGCTTCACCGTCTTCCTTTCGGGATCTACGTTCAACTTGTGAGTTATCAATTGGGGATCAATCCCTGGCATATCAGCTGCTGTCCAAGAAAAAACATCTTCATTCTCTTGGATGAAAGATATAATCTTGCCCTTCCAGGGTGTAGGCAACAGTGCTCCAATGTAAGTGACTTTATCTGGTTCTCCTGGAACTAAGGGGATATGGATCAAATCCTCAGTTGGCTTTCCCCTTCTATCTTCATCATCCCTTGAATCCATGTCCTCAATTGGGAGAACCTGCCCCCTGACTTCATCAAGTCTTAGTGCGGCTACATAACAACTTCTAGCCATTTTCTGATCTCCTCGCTCTTCACCAACCCCGTTCCTTGTAGGAAACTTTATTTTCAAGTGGTATGTTGAGGCAACAACGTCAAAGCATGAAGGCCAGTCCTTCCAAGGATTGCAGTATAAGTAGAGGTTGCCTTTATAACCAAGAAGTTCAGCATTTGAGTCGTTGTCTTCGAGCCTTGCCCTATAGTCATGGGGAGCTGGATTGTGCCTTCAACCTTTGATTAGACTCCATTGAATCCATAGATATGCATGTTTGAGGGTGTCAACTGTGAGTCAGTATATCCCATCTTGATAAAATCATCGTTGAATAAGATATCCACAGAAGCTCCATTGTCAACCATAACTCTCTTGGTTTCAGAATCCAATTAAGTGATATGTATTAATGTATATGTGTTATGTGTAAGCAATTGTCTTGTGACTCTGATTTTTGCCATGGTTTGTGAAAATATCGAATAAGAATAAGGACCGAGTCACCGGGTTATAGTGACAGTTTTATGAAAATTTAGGACCGTTATCACCGGGTTGTAGTGGTCCTGGCATGAATTTTGGGTTTCAAGTTATTGTTGTTATGTGTTGTCGTTTCATATCGAATAAGTATAAGAATATGAATGTGTATCGAGAATTATTGTTTTATATATTGTTATCGTATTGAAAATCGTATTCTTCTATATGTGTATACATGTTATTTGCCCTACTAGTTGGATTGATTGGTTTCTTGCTGGGCTGTATGGCTCATTCCTTACAATTTTCAGGTTCGGTGTACGATCGAGTTGGATAGCATTGGAGTTCGATGAGCTTAGGTTTGGACTAGTTTGACTTGGATTGTCATCGTTAGCTTTGCTTTTGTAATTGTTAGCTTTGTAATAGAACTTTTGTCACGCTTCCGTCTGTTAATTTCATTGTATAGTACTTTATTTAAGTTTTGTATTTAGATTTAATAGTCCGAAAAGTCGGGTTGTTACATTGACGATGGATAAGTATTATCACTTTCTTGAAGGATAAGTCTTATCATTAACGGTGGATAAGAATTTATTCTAGATCCTTGAGTTGTTTCCATATCATAACGGACTTGTATTGAAACAAGCCCAATTGTATTAGAACAAGCTTGTATTGGACGTTTCCTAATACAAGTTGTACTTCTAACCCAAATATTAATTACGAAATTAATATTTAATTAGAGTTTCAGGTCTTATTAATGGACCAGCTAGGTTTAATTAATGCAATATTAATTATGTATTTAGGGTTATTTTTAACTCATAGGAGTAAACATGTATGACAACAAGCCATTTCATTAACAGGAGCGTATTATTTGTCGTGATTGAATATTGATATAATATTATATATTTTAAAATATAAGTTAAAATTTGAAATTTGAAAAAATTATAAATGGTAATCAATATTATAATATTTGAGATAGTACTAAAATAATGAATATATTAAACAATTGTCATTTTTATATTTATTTAGAATTTTAGTGAATGATCAAAGACTACACGAAAAATTTGGAAAAACCAAAAGAAATCTTAAAATTTTGTTAAAAATATTATATTTAATTTATTTTGAAAAATTATTATAATGTCGCTGCGAATCGCGGTTTAGTAAACTAGTATATAAAAGAATTGATACTTAATAGTTGTCGGTATTATAACCCAAATATTGAATTTGTATTTTATGTTGGGAAGTCGTAAATTGTATGTTTAAAATAATAAAATCAAAATCAAAATCAAAATCGTATTTTAGGAAAGTAAATTTTAAAAACGTGAGGTTTTGAAAAAGACCCCTAAATTTGAAGTAGTTTACGTTTAGTCTTAGAAAACCCTAAGAGAGACGCAGTCGGAGGCGATAATGGTTAAAAAAGGGGTGAAAAGTGGTTGTTTCAGGGCAGGAGGAATACTGGTAAAGTGCAAGAAAGATGAATATAATACTGAGAAGGGAAAGAGGTTTAAGAAGAAAATCAAGAATAAGGTAGAGGAGGTGTTAAACAGTACTGGTAGGACTTTTCTGCTAGAAAGATGTTCCAACAAGAAAAAGAAGAAGAGCTTCCAAAGTAGCAGTAGTATTAGCAGTGAAGATAAAGATGATAAGTTTATAACTGAACAAGCAGAGGATAAATTATTATTACCTCAACCTCTTAAGAGTAGGAGGAGTAGGAGAAGGAAGCAGCAAAAACAGCAACTTGAGGCTCTGGAGGAGGAGGATCTTAATATTAGCATTCCAATTAAACAAGGAGACACAGTCAATATAAACAAGCTTCTCTTCACAAAACACAGGAATTTCCTCCTTAAATCTAATTCCAAACAACTGGTAATCTCTCTCTCTCTCTCTCTCTCTCTCTCTCTCTCTCTCTCCCTCTCTCTCTCTCTCTCCTTCTGTTGTCTTTGCTTACTGTTTTATTATCATGTTTGTTTCATCCTATGTAACCTCCTCCTATCCAATCCTCTCTATTTGTTATTATTATCAGGTCAGGGCTGAGGACCTACAAGGAAAAATCATTGTTCTTTTGTTTGCAAACATGTCCAATGATATCTGGATACTGGATTCATTCTCCTTAATTGAGGTTTACAATCAAATTCATCACAAATTTCCTTTTGAGGTCGTTCTTGTCCCGTTTACACGTCCTCATGATCTTATACGACATCCTCGAGTTGACCCTCACCGTAGTTTCACCTCTATTTTCTCTTCCATGCCCTGGACTGCCATTCCCTACTCGGATGTTACCTCATGCCAACGTTTGCTAACAACCTTTGATTTCCCTCCACGTTCACTCCTTATTGATCCAGCAGGCCTTGTTTTGAACCTCAACGCCTACTGGTCATTTTTTTCCTTTGGAGCCTCTGGTTATCCTTTCACCACGCAAAGGATAAATCTCCTTCGATCTGAAGACAAAGCCATCCGTAAATATCCCTCCATCTGGAACCTCTTGGCCTCCCCCGAGCGCGATTATGTCATCTCAAACAACGGTGATAAGGTGCGCCTCTATTTATCCTCTCTCTTTGTTTTTTTTCTCTTTTTATTACAGAGCTTACACAATTTTACTCAGCTATAATATGTATTAAAACTTTTAATTTTCTGATTTACTATACATTATTATACACCCTACATTTGTTAATGATTACAGGTGCATATTCATAGTCTTGAAGACAAGGTGGTTGCCCTACATTTCTTTGAAGAGGGTCATTTCCCTTCTTACCCCGGACTCACCGAAAAACTGTTGACGGCTTATGAGCAATTGGCCAAAACTAAGAACTTTGAGGTCGTGCTCATATATGTCTACGACACATTGAATACACTTCGCTGTACAAATGAAGCTAAATTCTGGAAAAGATTCAAGAGGATGCCGTGGTTAGCGCTCCCGTTTAAAGACCCGGTCATTAAGAAGTTAAAGAGGATCTGCCACTATCCCCTGGATTTGGAAGGGCCGGCTCCAGATCCCAGACTTGTTATTGTTGGACCTCGAGGGGAATACTTTGAACCATATGGTGCTGATATTTTTATGAATTTTAAGATTCCAGCATACCCATTTACCCGTAGGAAAATGGTTGATTTGGTGGCCGGTAAAGCCAGGAGTGTGAAGCTAGACATGATCTGGGATTCCAACACTGTCCTCAGACGAAGAGATGAATCCGAGGCAAGTTCTTTTGACATTCAATGCATCTTTACGTCACCTTTTGTATTGTCTTGAAGTTTGTTGTCTGGTTTTTTTCAGTAATGTGGACAAGGTCCAATTTTCCTACATAATTTGGTGAAAACCTTGATGTAAATGGCAATTTCCTGTATTTCTTGCGGTATACAACTTGTTTGCAGTCCATACTTGTTACCATTCTGTTAATCCTCTGAATGAACTTTTATTGGTTTACTCTATATAGGTTAAATTCTCCGAAGTTGCTGGGAAGAGAATTATACTTCTTATTGGGATTTATTGGATTCAGGTTTCTGCAGAGTCCTTTTCAATTCTAAAGTCGAAGTATAACCTGATGAAGGGCACAGATGACGAGTTTGAGGTAATCCAAATCTTTGATGTAAGACAGCTATCTGATTACAAGGAGTATGCTGCAGATGTACCATGGTTGGTCCATTCTTTTGACGAACGCTCACATTGGCTATCGTTGTTACTTGACTCTTCGGGCGATGCTCAGCTTCTTGCCTTCGATCGCCATGGACAAGTTGTTAGGAGAGCAACTAATCCATGCTTTGACGTCGAGGAGGATGCAAAATTCCCCTTTTCTGCTGATGGTGATTTGGAGAAGGAGGTTTATCGTGAGTTGTACGAAAGCTTCAGTTGGTATTGTTGGAACCAGGACGGTATTTTTCGTAATTTAGACACGACGAGTGCATGAAGAATGGTGTTGGCTTTATTT
This sequence comes from Heracleum sosnowskyi, assembly GCA_030848705.1. NCBI lineage: Eukaryota > Viridiplantae > Streptophyta > Magnoliopsida > Apiales > Apiaceae > Heracleum > Heracleum sosnowskyi. The sequence goes on from JAUIZM010000159.1 coordinate 64,463, forward strand.
CGTAACTATATTAGGATAATGTGGAGAAAACTTAGACTTTTTATATGTATTTTGTATGGTGGGTAGTGTCCTTTTTTGCTATATATGTAGGGTGGTGGGCTGATGAGAGTCTGTACTTGATGTAATGGTTATGATTATTAGTCCTCTCATCGACATAGTTTTTGTTATGTTTTAGTCATGTGCATGGTGATGTAAGTTAACAATGTAAGACTTGATGCACGTTTGGTTACAGGATGACTACTCATCATTAACAGTTTCCGGCTTCTTCCATACATACTATTCTTCCCTTGCTCGTTTCATCTACATATATGCATATACAAACATATGACTAGGTTGGTTGTACTTTGTGCAAATATAGTGTGTTGTAATGCTTGGGTTTCTTCTATTGTTGAATTCTTATATTATTTGAATTTCATTGGCTGCTGCTGATATGTGAGGTGGGAGAGAAAGGTGATAAACCCCTCAAGAGTAGGAGTTGGGGGAGGAAGTAGAGGAAGAAGCTTCAGGAGGAAGAGGAGCAGCTTAATAATAACATTACTTCCTCTGGAATTTCACCACCAAAAGGATTTCTTAAAAGAAGATGCAATCCTTAAAACAGGCCATATGGAATTTCTTGGCCACCCCTGGAGTGTGATTATGTCATCTCAAATGACGGTTGTCAGGTGCGACTCTATTTGTCCTCCCTCTCTCTTTTTACTCATTTAATTTTTTTTATACAAATCTCCACTACTAGAAAAACTAACTGCAATAGACATCGGCTAAAAACCGATGTCTATTGAAAAAGAGAAGCAATGTCTTTGCATGTGTAGAGAAATGTAGGGGTATTAGACATCGGTTTTTAGCCGATGTCTATGTTAATCTTTAACATCGGTTTTTTAATAAGCAACAGATGTCTATGTTCTTTTTTAACATCGGTTTCTTAATAAGTAACTGATGTCTATGTTTCTCTTTTACATCGGTTTCTATTCTTTAGACATTAGTGTTCTGATGTTACTTGTGATTTTTAACATCGGTTTTTTGCGAAAGTGATGTAAGTTCTGTATTAAAAAATACATGGATGCCCTATTTGACATGGCCAAAAAACAAAACCAAATGACCAAAATCAAAAAGCCAAACCAAAACCAAATATCGAAATCAAAAGGCCAATATATACTAAAACCAAATATAAAATTCAATAGGCCAACTACATTATCCAATTCATATCGAAACTAACAACATAATTCAAACCATCCAAATATCAAAACTACATTCATATAAGCACATTTCCTAGTTTTTCAGGCACATGTCCTAGTTTTTCAAAACCTTGGTAATTCTTTCCTTGTGCTGCTTGCCTTAGAGCCTTTTTTAGATCTTCACAATAGGTCCCCAAGTGCTGCAACTTCTGTTTTAGCTCGCCAAATGAAGATCTCATTTCAGAAACTTCTATTAATAGCCTTTGCTCTCTCTTCATACATGATCTCCCTTGTTAAACGATATAGAGACAAGAATGCATAAGAATTCCCAAAGGCTCCATCTGAAAGTCCTGGCTTCTCAACCAAACCTCTCTTCCATACTACCTCTCCAGCTTCTATAGCTGCATCCTGGAATTCTCTGTCATGTGTAAATACCTACAAAAGCATAGGATAAACTGTTTACCACCGGACTAATGTGTACTATATTGTTTGTGTGCTTCCTCTACTATTTAGTTTATTGCATTAGATAATCAACAAATACACGAATAGAGGTTTTAAGTTCTTGATTTAGAATCAATTTTCCTCCTACATATGCATGTTCAGGTGTTTTTATTAATGTATGTGCCTTTAGTAAGTCACGACGCAAGGGCTACATACCTTGGATGCCTTCGACAGTGTGATGGCCATGCCAGCTGCACCATGAGACCATTGCACCAGCTTATCCCTTGGGTTCCCTTCACATGATGGATAATTGCCGCTATGATGGAATCTGTTGCTCATCATGTACCTTAACGTCCCTTTAACATCTTTAGCATCCTCTTCTGATAGTGGGAAATGAAGCAACACATGTAAAATACCTGCAAGACCATTAGCCGCACCCCAGTACCTAGTCCCATGCCATCTATACATAAGTGGACAGGCAGTGTCGGACGCCCCTGCTCTGCCTCCAGCTAACACAGCTTTTACAATTGGCATAAAAATATTAGAAGGCACTGATGTTTCCCCCCAAGTACTTGTTTATAAACAGAGCTGCCCATAAAAACCCAGTACGTCCATAGAGAAGATCATACGACATTCCAAGACCACCTTCCTGGGGACCAACAGGAAGTGCACTGTCTTCTGCTAACTGAAGATTAGGAATTAATACAAGAACAAAGACCCCACACAAAATATTTTACTAATATAATACTCTGATAAACTTGCTGGAGCCTGGAAGATATATCATAGAAGAAGCAGGATGGAAATCTCATGCAGTTCAATTTATATTTACAATACGTGTATAACCTATTTAAATCCAAATTCCATATAATATTCTCATGCAGCTGCATCACGTAAATGAAGCAACTAAAAGGCCTTAAATTTTCATGCATATGCATTTCTATTTTTTACTTATCACAGTTACAACACAGGCCAAACAACTACTGTAACACATGCCAACAAACTAGAAGCCAGACTCACAATAGAAATGAGAGCTTATAAAAGTTGATAACAGAACTATACAACTAAATATTAAAGGCTGAGAAGAAGATAAAATGAGTGGCATCAGTATCATTCAAACTATCTTTCCCACCCAACAAACCAATATCTTATGTATCTAATAATTTAGTAATCACTGAGACACTTTAGACAGCTATCGTAAATATTAAGTAAACATCACAGACACATTACAAAGTTAGCAACAAAAATATGCAGGCTTCTACGTGACTCATGTCTCTGTAAGAAATAAAATATGATACATATTGCCATCTGGGTGAAGTTGACACATTTGATTATCATCACCAACGGCTAATAAATATCCTGACGATGTCAAACCTTGAAACAAAGAAATACGTAGGTTTTTATCTACTTCATATCCTCGGTATCTAATAATCCAAATGTTTTAATAATCTAAGTTCAGTCGAGATCAAAAACTAAATTCAATTAAAACATTAATTTTCAGTTTCTCAAACAATTCAAGATACATAGTTCTCCTAAAACTGACCTTGATTTCAATTCCACATTTCTCTTAAGAATACTAAATTAATCATCAAAGTAACACTAAGAAAATCATAAGGTGATCGATTAAATCAAAAGCCCATAAAGTTTGGATCAAAGATCACATGTTCTTAGAACTTGTCAGAATCAGATTATCATCAAGGTTCTTTTTCCAATCATACCAAAGTAAAAAAAATTCATACTTTTAAACATTAAAAAATTTAAAAAAACAGATGACACATCTCAGTACAAATTCAAAGATCAAAATCATGAAGCAGCAACACAACTTATCCATTGAAAGATCCAACAATCAACACACAACATAAAATTCACAAAAAAGATACAATCTTTATAAACATAAAGGGTTAAAAAACATACCTCTGTAGTTGACAAGAGTAGGCATAGCGAATCTTGAAAGAAAACTCAGAAAACAGAGCTAAAAATAAGCAGAGATGAAATAAAACAACAAAACAAAAGAAAAGTAACACAGTTTGATCTTGTAACTAATATATTTGGCCGCCTGCTTTACCTTCTTAATATGCAAGTCATTAGACATTCAGCATAAAGAACATAAAATCCAAACAACATCAATCTTCTTAATAGGCTCTAGATCTGTTAAACAAATTAAACAATTACGATAATTCAAATCGAACAAATGGGGATAATCGAACTAAAATTGAAAGAGGATTGAACGAATATTGTATAAATTGAAAGGGGATTGATAGATTCAAATAATTGTTAGTAATTTGAGCCAATCGAACAATTGAAAGAAGCTTCTAGGGTTCTTGAAGAAAAGAGGGAGAGAGAGGGTGGTTGGTTTTTATGTTTTTATATTTTTGATTTTTACAAACTTAACAACGGGGGATTAGTAAAGAGAATTGAACAATTTGAAAACTTTTTGGTGAAAGAGGTTAGGGTTCTTCGAAAATAGGGATAGAGGGAGGTGTTTGATATTTTTATGTTTTTGATTTTTAGGGGTGGTGGTGGATGGGTTTGGTATTTATATGTTTTTGATGTTTTATGTTTAAGGGACGGATCGGGAGGTGAATTTGGTTAATGGTGGAATATTTTTCTAAGGGGGAAAACGAAAAGAGGGAAGCGCGTGTTTTTTTTTTGAAAAAAGAGGTTCAGACATCATTTATTCAAGTAAGCGATGTGTAGATTACTATTAGACATCGGTTTCATTTTTATCGATGTAAGAGATACTTTTAACATCAGTTGCTTTTTTACCTGATGTCTAAAGTGTGATGTCTAATCTAGTTTTTCTAGTAGTTTAGCCAATTTTAGTTACCTACTATATCTATTTGAACTTCTCATCATTTTACACCATGTGGGGTCATCTGAATTTCGATTTATCATCCATTATTGCATCCCTTGTATCTTTTAGCGCGCACTATTTAGTTACTTCAAAAGCACAGCTAACTTACTGGGTGCATTCTTAACAATGAGGTTTATGGGGGATGTCACTAGACATACATCTCCTTGAGTGCTGCCTAAATATTAAATGACATACTACTTCGTTTCTCAAATAGGAGAAATGGTGTTGTGGAGAAGGCTTGTATCTTTCATTCAGCAAGAATCGGAATATGTACAGAGAGAAAGGGATTAATTTAGATCCTATCGGTATATTTGTTAATATGATACTGCAATGTAATTTCCTCTTCCATTATGTGATGTTTCGATCAGCCTTTGAAGGGCCTCAAGCCCAATGTTACATTATGCTTAATAAGTTCCGGTGAGGTGTTTGGTATACAGATATATATATTAATATACTATATGTATGAGTGAATTTTTTTAATGTTATAATAGTTGATGTTCTCCCTTCCATGAAGAAAATATATGTTGTAACTTTGTAGAGTCAAAATTCTATTGATGCAAAATTGCAAACCATTGTAATTAGCCTGACATTCCTTGTAACATGGCTATAGTTCATATTGCAAAGCTAAAGACCTGATTTGTCTATTTTGTATGAAATTTTCATATTTGATTCCTTGAAAAATGAGTAGAAAACCAGAAATAAGTTGAAACTACATTTTTGGGCCTAAATCCGAGATTTCAATTTTGTTGTAATTTTTTCTGCATTAATGTGCCTGGTTCTTCGTAATGAGGATTTATGGTATACTTGTGTTTCTTGAAAGAACGTCCACGTCATGGCAAAGAGTGCTCCCTCCAATACCACAGTTTATCTTGTGCACTAAGGCTGCTCCCTTATCCAATACTCCTAGACAATGAGATGGTAACACTAATAGTATAAATACCCAAGTAACCTCGCACATGATGGGGTTCTAATTTTTCTACACATTTCACTCTCACACTCACACATTTGCTCTCAAATATCAGTCACCAAGTAATAATATTTCTGATATTGTTTCTTGTATTCTCCACCACCAAGTTACTTACTCTCATGCCGGAGGTGCTTGACGGCCACCACCCCCGGTCAGGCATTGTTTTGCAGAGTCCCGACCAACAGCACACCACATTTCCGACCAAACATTGCCGGAAGAGGGAAAAGTGCGGTAGAGTGGAGAAAGGAGCATTATCATTTGGCGCTAGAAGGAGGGGTTTTTCCTTAAAAAAAGCCTCCACCGGTTCAACATCATATTTCAGCAAAATTGAGGGTGAATGTGAGGAAGGGTCATCTCAAAGCAAAAAAAAAAATTACTAGCTCTAAAATTTGCTAACTCTTTTTCTCACTTTTGTCTCCTCCTTGGCGGGGAGGAAGGGTCACCTCCAAACAAAAAAAATTTACTATCTCAAAAAATTTCTATCTCATATTCTCACCCTTATCGCCTCCTTGATAGGTGAGGAGGGACATCTCAAAACAAATCTAAAAAAAATAAAAAAATTTAACTCCTTTTCTCAACCTTGTTGCCTCCTTGGCGGGTGAGGAAGGTCCTATTAAAGCAGAAAAATTTACTATCTCAAAAAAATTGTCTAACTCCTTTTCTCACTTTTGTTGCCTCATTGGCAGGTGAAGAGGAAAACATTTACTATCTCAAAAAAAAAAAAATCTAACTCCTTGTCTCACCTTTGTTGCCTCCGTGGTAGGTGATGATATATCATCTTAAAACAAATATTTATTATCTCCGAAATATTCTTAACTCATTTTCTCACTTCTCGTCTCATTAGCGGGTGAAAAATGAGTATCTGAAAGAATAAATTTATTATCTCAAAAAATTTCTAACTCCTTTTCTCATTCTTTTCTCCTTCTTGGCGAGTGAGGAGGGTCCTCTCAAAGTCAAAAAATTACTATCTCATTAAATTCTCCAACACCTTTTCTCACCCTTGTCGCCGCTTTGGCCGGTGAGGTAAGGGCATCTCAAGGCATTCATATGTCAACAAAAAGTTCACAACAAAGGCAAAAAAGCAACAAAAAAAACTCATAAATGCAACAAAGCAGCAAGACACGTCCTTACTCTCTCTTATAATGACATCAAGGCCTAAGCACACTCGTATGTAACTTATTATGTAATCAAGGAGAAATGCCCGCCTGAAAGGATGATTCACCCACTGAAAACTCGTCTCATTTCACAATCTCAACATGGAAACTTCTTATAGATGGTTCATCTACCTCAACAAGGAGGGGGAGTGCCTTATCATAATCATCTCGGAAGGTTTTCAATTTATACCAGCCTTAAGATCCACTTTCAAAGTCACAAACAATCAAGCCGAGAATGAAGCACTTTTTGCATGCCTAAACCTAGCAAGAAGTCTCCAAGTACAATATCTCTCAATTTTCGGCGACTCATGGATTGTGATAAGGCAAACACGAGAGACTAGGTCATGAAAGACATCATACTCACCAAGTACCAAGCCTTGGTCAAGTATCTTCTTTCCCTCTTCACTAGTCACACACTTGTTTAAGCAGGTGGAGCTGACAACACAATCGCAGATTTGTTCTCTAAGTCCAAAAGGGGGGGGGGGGGATTTAGACGATTGTGTCTATTTTGAAGAAGTTAAAAGTACCGACAATTGAAGATCAACAAATCTTGGAAATTGGCCTTACAAACTCGACCTAGATGACACCCGTCATTGATTCCTTGAAGTAGGGTATCCTATATAAGGATCCCATTAAGGCAAAATAACTCTCCTCTCAAGCCACAAAATACATCATTCAGGATGATGCACTCTACAAGAGGACGTTGGATTTCCCCATCCTTAAATGCACTAACCCACCTAAGGCTTTGTATTGCATGAAAGAGGTTCACGAGGGGACCGGTGGTTATCAAATGAAAGGAAAAGCTCTCGCTCACAAGATTATAAGGAAAGAGTATTTTAAGCCTACCTTAGCTAAGGATTTCAAATTCTTTGTTAAGAGGAGCTAGAAGAAAATATCAAAATATTGGATGTAGGGGAACTAGTACTTCGAGTAAAAAAAGCCTCCAACCTGCGTTATACGGGTAAACTCCGCCTAAATGGAAAGGTATCTACACAAGGTCAAGAAAATGTTACATCAGTGCTCATATAAGTTGGAAAGATTAGATGGAAACGAGGTCAACAACACTTGACATGGGAATAAAATTGTGAAACTATACACTAAGTGGAAGTTTGTGCAACATTATGCTACATCAAAGGGTTGAAGGCCTACTTCTATGAGCCTTCCTACACCCAATAACAAACACAAGTACAATATCTCAGAAAAAATTAAGTGATTATATTATCTCATGAGCCTCATACAGACACAAAACAGACACAAAGCGGGGAAAGTACTTTAGACACAATGGCAACACCTCAGACACAACTATATCGGACAAAATTAAGTGAATTATATTATCTTATGAGTTTCATACAGACACAAGGCAAGTAACACCATCTTGGACACAAGTTACATTATATTAGACACAAGTAACATTATCTCAGGCACAATTGTATATATGGTACTATCTCATGAGTTTTATACACACACAAGGCGGGTAAAACCGATTCAGACATAAGTGATGTCACCTCAGACACAAGTAACATCTCAACAACAATTAAGCGTCCTATATTTATAACAAGGCCTCTTTATCAATTCTCACAGGGGCGTGGGGAAAGAGAGAAGTAACATTTGGCCAAGTCTCATTTTGGTGTAACAAACTCGTTACAATCCTCGTATTACTTTGCTCGTGAGAAGTACTAGCTCCTGTCATCTATCAAGACACAATAGAAACAAGTTAGAAACTTCTCAGCAGCATGTGAAATCAACTAAAAACAAATACTACAACGAGGTGGTGCAACCAGGATAAACACAAAAGTTGTTAATATGAGCTTGTAGTCAAGACGAAACTCACAAGAACTACGTTAAAAATAGAGTTCTCGCTTCACACTTTAATGCACCTACATGTCTCCTAGACTCGCAGAAACACACCCCACAAGTTCCAGCACTTGTGATATCGTCTTCACAATCAAGTTTCCAGTCCTGCTTTCCCATTTTTTTCCCCTACTTCCACTTAGTAAACACAACTAATACAAACGTCCTCTAGTCACCCTATATAATTTTTAATCTACCACTCACGTAGTTTAAAGTACAAACACAAAATTCACATAAGTCAAAAAACACTCTTCTACTTACCGGAATGCCTTCCCTCCCAAAAACTACACCAACAAAAAGCTAAGTCAAAAATTCCTAGTCCCACCTTCTCATTATTGTGATACTCGTTTTTAGTACTTAGAAAACAAAGCAACAAGCCTTTGTTACATTCTTTTCTCTTTCTCACATTACATAAGTACGCACACATCCATCATAAACGAAGTACTACCTCAAAAATTACTCCTCAAAAAATACCTTCCACCTCAAAAATTACTTCCTCCTCTCACAAGATACCTTATATCTCAAAAATTACTCCCTCCTCACATAATACCTTTCACCTCAATAATTACTCCCTCCTCACATAATACCTTCCAAATTTCAGGGGGCGCCAAAAATTCCTTCCTTCTCAGAAAATTCTTTTCCCTCCTTCCACTACTTCTACAAATTTGCACCAAGAATTTCTTAGTAAAATTTCAGGGGGCACAAAAAATTCCTTCCTTCTCAGAAAATTATTTTCCCTCCTTCCACTACTTATACAAATTTGCACCAAGAATTCCTTAGTAAAATTTCTGGGGGCACCAAAATTTCCTTCCTTCTTAGAAAATTATTTTCCCTCCTTCCACTACTTATACAAATTTGCACCAAGAATTCCTTAGTAAAATTTCAGGGGGACCCCAAAAATTCCTTCCTTCTCAGAAAATTCTTTTCCCTCCTTCCACTACTTATACAAATTTGCACCAAGAATTCCTTAGTAAAATTTCAGGGGGCACCAAAAATTCCTTCCTTCTCAGAAAATTCTTTTCTCTCCTTCCACTACTCATACAAATTTGCACCAAGAATTCCTTAGTAAAATTTTAGGGGGCACCAAAAATTCCTTCATTATCAGAAAATTCTTTTCTCTCCTTCCACTACTTATAAAAATTTGCACCAAGAATTTCTTAGTAAAATTTCAGGGGACACCAAAAATTCCTTCCTTCTCAGAAAATTATTTTCCCTCCTTCCACTACTTATACAAATTTGCACCGAGAATTCCTTAGTAAAATTTCAGGGGTTACCAAAAATTCCTTCTTTCTCAGAAAAAAAAATTCCCTCCTTCCACCACTTATACAAATTTGCACCAAGAATTCCTTAGTAAAATTTCAGGGGCACCAAAAATTCCTTCCTTCTCAGAAAATTCTTTTCCCTCCTTCCAATACTTATACAAATTTGCACCAAGAATTCCTAAGTAAAATTTCAGGGGGCACCAAAAATTCCTTCATTCTCAGAAAATTATTTTCCCTCCTTCCACTACTTATACAAATTTGAACCAAGAATTCCTTAGTAAAATTTCAGGAGTGCACCAAAAATTCCTTCCTTCTGAGAAAATTCTTTTCCCTCTTTCCACTACTTATACAAATTTTGGATTTCACATTTAAAAGTCATTTCTAGTGAACACTACTCACTACCAATGCCTGGGGGCATCAAAAATTCCTTAGTAAAATTTCAGGGGGCACCAAGAATTCCTTACTTCTCAGAAAATTCTTTTCCCTCCTTCCACTATTTATACAAGTTTCAAATTTCATATTTAAAAGTCATTTCTAATGGGCACTACCCACCAACAATATCCCGGGAGGCAACACAAATCACAACAACAAGAGTAGCATAAACACGAAAATAAATACATTTCATTCATTGAAAAGGATTACAAGATAAAGAAGATCAATGAAAGACAAGCCCCTCAAGACTTCAGTACAATATCAAATAAAAGATAGAACGTTAAACTAAGTAGAGGCATCTTCATCATCAGCCTCCTCGCGGTCTACCTCACCCTTCAACTCCTGCAACTTCATCAACACAGCTTTACATTTGGCCATCTCCCAATCCCTCAAACGGTCAATCTTGTGCATGTAAAAGTGGTGCAGCTAGTTTTTCTCACGGACCAGCTCTTCAATAGCATCACAAGCCCGTGCACCAAGAGGCACATTTATCCAGATGTCATAGTGACACTCCCTAGTGGCACACCGCTCAAATCTCCGACCAACGTTGTTCCCAGCCCATATAGTCTTCATGACCACCGGCATGTCACGGTAGCAAGTAGTTCTCCTACTTTCCATAAAGAGTTTTTTCAAGACCTACAAAAATGAAATAAGAGATGAGAGATTTCAAGAAAGCAAGGTAATCAAACACTTGGATACAACTCAAACATTTATAGGGTCTCACCAGCTAGCCGTTGTAAGAGAGCCGTTGAAGTCATTAATCTCAAGAATCCCATCAACGATACACATTTAATCCTCCAACTCACTAAAGTAAGTTGAAGGAGTGGGGGCAATGTTAATACCCTCACGGAAGAAACCACTTTGCCTTCCAGATATGACCATGTCCCGGAAACATTCAATGGACAACTTGTCACACCATAAAATTGACCAAGAAAAATAAATCAAGACAACGCTTTTTCCTCCGGACCAAAGACACCTCCTTCCTCCAGCACATTCCACCTCTTGGGCAAAGAGTGTTCCCTCCAATACCACATTTTGTCTTGTGCACTAAGGCTGCTCCCTTATCCAATACTCCTATACAATGAGATGTTCTCACGGAAGCAATCACCTTGACAACAAGAAGTAAAAATGGGCAAGTCATCAACTCACACCTGTCAAAAAGAAGGGAACATTCTTCCGGATCAGGAGACAAAGGGAGGTAACACTAAATAGTATAAATACTGCAAGTAACCTCACACATGAGGGGGTTCTAATTTTTCTACACATTTCACTCTCACACTCACACATTTGCTCTCAAATATCAGTCACCAAGTAATAATATTTCTGATATTGTTTCTTGTATTCTCCACCACAAAGTTACTTACTCTCACGTCGGAGGTGCTTGGCGGCCACCACCCCCGGTTTTGCAAAGTCCCGACCAACATCACACCACATTTCTGACTAAGCATTGCCGGAAGAGGGAAAAGTACGGTAGAGTGGAGCAAGAAGTATTATCAGTACCTAATGCCGGTGGTTTTAATATTTTTACTTGGTACCTAATGCAGGTGGTTTTAATATTTTTAATTGGTACCTAATCCCGGTGGTTTTAATAAGTTGATGCAGGTAGTTGGTACCTAATCCCGGTGGTTTTAATAAGTTGATGCAGGATTTTTGTAGAGCCGGTGAAGTAGTAGTTCTGGTTTAACGGGGAGTTGAAAATGAGGCTGACTCATGGTGTAGTTATTTTATGGTAAATTCAGTTATGTGAACGTACAAAATTTGGTGAATACTAAAACTAAATCCCTATGTAACTTAAAGTTACACCAAATAAAGCGCATGACAAGTATTACATCTCTTTTTAAGGTATCAAGTATGTGCATGTTTTGCTTTTGATTAATATTGCATTATTCTAACGATAATTACATTGTTGTAATGATGAGTTGAATTATAATGAATTGTGTAGCGGTGGTGATAGAAAATAAGTTTCTTTGCGCATAGAATAGAAGGGGCATGGTGTAGTTGAAAATGAATTGTGTATCTTTTGATTGCTATGTTACTGATCAATTGCACATTCTGGGAAAACTTTTTGGCTACAGTCTCTACCGGGGACAATTGTAGATGCAATCTTTGTTTCCCTCTTTAGCACCATTTCTCACTTGATTGAAAACCCGGTCGTATAGGTTTTATGTATATGTCCTCATGTCTACGTTTGTTGATACTTGTTTGTGTCTGTGTCCCATTCTCATATCTCGTGAATGTTCAGTAGCACTGATATTTTGTTTTTGGGTTATAGATTCACCTATGAAATATCATGACCAAATTGAATCCTACCATTTTACTCATTTTTAATATTTTATATCTAACCGGGCATCAAGTATGTCATTGTTGTAACCTAAACAAACCATTTTCCAATCTATAACATGTGCACCCCGAACATTAGTAAGATGACAAAGCTCCATAACCAGTACATATCCAGATATCACAAAACACATATATATTGTCGATGGAAATCTGTTGGCCTGGAGTTGTTCAAGGTTGGTCAACAAGAAGAGGATTTCGTTAGTAGGTTGTCGTTGTTCCGTTGCTAGATTGCCAATGGAATTTATATTCCGCCGGAAGCCCTTCTCTACAACCAAACTTGCAACAAAAGATTCCATTGGAAATTTCGTCGCCATCATGAAATGCCGACGGTATGCTGCCTCTGTCTACGGAATTTTCTGTCGCAATTAGCGGGAAATCTTGTAGTATGGTCAATATAGCTATCACTTGTATATTATGCGCATCCAGCACGGGCTATGAAGCTAACTATATATATAAATAAGCAAAAAAAAATGAAGCTACTAACTATATATAATTAGAAAACCAGCACAAGTGAATTTAAGAAGAGATTGTAAAAATTTGTATAGAAATTATTGGCTCGCATTGCAACATTCTTGCATTTGCCAACACAAAATAGCATGCTGCCGGCCTCTACAAGTTAATTTCAGGTAGCTGACAATTATCTTGTAAGCTACAAACTTTAGTTACAAAACATATTTTACGTTAATTATATACCCGTTCGCATCATAAATGTAGTCTACGTTAGTATATGTATGTAAACGGGTATATATTGGTTCAGTACATGACTAAAAAAATAGCATAATGTATTTTACGCATGCTGGTGTTTTTTTCTTTCACAGAAGATAACTACATGTTGCAGAGCAGTGGTGGTGTGGGTCTTTGTATTGCAAGTCGAGACTGTGTTTGGAGCTTATCATGGTCATGGGAAAATTGCAGAAGTTACAGGTAGGGCTGCACATGGGTTGGGTTGGCCGGGTTACGCCCATTTTAGTGACCCAACCCAATTATTTCGGCCTACAAAATTTTAACCCATTTATCCTGAAAAATTCCGACAACCCAACCCTATTAATTTTATGATGGTTTGGGTCGGGTTGGGTTGGGTTCATCGGGTTTAGTCATCCAGCTAATCATCCAAAATAGCACAATCATCCATGTTTCATAGTGAATATTACATAAAAGTCTTAATTGAAGCATGCTAGAAATTAATTTAAACACAAGTTTTTTCTAGCTTCAAACAAAAGCTTAAACTGGTGGAAATTAAATCATCAGCAATATTCATAATTTCATATAACTTTTTCATATATGGAGAAATGATACAAGACAATAAGACACATATAAATGAATATATAGAAACTCAAAATCAAGACATAAATGAAATATTCATAAACAGAGAAATGATACAAGACAGAGAAATGGTATACTTATAAATCGAGCGAAAGATTGAGTTACAGACTTGTTACAAATTGAGAAGATGAAGTGAACTGTGAAGATTAAGCGAAAATATGAGAGTTGAGAGAAAGAAAGCAAGAGTTAAGAGCGGCTGCAAAATTTAGGGTTTTAATATATTGAAAATGAAACGTATCTACTGACTACTATCTAGTATTTGTGCAGGCCTGGACCTGGAGGATATAAATGGGCTGGGCCTATATAATTTAACCGGGTTGGGTTGGTTTAGGGTTTTAATTAATCAAACTCTGACCCAACCCAATATATTCGGCCCAAAGAAAAATCAACCCAATTTAAATTCGGTTTGATTGGCCCAATTAAGGGTTGGGTTGGGTCGGTTTTTTCGGTTTCACTAACCCATGTGCAGCCCTAGTTACAGGTGTTGCAGTACAGTATCTTGTGTAAATTTGCAGGTCCTGCTGCTTACAGTAAAGGTACGAAAAGGTTACAATGTTGCTTTGGTTTTGTCCAACGCAGTTCGAAGTTTATGCAGTGCAGTACAGAGATGCTGGTGTGCCTTATGGTGGGGGGAGATATGGTGTTTGCAGGTCGAGCTGATAGCAGTAGAGGTATGGAAGAATCAAAGTGGTGCTGGGTTTGTTCGAGCTGCTGCGTTTTTGGTTTTTGTTGTGCTTTGCTGGTTTGTTCGTGCTGTCTAATGGGATCCCTGGTGTTTTTCTGCTCGTTGTGTCTTTGCACCATGCTTGGAGGTGTTGATTGGGGCTGACATCAATTTTTCCAAGATGGCCTGAAGATCACTACAATAGGCGCGGCTAAATTCGACTGGCCAAAAGCGGTCGAATTTAACTAAATTCGATTACCGGCAAATTCGACTGCAATTTTCTCGTCGATTTTAGGTGAGTGGAATTTAGTATATGCAGTCGACTTTAGCTAAATTCGACCGCATAAATTCGACTGCATAAATTCGACTCCCTAATTTCGACTCCCTAATTTCGACTCCTACCAGTCACCTCAGTTCTTGGAAATTTTTTTTGAAATTTTGGTGAAAATTTGAATTTCCCGCCTACTTAACTTCTATTCGACCGTTCGCGGTCGAATTTATAAAATTGACTGGGGTTTTTGTGAACCGGTTTTATAAAATCCATTGGTGGTTTCCAGTCATATCTGTAAATTTGACTGCATTTTGGAGTCATTTTGGAGTCGATTTTAATGGACGCAAAATTATTTTTTGGTATGTTAAATTCGACTGCAAGCAATAAAAAAACATGTCATTTACAGAGGTCCAATAAGCATATAATATGTACACCCTGTAATGTAAATCAATTACACTGAAATTTTCAAAACAATTAGGGGAGGGGGCAGAATACAAACGAATACCAAAAATCCGAGCAACACAAAATATATAACGACCAAACCATCCATAAGTTCAACATACCAAAATGCATTATATTTTACATTAGAAGTTGATCCCAAAAGTTTATAATAATAATACTAATATAGCTAACAAAGTGAGCAACACTCTACAAAGTCCAGTCCCCCAAAAGCTTAATGTTAGTTCAGTCCTAATATGCTAATATAGCTAAAAAAGTGGATAATTCCTTGCATCCTAATCTTCATCATCTTCATCTCGGTTTCTTGTGATATTGGGATCCATAGGTGCCTTCTCAAGACTTGTACCCTGCAATTCAATATATTAGTAATGAGAAAAAAATAGACAACAAAAATCACATTTTCTAATGAAAAGTACACCACAAATTTCAATCCTTTAAAATTGACACTACAAATTCATCAATGACTTTTTAATTCTACTTTAATAAAAAACTAACAGATTCTATAGCATACGTGTTCAATATGTAAATTTGGGCGAGTAGTAGAACAAGAGGAAAATAAGCATTTTGGTTAAAGAACTGGGTTAAATTATGACATTATTATTGTCTGGAAAATTAAATATACATGACTCTCTGTTACTGGCTTAGTGACTTCTGTAGAATTAGGTTATAGACTTACCAGTTGCAGCGTAACTAAAGTTTTTTCTTTAATTTAATATAACCAGAATATTCATATATAATTTAAAAATATCAAAGTGGAGTCTGGGAATTTCACAGTTGGATCTGTTGTAGAAGCTACTACGATGGGAATGACATGAAGAATAGCATGGCAAGATATGCAAGAACTGAAGTATTATTCAGTTTATGTTGGACAAAGTATTTATTCAGAAAGCATTTGTAAAATAAATCCAGTAGAGAAGCACGAATACATGTATTATGAGTTAAATAAATCATCCCCTCCTTTAACATATATGCGTATGTACTAACCATTTCAATCACATTCTTCAATATATGTTAGTGCTAATTGCTTTAATTCGACATATAGCAGGAAAAAGATCCTACCTAAGGAATACTATAGAGGGCATCGACAATTACCTCAAGAATGACCTTTTTGTATAGCACCAAGGCATAGCAGCAAAGCCAGTGTTACTACAATTATGCTTGTGCTTCCAATGTAGTAGCTTGTTTACAACTGACAATGTTGATTCCTTATTGTTTGGATAAATTGGAATTGAAGCATTATCCACCATCTTGTAAAAATCTTTTCCTTTTGCATTAGGTTCTTCTTCAAAATTCTCAAAATGTGCATTTGCATCAACAAAATCTCTTAACATATCACGAACATCATACATGTTATCATCATTATAGCCAACATTACCGGAACTCGTTCCGGTTTCAAATCGGGGCACATCTTTCTCACCGTGCAAATCCCATCTAGTATACCATTGCATAATACCATGTAGATATAAATCAAGTCTCACATCATTAGGATCTTTATAGTACTCATTTTCACATTTTTGACATGGACATCTTATAAGTCCCTCATACGATCAATAGCAAATTTAAGAAAACTATCCACCCCATTTTTATACTCTTCCGTTAAGTATTTTGATTCAACGTACCAATAATGACCAACCCAACTACGATTGGAAGTCATCTATAAAATATAGACACATTGATATAAGTTGTATGCAACTTTAAAAGCATAAAATCAAGTTATCACTAAGCAATTTATTATGATAATTTGACAAACTAACTATTCATCACTTCAATTTCATCAATAAATTTAGGATACCTAAACATACATTAATACAAATACTAGAATTTTCATTCACATATATTATCAAAAAAAACATCTACATTATCAAGAAATATTAATATTGCTATATTCACATATACTAACATCTATATTATTAAAGATTAGTGACACTTACTTGATGATTTAGAATGAATTCTTCAAGAAAGCATAATGAATTGAAAATGGTGGGGGGAGAAAGGAAAGTGAACTTAGAAAAGAGAAAGTGATCAAAGAGGCAGAAGCTGTTCTGCTAAAACAGATCTGACGCGGCTAAAATTGACTACTAGCGGTCGAATTTATAAATTTGATTGTTCGTCGTCGTATTTATAAATTCGACTTACTAGGGTTTGCACTCGAATGTATCGTTCGAAATTCACTGAGTCCAGTGGAATTTATAAATATGATTGGTACTCAGTCGAAAGCAAACCAACTTAATTTTTGAAACCATTATAATAACTAATGTGCAAATTATTTTATTTATTGATTTTTTGCATAAACTTTTGAAATGTAATAATCTTTGCATCTGTACGGTTGGATCATTCAAATTTTAATTTTAATAAATCTAAATTACTAACCCTTTATATGAAATCACTAACCCCTAAATACAAAACTTAAACCCTACACTACAATCATTCATTTAACAAATGCATCGTATTCTTTATAAAAAAAAAATCACCGACACTGTTATGATCTGTAATGATTTTTATTGAATACAATATGTTATCAAACGATAGCATTAAAAAAATCATAAAAATTTATAATTGGCAAGTATTTAATAAAAAAATTCAAACTTCTTCAACTAATGTAAAATCAACATTTTTCTACATTTGTTCAAATCTTATTATCGTAAGTGGCTAACCTAAATTTTATCATGTAACTCATCTTACCAGGATATTGAGGTATATTTTTTATAAATTTAAGGATTATTCAAAAAAAATTTAAAAAAAATTGAATTTAATTACGATAAGTATTATGATTGATACTAGTCAAATTTACAAATTTGATTGCCGACGGTCGAATTTATATTGAAATATTTAGGCCAAATTTAGGGGGGAAATTTCCCGCCAAAAGTCAAATTCGATTACTTCTTAATTCGACCGTTTCCAGTCGAATTTATTTCTGCCAAAAAATTTGTTTGCGCGGGAAATGATTAAATTTGACTGCTTAAATTTGACGGACCTTAAAATGACCATCAATTTATTGGAGTTGACCTTAAATTCGACCGAAAACAGTCGAATTTGACCGATTAAATTTGACTGCTTAAATTCGACGGACCTTAAAATGACCATCAATTTATTGGAGTTGACCTTAAATTCGACTGAAAACAGTCGAATTTGTGCAGTCAAATTTAACCAATTTCTTACAGTGGACGTTGCAGCTTTGGTTTATGTGGATGTCCAATTTGTTTTGGAAGGTTGTTTTATTTTGTAATAGTTGCTGCATGGTTCTTTTAATATGTTGGCTTCTTTGGTTTTTCTTTTGGATTATCCCTTGCAAATTATTTCTTGGGATATTTTTTGGACTTGAGATTGTTTTCTCATGATTGTATATTTTGTTTGTTTTTTATAAAATTTACACGAGTTGCCATCCTCATTTACCCAAAAAAAAAATAGCATAATGTAATCATTTTCAATATCCTCAGAGAATTAAAATTTTAAAAATTCCCTAATAAATTCAATCAATAGATTCTGTACGCTTTATTCTTAAAAACAACACGCCCAAACAAATTTAGCAAAAAAAAACTTGCCCTAACAAGTCACAGTAACATGAATATCTTTCTTAGCTTGACACTGCCTATATATACGAATATGTGTTGCTGCTGCCAAAATCAAATTAAGGGCGCCTATAAATATGTAAACATCTACAAGGAGAGATGTTGGCAAAGGTTAAACTTGGAGCAGGGACCTAGTCTTCCCTGCCTAAACAAAGTATGTCTAATAAAAGACACTGAAATAACGGTTGGTGTTTCCCCACCCTTTATCACACACTTGGAATTTGTTGGACGCAGATTTTCCTCCAATTTCTTCAGACCGACCATAGCTTTTCTAGTTTTCTCTCCTCTAACCTCGTCTGCAACTCCATTTTTCCCATGGGAGATCCTCCAACCTCTCAAAAACGTGACTACTACACCACACTTGGAATCCCTAAAACTGCTACGTTATCGGAGATTTGCAACGCGTACAAAGTTCTTGTAAAGAAATGGCATCCTGCGAAGCACCATTCCAACAGAGGTGAAGCTGGTGAACAGTTTCAAAAAATCACTGAAGCCTACAGGGTACTTATTAAATATAATGCATGTACTACAAAGCAGGCACCTCTGTTCACAGATTCATATTCAGTACAACTCACATGATTGATATAAATCATCTTTCCTTCAATGTACAGGTGCTTAGTAGCAAGAAAAGAGAAGAAAGTGCAATACCTATATTATTAGATAACGAGTCAAAAACACCAAAAGCATCAAAAAATACATTTCACGAAAAGAACAAAGATGACGAGTTCTATATCTCCAGCCCTAGGAGCGCAAGCCCCACAGGATTAGAGATTAATGCAAGCCACCACACATCAAAAGGGAAAAAGAGCAAGAAAAGCAAGAAACCAAAACGAGCAGATGCCTATGGATCATCACCAAAAAGCGAAAGTGAAAACCCTTCTTTATCAAGAGTAGGAACCCAAAGAATTAGTGGTAATCCTATTATATATTCACAATCCACTGCTCGGAGGAAGCCTCAGCCCATTGAGAAAAAGCTTGAATGCACACTTGAAGAATTATTGCAAGGATGTGTCAAGCATATCAAGATTACAAGAGATATCATTTCTGAAAACGGGTATATAGATACAAATCCCTTCTCTTTCGTATTTTCTCATGCCTGTATAGATACTCTTTTTTTGGTTTTCCATCAAGATTAGCCCCCCTCTTGATCAAAATTTAATATAAAATGCCTTATGTTTACCAGACAGATCGAAAATAACCCTTCGCCTCAGTTGATTGATTTAGTTCTTTCTTCAGTTTAACCAAGTATCCACTATCAAGAAATCAAGAAAAGGAGCAGTTAGTAAAACTTAAACTTGATCCTGATTTTTCTCCATTCCTATCTACTTTATTTTATTAAAATTGATTTTTTTCAACAAGACCCACAGATGTGCTGGTGACTAGTTCTTAATACTATAAACAGAACAATAGATTTGAAACTAACAATTTCTATCAAACAGAGCAAAATGGTTGTTGCAGCAAAGGAGGGTAATAAAAGGGTATGTCATGACTAATAGATGTAAATAAAATCATAGACATAATTTCAAGATAATTTACTCCCAGAGGCACATTTTGTAGTAGGTACAGTTGCAATAAATATTTTTCAGTTATTTCACGGGATGTATAACAATAGAAGCCAGTTGTGATTAAAGTCTACTATATCGGCATCTTTATTCACTAGACGTCTAGCTAAAGCAGAACCCCCCATGCTGAAATGTTCTACCAAAGGTAATAAATAGGATGTCATGGAATTTGTAATGTCACACAAGCATGCAAAGGAAATATAAAAATATAAAAATTGAGTAGAATTTGGGGAAAGGATGTATCTAATCAAATGCTCTGCTTTTCTATTTTTAAACAATTACACACTTGGCAGCAACATACCTATACATATACTGATTATGTACCAAATAATTTAGCTTCTGTGATGTTTGTGTATACTGTTGCAGGCATATTGCTCAAGAGGAAGAGACACTGAAGATCAGAGTTAAGCCAGGATGGAAGAAAGGAACAAAAATTACATTTGAAGACAAGGGAGATGAAAAACCAGGTAGTCTTCCAGCTGATATAATTTTTGTAATTAACGAGAAAAGACATCCTATTTTTAAGCGAGAAGGGGATGATTTACAGCTTGGAGTTGAGGTCCCTCTAATTGAAGCTGTAACCGGTTGCACCATTACTGTCCCCTTACTAGGAGGTGAAGAAATGACTTTGTCATTTGACGAGATCTTATACCCAGGCTATGTAAAGGTCATCCCAGGACAAGGCATGCCTAAACCAAAACAAGAAGGAAAAAAAGGAGACCTCAGACTTAATTTTCTCGTGAAGTTTCCTAGAGAGTTGAGCGATGACCAACGCTCTAACGTTAAAAATATTTTAAATGAATGTTCTTGACTAATCACCATCAAAGTTCTCTTAATGTGGTTTCTTGCACATTTCTACTTACAAGCCTAAAGGTATAAGTTTTAATACCAAGTACATATTGCATTAGCTTTAAGTACTAATGCTCAGTTTTGTTCATAATCTCGTGCATCAGAGAAAGCAACGTAACAAAATTGATCTTACAGTACAAATTATCATATTACCCTAGGAATGCATAGTCTTTGTTGAATCTTCAATGTCATAGTCATTGATATTCTCCAGCCCTTAACAGAAAAATACTATACACAAGAAATAATTTCACAAAATATTATGTAGTATGAGAAAATGACAAAGCATGCGAGCCAGACGAGACAAAGGTTTGAATCTGGTTCTGAGATATATTATCAGACCTCTACTAATCCATCTCTTGTTGCATTTTGTAATACCAATTGCCTAGCCATCCCACTCTGCTTGGTCCTTGTGAACTATTAACCCAAGATTAACAAGGAGAAAACATAGTTCTTCTAAGTATAAAATCCAGCCATTGCAGATCAGGCGACTCAAGTTGAGAATCAAAACACAGCTTTCCAAATACGTGAATCCTACTCTATTCTACTTAAGGATACATGCTAATTATCTGCTAGGAATTAGGATATGTACCTAGTACACAAATTTTACCAGCCACGTATGAGTGGAACAAGTCTACAATAGATTACAATCATAATATTGATAATTATATATTATTGTCAAATTCAAATTCAAATGATCTTCTATATGGATGGTATAAATTGGCGTCTTTTGATGCCTGTGGATATAAAAACATACATCCAAATATTTTCAGATAGCATATAAGCTAATAACATTGATCAACCACTCAAGGTACATCTAAGACAGAGTATGAAGGACTGGTTTTTATAAAAGGGAAAAAGGAGAGGGGGGAAGGTATAAAGACGAAGATTAATTGCATTTGCAATTAATTTTATGAGAATTAAATCAAGCTAGTTGTGAAATGACTGTGAAATGTCATGAGACGCACAAGATACAAAAGCCTAACCACAACTTACAGACCATGATGCAGCTTTTATAGACATCCTGGTCATCAGATAATTAAACTAAATGTATAATACCATTATGACTTTGCTTTCTGTTTTGGTTGACGTTGATGAGCAATATAAGGAACTTTAACCAATTTTCCGACGACGTTGTCTCCAACAGTTACAAGATCTCCCTCAGATGCACCCGACCTCTTTATATAACCTAAACCGAAATACTCAGAATTCTTTCTTGTAGCTGTATAACTTGTCAGTTTCCCTACCTGCAGAAGCAACAAAACTGTTGAAGGAAGCAACAAAACAGTTCAAGGACTCGAGGCAACACAAAAGCAAAAGACTAGAACAAGGTTTAACAAGAAATAGCGATTTACATTAGTGAAAACATGCAAGGAATTGAGAATAACGTTCCAAGTGCAGTGACTTAAAATTATTCTAGAACACCAAAGAGATATGATGCCCTGCTCTTTGGTAGTTTCATATTAAAACTAATAGATATTAAAACTATTCCTCTATTTAAGTATTTTACTATTAAAATAACTGGACTCTGTTCGCGGAACGTTCTTTATTTGTTTGTAATTTGTAAGTGGTTACTCTTATATTGTGAATCGTAAGTATTTTATGCTTTTTAAGTTGAGTCATGATATTATCAGATTTGAAAAACGTAGCCAGGTTAATGTTATCTTGACAACTTTAGGAATCAGTAGGCAAACAAACTGGATTTGGAGACCTCGGTAGATAACTGAACTTTGTGTCAACTTAGTCAATCCAATATTAAAAATGAAAGACAAAGACCTTCTTTCCATCAACAGCAATAGAACTGCCTGGTTTCACTGGTGAAGATAAATGTATACCCCACAATCTTTGCTTGATGCCATCATATGTTATTAGTCTTGCAATTGTCTCCTGTCCTTTGTAGCAACCTGATAAAGTTTTAATATTTAGATTGTCCATAAGACCAGATAATTGAGCAAAAAAATTACAAGGGGAAGTGACACACCTTTGTCCAGAGATATTGAATTCCATAGACCAGCCTCCAAGACATTATATTCATTGGTGAGCTCTTTTCCAGGAACTGGCCTTCTTGCAAAAGTTATTTGGTCATTTATTACGGATCCAAGTGCAAATATATTATAATTATCAAGGGAAATAAAACCAAACAATTATTTGTCTTTGTTTCCTTTATATTCCCAATCCTCTCCCTTTGCAGTCTGTATATCTTTCAGGATACAAAGATTGTAACAACGAAAATGTTTGAATTTTAAAATAAAAATTCCAGGTATTAGTTCTAATAACCTGACCATGCATGGTACATTCAGTAGCAGGGGTACCTATAAGTAGATCATTAGTTCACAAACTTGTATAGTAATGATATACATGTCCCAACTCCTAACACTTACCAATATAATAAACACACTATCATATCACCCCTATGTTGCTCGGACTCTTCATTTTACCTTCAAGTACCTGTGTCGGACACTCGACACTTGGACATGGACACTCGGACCCGGACACTTATTTTAGGCCAAAAACATGCATATTTTTCAAAATCTTGCCGAGTCCAGTACTTGGACACGTATCCATATCGGACACTTCTAGCCGAGTCCGAGTAACATAGTATCACCCAATGCAGGAACATCGCTAATGTACAATAATTGTACATAATCAAACCTATATTTTCAAGTTAAATGACTTGAAAAGATAGTTCCGCGATAAAGATGCATAGTATCATCTTAGGAACATTTATGATAATTGTAAAGATTTAGGCAAGTATGTGAAGACACAAAAATTTGAGGCATTCACCTGCCTTGAAGAATCCTCAATTTTTCCCACGCATTTGAGCCCATGGGGATAGCACCCTGACCTAAAAGAGCTTTCCACACAGAATCTGCAACAGCTGGTGCCATCATCAGTGAGAAACCTTCTTCAGAGACTATATTTCCCACTGCAACAGTTACTGGCATCCTATTAACCTGAATATGAGTCTGGCTTCAGTAAGTTTATCTTCCAGAAGAATCAATGTAATTATCGCTTCATGAAATACTTCACTGTTGACTAGGGAACAAGATAATGAAGTTTGTTGGAGATGACTGTGAGTGTGCATGAAAGAGGGGGGAGAGAAGTTACAAAGATAGCAGTACTGTGAAAATCAGATATAAGTCCTAGAAAACAGAACGTTTACCTGTTAGGTAGATGTTTGAATTAGTCGGTTTATCTTGTGACTTAATTACCTATCTAGGTAACTAACTGTAGCTTGTTTTAGGAGGTTCTATATATACTGATGTATACTTTTATCTATATAAATGAGAAACAGTGTTATCTCTCACTTCAAACTCATAATATCATTGACAAGAACATTAAACACATTAGGGAACCCAATATGGAGGTTCTCAGATGACAAAAGGAACAACAACTATCAAACTAGCTTGCCTCTAAGGCTCTAACAGTGGGCAAGATAAAGAGGCTGCATCAGAGAATGACAGTATCTTGAATACTCTGATTTGGCTCTCCATCCATCACGTAGAAAATGCTAATAAGGCATTCATGTTCTAGTTTAAAAATCATGATAACAATGTAAGCAAAGTAATAACAACATCAAATAGAAGCAATAACCCCCTGACTGAAGTAAGTAGCCCTCATATTTTCTACAAATTAAAGGGAAAATAAGAATAGTGTTGTCAGGTAAACTATAGACCGGAAAAGAATAGAAGCTCACTAAAATCTACAGTGCCAAACAGTTCAAGTTAAATTAAGAAATGAACTGCGAAAACATTTAATCGAAGAAATTGATAGTACCTAATTTGAGCCAATAAGTCAATACACAACTGAGGGTGTTTGTTTAACCGTTTTTCAAAAAGCAAGGACTTATTTCTGTAAAAAAAATACATGTCTTTGTTCTTTTTGAGAACTAAGTTTTTATTTCAAACACAAGCTAAAACCAAACATCCCCACCAATATAGATTTGCACATGGGATAAGCACGACTATTAAAAAGTTGAAACATCTGTGCAAATCACAATGATACTATCATTCCAGAGACTTACACTGTAATGCTTATGTGAACCATATGGTTGTCCAACAAGATCGCCCATGTTCAAATTGCTTATCACCTGTTAGCATGAAAAGAAACTCAAAGCCAGTTAAATAGTAGAGAACACTGAAACTGAAAGGAAGAACATAAGTATCCTGTAGCTATACTTTGTTGCTACTAGGTCCAACTAGTACAAACAATTTCGTGCGCGTAGTTATATCTTCAACTTCTACTTTGTCAGTGAAAAATATATACCTACAAGTTATAACATTGAGAGACATAAGGCATATAGCAAAGACCACAAGCATATATTACAGTTATTAGAGAACAGCTAAAACTTAAACTCAGTACATATATTAGAATAGATAACTTGGCAAAAGAAGAGAGGAGTATTTTACCCTTTGATGGAAGATTTTACTTAAAACCTACTTTTTCCCTAGAAGATATCTCTATAAGATGGGCTTGTTACACGTGCATGTATTGTTCATGGCTGACAAGCTCAACCAAGTAACAATGTAATTAATGCATTTAAAAAAACTACACATCAAGAAATGTGATTATCCTGTTTGCTTGCACAGGTTGTTCATAGTATCATTATCTTCATCTTTCACTAAGAAGAAAAATATACAATAATCTTTAGGGAAATGACTAGAGGACAAGAATTCAAAAAACAGTGCCAGGAACTAAAAAACAAGTCATTACCAAAGTAAAACATCTTATTCCTCTGGATGTCAGAAACATATAACCCTAGAAAGCTATCATATCTAAACAGAAACACAAGCAGATTACTGTGCCAAAATAAATGATGAAAGAAAGCTGTCAAGATTGATTCACGCCCTCTTGTCAGAAACTAAGATATAGTGAAGACAAAGATAAAAACCTAACACATAAATACCTTACTATGATGCATAAAGATTTGCATAAAATTTAGACAAACATTATCATCATTACTGTTGTCTTTTGGTTTAAGATCTTGCATACCACAGAAAAGAAAGTAAAGCGATAGTTCATAGCACAACCTGAAAGTATTTTTAACTAACCACACAAAGGTAAGAAATCATAACGACAAGTAGATGTAAACAACACAAGACAATATATATTGAATATTCAAACTGCTATGTAGCAGAACCAATAGCACAAAGGAATCATCTTGCACCTTACTCTGAAAAGTCTAATACTCCGTTTGGTTGGAAGGATTGAGATTGAAAATGAGTGGAATGTGTACTATTTTGTGGGTAAAAAAATCATATTCATTTTCTCCCTCCATTTCATTCATAGTGATTCATACAGATTTAAACTAAAGCTCAATCCCACAAATTTGAGGACACATGATGTGTTCTGACTTCTAATCAGTTTCTTCACAAAAAAATTTGTACTTGCAGAGAAGTGTCAACTGCAATAATAAAGGAGATAAAGTAACTAATATGTATTTTAAACATACTTGTCTAGCATTTCCGTGATGCTTCTACTAATTTCTGGTGAAACCACCAATGTAATTGCAGTTTTCTGCAAATATGAAATTGTTGATGTAATTATGTCAAAGGCTGCAATCACAAGCAATGAACTTGGGAAGAAGACAAAAACTACCATGATCCATGCATGAGCAATATCTATTGTCCGAGCAGTAGGAGTTACAAAAACTGTGTCACATCCCTACACATTTCCACAACTGGAAGACGTTAACTAAATTTACATGATCTTGACCATCAATGTGAACTAAAACTGAAATATTGCCAACATCGATATGCAATCCTAAGCCCAAGTCTCGCAGAGCTAACCTGCCCTTCACGAAGAGAATCAAAATCCGCAGTACTTTGGTTATGAAGAAAGTGGGCACGATCTTCTCCACTGACTGCATGTCATTTAAGTCCTCAACAAACGCATAAAAAGTAAAATCAAGAGCATTGCCCATTTCAGTAATATCAACACAGAAGGAAAACAAAGAGAATAACTTTGGACATTTTTTTAACATATATCCATGTCATGTATCAACATCAATCTTATTCTCAATTTCCTTCATCTCCCAATCATCTCCCATAAACTTCAGAAAAATCAATTTTAGCAAATAGCAAACCACATTTCAAATTTTTTAAGCAAGCAACGTTTCGAAATCTCCAGCTAACTCATCTAAAAAAGAAGGAACTCTTTACAGGAACTGGACAAACTAACAGCTTTATTACAAAGATGTTAAAGAGAAAATAATCTACCTCTAATCCGGCCATAATGAGAAAGGTCCACAACCTGAGACAATATTGAGATGAAAATAAAAGCAACATCAGGCCCATCAGAGAAATCTTATCCCAGGCAATCACAAATAAGTTAAACAACACTCAACTGGAACTCTGGAAGGCTGTTTAGTATACAAAATTTCTAACAGAATTAAAGAGGCACGCACCATTAAAAATCGACATGTATTCATCTGTTAAAAGAAACCAAGGAACAGAGAAGAATGTAGTGCAAACAAGAAACAGAAACAGCATTCTAAGATAGTATTGTTGAGACAACTGACAAATATATCTTGTAGGTCAGAAATGGAGTTCATACTCATAATAGAAAACCTTCTCTTTAGTATGGTGCAAGAAACTCTTTTAAAAATTTAACTAACACTGATAAGAAGACCGTACATCAAGCTAACTTACAGGATTTCAAAATAAAATGGTTACCAAGTTCTCTGATCCATCTGTTACCTCCACAAATCAACTCTGAGTTGAGGACCAGATATGTTTAACAATATAAGAAATAATAATGGTTCCAACAATTGTGTGTCCAGACTTGGTCAGCATTTTCATAACAGTTCAGGATGAAGTTTGAATATCTATAAGCATAACCAACCAAATTGTGCACTCAAAATATGATTAATATGTCAGGAAGTGACCGTTAGAACAAGAGAGGGAAAGTTCGTTGAGAGAGTTACTCACCAGCTAGTCAAGTAAAAGGGTCAAGGAAATCATTTTCATTTGCATGATACTATAAACATTTGTCTTTTGTGGAAGACATCTGATTTTCAATACAAATACCGACTCATCTGTTTAACTAGAATTTCAGCCCAACAACTTTAGCTCAGGATATAGGTTTCTTTCCTAAGTTAGTAAGTTACCTTTAAACAGTTTAAAATCTCTATATGTATCATCTAAACCAAGATCCTGAATTGGATGTTTGATTCTGAAACCATACATCTAGTTCCATGACTAACATATTTTTATATTTGAGCATATTACTGTAATTCCACTTGTATTTATAGTAAATAATACTAGGCAATATTACTGTACTACCAATCATACAGATAAATCAGGTTAATAGCTTATGAGAATACATATCAACAAGAAATAACTGCAGAGCACAGGGAAGCACTTGCATAATGTTGCAATTAAACTATCAAGGATTATAACATATATATGCTGAACTACGAAAACATTTTCCAAAACAAGTTTATCAAGAAGACATTCTATATTTCACTACATGGTATGATACATAGATGAGCACAGCTGCTAAAACATCAGTCTAAAGAGGAATAAGATTGGAAGGATATAGCTAGATACCCACCACAGTGCCTTTGTCAACTGTGTCTAATGCTTCATCATCATTATTAAATGTTTCTACGATACCATCTTCTGACACTACTGCCCCAGCAGATATAGTCGTATCCTGCAAAGTTAAAGAAAATATAAACATTGGCTTCTCAATGAAATCAGCAAGTCATAAAGTGAGAAGATCCATATATCAGCAGATCTCTTTTAACCTAATTCTAAACTTATGAATAGCTCAATTTTAGACTTCAAAACATCATAAACCTCACACTGTATTAGTTACACATTCCGACAATATTAAAGCTATCCTCCGTCCCTCTCATTTCTTTACATATGAGTTGGGCACGGAGGTTAAGAAAATGAGTAAAATAATAGTGGAGAAAAGTAAGAAAAGTGAGTAAAATGGTGGGGACCAATCAATATTTAATGTACAAAGTGAGCATAGTGGAGGAAAGTAGTGGATGCAGTTAATTTTTAAATTATAAAACTTTACTACTTTGGAAACTTTTGGAATGTAAAGAACTGAGAGGGACATCAAAAAGGAACGTGTAAAGAAATTGATGGGACGGAGGCAGTATTTAATTTTGGAAGATAAGTTTCATCTTTCCTTTATATCATTCTAAGAGGGGTATACTGACAACAAGTCTATAATTCTAACGCATTTTGAGAATGGTAAATAATGAATACTAGCTTATGACCCGTAGAATGCACGGATTCTTATTTACTATTTTATATTTTTATAATATATGTTTCAATAACTTTGTCATATAAACATTGACATGCAATTCGAATTATTCTGATGATGTGAAAAGAAACTAATTAAGCAGCATGGAAAACTAATTATGATAATGCCAACAAGAGAAAGAAAGCTAGCACTACAGAATTCAAATTCTATTAGTACTAATACTTAATGTTATGCTTATGCACATACGGTTATGGTATTATTATTTGCAAATGTTAGCTCCCCAATGTATAGTTTTATTATTGGCAAATATTACTTCTCTAATGTGGCGACTGATTACAGGATAATTTCTCTCCATGTCTCTATAGCTATTTAATTAGGTACTGAATGCTCATGAGGAAGTTATTTTGCTTTTGACATTTGAATGAGTTTAGCAATATAAGGCTTCTTTGAATTTCTTAAGATAGTTAAAGAACTTTTCTTTAATATATAAAGATATTATTATATTGTTAGTCGTGTTAATTATTTTATATAATGAAACTGGTTTAACTCGGTTCAATATTATTCACTACTGTATTAACATAGATATTATAATTGTAATAGGATTCACATAAAGTAAATTAAATTATAACCGTATGTGGTTGAAGGATTCGAACCCTTTTGTATATTTGAAACTAATAATATGAATATTTAATTTTGATATGTTGTTGATGGGATTCGAAACTTAGACCTTTGTGCCTTTGATTATATAACATAATATATTCTTTGTATTTGATCTAACAGTTCTCATCTGTTTAGCTTAAAAAAACAGTTCTCGTCTATTTACATTAAAAGAACTAACTCATTTGTTATTCTTATAATGGTTAACCTGTTAACCAACCAATCAACCAAAGCTACACATGTTCACGTATAGTATATCATAGTATATGATTAGATAGTACAGATACCCTCAAGTCGATTCATACTAATATTATCTACGGGATGGTCTATAATTCTATGCAGGCTTAAAAAGCACATATACATTATGTCCTATGCAGTATACTAAAGTACTGTGGTTTCACTAGTGGCGAGAAATATCCTTACATAGCTAGTGACAGAACGTAAATGACCAGCTAGACATTTGTAATTCAATAGTTGTTGCACCTCTTATAACATTCATTTTTCCTTAACTTAATTAAGCAAAAATTGACAGCATACTTACATATTTTTAATACAAGTGAGCAGCCGTTTGTTTTCAACTATTCTCTAGACCTAAAGTAATTAAGTTAATCAACACAAAATTCGTAATGTACTAGTATTTTCGCACATTCAGGTTTCACACAGTGGTTGTAGCATATATGAGCAGTGCATATCGAATCGCCATAAAACATGGCGAACATTATTCACCTCAGTTATATGAATTGAACATATCGAATCACAAACAATTTAGCATTGTTCACCTCAAACAGACACAAACATTAATTGACTAAATATTACACACAGTTATATGAATTTACGAAACAAAAATGCGGGACATACGAGGAGGTCATGATCGATAGGGGGAGGGGAGAGGTCAAAAGGCAAATTAGCTGCGGAGATGAAATTTAACGGGCGTTTGGTTAGCTTTGAGAACGCAAAACAGTGCTGATGAGAGATTGATAACGGCGCTGAACGGAAGGAAGACGACGAATTCAAGTAGATACTCCGGCGAGTCAAACACAGTGTACTAGTACTCAATTGTGTAATTGATGGAGAGGCTATCGCCATTGTAGGCTCCCTCAATTTCACTTGATGTCAAGTATTATTTAATTCAATTTTGTCCGATGATGGCCAAAAGGGAATAGCATAATCTGAAAATATGACCTTCAATGGCATACTTTAACGCAAAATGTCATGTCCAAATCTGTCATTTTACTACGAATTCGGGTCACTCATTTTTCAAATGGGTATGATCCAATAGTTTTCTCATTCAAAATGTGCGGAGGTCGGATCTTTTATGGGTAATATTCCTCCATCAGTTAAAAGAACCGATAACCAGTAACTTATGTCGTTTTTTTGCCCTAATTAACGGGTGTACCCATCGCCGGATCATGGATAAATCAGGTTTGTATAATCTATCAATCATCTTTGATAAATTAAGGATGTCTTTATATTTTGATGTTAGTTTAGTTTAGTTTAGTTTAGATCAGTTTAATTTCGGTACGATGGCTCGAACAGATTTGGTTTTTTGCTTTCTCAATGATCATCAGTTTGTGTTTGAATTTTCTCAATCATCTACTACGAATTAAACTAATTATACATCTATGTTACACAGGTTGTAAGCGAGTTCCTGTTGGACCGATATCGCCTTCTTCATCGTAAAATGGTAATATATATGATGATTCTATCCTTTTCCCTCTGCTCATATTTTCTTATTTATACTAGAATTTGAATTATACCTGGAAAGTGTTTGATGATATGTGTAAGAGAAAAAAAGATTGATATTATTTGTCTGCTTACTAGGAATATTAGTTTAGAAACAAATGAAAGCAACTTACAATTCTTTGTTTAGAGTAGGTTGATGTCGTATTTTTAACTACAGGCTACACATGGCTGATCTACATATTTGCTTTCCGCAATTGCCCACCTAAGATGCAGGTAACTACAATCTACTAATGTTTTTAACGGATTATAACTGTCATTTTAATTCTGTAATTACGCAGTATCAATCTCAGGGAAGGTTTGTAATTTTGATTCACAATTATGCATCTCATCTCATTCAAAATTCAAAAAATACGAGTTGTCATCTGAAACTGATGTTAGTCCTCTTCATCTCAATCGATGATTCATCATAACCGGAGCTTGAAGGTGAAAGATGTATATGATGTAAGTTCACCAGTTCATGTTATATGATTTTCGTTCTCTTATCTATTTTTTTCTATCCGTCTTTAGGTTTGAATTTGTATACTTTTTGTTAATTCTAAAGAGGGATAGAAGAGGAAGGAGATAGATAGACAATTATGTTAATGGCTTTTATCACAATACAAGATCATTGTGCTTCAGTTTTGAATTTCAAAATATTGACATCTTTCCTCTCTATTTCATATATGGTGTTCCATCTTTGATCTCAACAATTCATATTTTAATTATTTTTTGTGTGTGCAGAAAGCTGGATTTGAAGAAAAGAGAATCACAAGATTCCCCGGTTATACAAAATTCATCCCGATTCAAACAAAAAAATGTAAGTTATATATACAATTTTTTGTATGTAAAGAATCCAGAGGTTCAGTTTCTTCCTTTCATTGTCAAGATAATTGTACTATAATTCTCTGCATATCTCAAATTTGAATACACTGATTCTTAATTTATTCTATTCATTTATGTGTGTACAATTTGTTGTATTATATGACTTATTTGTTAAATATAAAATGGATTAAAATGGATTGAGTTACAAATATATTAATTCTAAGAATAATATATTTGATTTATTGTGTAGGTAAATATGGGAGTTACAAATGTTGGAGTTACATGTAGTTATAAATATGGGAGTTACAATATTTATTGTGGGAGTTACATATCTTATTCACTTATGATATAGAGATAATCAAGGGGCGGTTACATATTGTAAAGGGTGTAGATGATACTAAGAATGCCTATAAATAGTGATGTGTATTTCAATGAAAAGGCACACTTAAAGTTGCTTGTTCTAGCTATCATCGGAACCCTTTTTCTCTTACTCTCCATCTTATATTAGTAAGCATTTCATACATGTATGTCTAATACTACATTGGTATCAGAGCCCTGCCTAAAATCCATCCCCGACCTCTTTTCTTTTTCACCATTTTGCATCAGCTTTATAGCAACAACTTTTAGTAGTATTGACTCTTATGTCAAAAAAAAATTCCTCTTGTTTTCACGCAACTTGTCCGCACACACCCTGACTAATTTTATTGTTTTTACATGGCTTAGTGTGTATTCTTTTTTTTGCCATATTTTTTCATGTCTCGTCAATCATCTAATTTTTTTTAATTATACTTGTTTTTTTTTTGAAGTCTTTAGTCTGGTAATTAGCCAAGTCATAAATCGTATGCCAGTTTTTGTTTTTATTTTATGCATGTGTGCTTAACATGTATTTTTTTGTCCCCTGGACTTACTTATTATCCTGTTTAGACTAGTTTTTTTTAATTGTTTTGGAGCATCATATCTTTTATGTGGTATGTGTTTTATTTTATTTTATTACTCATCTTGCGTATAAATTTGGTTTAGGTAGTCTAGGTTTCTTTCTGTTTATGTCTTGTATCTGGTCTTGTTTTTTTTTTTTTTACTTTTTTTTTTAAATTTCTAGGCAGTTAAGGTGTTTCCTGTTTTGTTTTATAACTATCTTGATTAATTATTATTTTGTATATTCAGTTTTTCTTTATTTTGACAGGTTGGTAATTTAGATGGTTTAGATTTTCTTTTAAACATGGACGTTTTTTTTTATTCTGCCCTTCTCTATATGTATCTTTAAACTATTATCTAAGTGGTCTAGCTTCTGTTTTAATTTGCTATGCACGTTTTCTTTATATAAATTTTTTATTACATGTTTCTGGTATTTTTTTAATTTGTCATGTTTTATTATTAGCGCTTGTGTTTTAAAGAACATATCTTGACAAATTTTTATTTGTTTTAAATCTTATTGTTAGATCAAGAAAAATGACGAGCAAATTGATTGCTTCTGAATTGGCAAAGATTGAACGGTGTTAACTATGACATGTGGAGCCGCAAAATTAGATATGGTTTGATTCATGATAATTTGGAGAGTGCCATTGAAAAGGATGGCCCGATTTTGGGAGATAAATCCACTGATGTTGAAAAGAAGGAGTATGAGGAGTGGAAAGTTTGTGACAAAAAGGCAAAGAGTCTCATGTTGATGTTTATGGAAGACAATTTGATTAAGGTTTTCGAGGCTTATGAAAGTGCCAAAAAGCTTTGGGATGCGCTCAAAGAAAAATATGATGCAATTTCTGATGTGAATGAGCAACTTCTATTGCACAAGTACAACACTTGCAAGATGAGTGAGAGTGACAATGTTATCGACCATTGCAACAAGATGTTGGTGATGGCCAAGGATTTGGCAGCAGCGGGAAAT
The DNA here is from genome assembly GCA_030848705.1 of Heracleum sosnowskyi. Classification (NCBI taxonomy): domain Eukaryota; kingdom Viridiplantae; phylum Streptophyta; class Magnoliopsida; order Apiales; family Apiaceae; genus Heracleum; species Heracleum sosnowskyi. The sequence continues at coordinate 98,936 of JAUIZM010000159.1, forward strand.
GAGCTTTCTGAAAATATGCAAATCGCGGGAATCTTGAACAGACTGCCAAGCTCACTTAACATGGCTGCAACCACTTTAAGATTGAATGGAACCATTAAGAGTGCATCTCAACTTTCGACAGCTTTAGCTATGGAACATGATTTGATGAATAGCCGTAAACGTTTGGAGTTGAACTTGGCTCAAGAAGAGGAGTTCAACTTGGCTCAGACAACGTTTAGATCAAGTTTTCAGAATAAGGGGCAAGGAATGCTAGGTCCTTCAAAAGGAAGAGTTTTCAAGCCACATCAGCAAAAGAAGAATTTTCCACAAGGAAGTTGTTATGCTTGTGGAAAATATGGACATTTTAAGAATGATTGTCCTGAGAATCAAGAAGAAGGTGAAGGCAAGGTCCAAGAACAAAGAGGACCAAGTAAACATGAGTTTGTGGGAGTTATCGAGTGTAATGCTGACCATGTTGCTACAGACGTTGATGGATGGTGGATTGACTCTGGTGCAACCCGTCATATTGCGAAGACTAAGAATAACTTGATTGAGTATCAAGAATTGAAGAAGGGAGAACAAAGAATCTTCATGGGAAATAATACCTACTTAGATGTGGTGGGTATTGGTACCTATAGGCTGGATCTTGAGGATAATGTGATGGTTCTGAAAAATGTGATGTTTGCTCCAGGCATGAGACGTAACCTTGTTTCGGTTCCCGCACTACTTAAGAATGGATTGGAAGTGCGTTTCTATAATAACAGGGTTTCAATTGAGAAAGATAAGATAAATGCCATGGGCAATAATGAGCCCAATATGAGATGTTTGAGTATTGATCAATAAATAAATTGCAATTTTTTGTGTGTGATAATATGTGCTTGTGAATGACATAAAAAGAATGATTTAATTTCGTGTACTCGAAAGTTTAATGCATATAAATGGTATTTGTTATCACTAGTGATGTGATGTTTGATAGAATGAATATATTGGACTTATAATTCTTAAGTATTATGTTATTAAAGAATTAGTGAGAGTTTAAAAATAATATTTTTGCTCTATGAGAAAAGTAGGAGTTATATAGATATTTATCAAATAAGTCAAGTGGGAGATGTTGTATTATATGACTTATTTGTTAAATATAAAATGAATTAAAATGGATTGAGTTACAAATATATTAATTCTAAGAATAATATATTTGATTTATTGTGTAGGTAAATATGGGAGTTATAAATGTTGGAGTTACATGTAGTTATAAATATTGGAGTTACAATATTTATTTTGGGAGTTACATATCTTATTCACTTATGATATAGAGATAATCAAGGGGCGGTTACATATTGTAAAGGGTGTAGATGATACTAAGAATGCCTATAAATAGTGATGTGTATTTCAATGAAAAGGCACACTTAAAGTTGCTTGTTCTAGCTATCATCGGAACCCTTTTTCTCTTACTCTCCATCTTATATTAGTAAGCATTTCATACATGTATGTCTAATACTACACAATTTGATTTTTTAATTATGTTTTATAGATCCCTCAGCAGTCCTCTTATTTTACTGTGATTTTTCATATTTTTGTTAGACAAGAAGACATTATTAATGGTATCTACCCTATCGGATTTACATCTTGAAGAACTGAAAAATAATGTCACACATGTAGTAATAGCCTTTTCTTTTCTTAGTTTTTTTTACAATAAACTATAAATATATGTCGAAATCTTTATAATTTTAATTTACCAGTTTTTATAGGCATTAATATGTTATTAGATGTATGTATCTGATTATCTTTATGCAGTACACCTATTTGATGAAAATCCTACATGTAATGCAAATCTTCCCTAATTAATTAATATTAAAATTTATATGCTATGATTCTAATAATAGGTGAACTCGATTGCCCTACCTGTTATGAAAGCGAATACTTGCACTGGCCAGTATATAAGAACAAATTTGTATAAATATATGCTCAAGTTCTGCATTATGTAGTGCTATGAATTTAGTGTAGCCTTTTTTTTTTGCTAAGCTTTGCATAGCCTTTTACTCACAAGATGCTAATAAGTTCCTAATATTCTTATGACCCATTTTCTATGACTTTTGTTTAGTACACATTAACTTTCTATGTACATTATTACTGAATATGGTGATTTCCATTTAACCGTTCGATTATTTTGCGTTTGGTTTTAAGAAGATCATGTCCAGAACTTTTTTTAAAATACTAAGAATAAACATGTCAAAATCCTAAATTGATTTACCATTTTGTTTCACGACGTTGCAGAGCTCAATCTTAAAATGGTTACTGCAAACTAATATTTAGGAATAGGTGTTTCTAAATCGTAATAATCGCTTTCAAGGATGTTTAAAAACCAGTTCTTACACTCTGCATTTTGATGATTAAACGAATTTTTACTTTATAGTGAACTCTTTATTATAAGATTTGAGTTTCACTGTGTAGAAAAAATGAAGCGGTGAAATTTTTGGATCATAATTATTGATTATCTTACATGATAACCAATTCATCTGTTTAGATTGAAGAAGCTGGAGACATGAGATTCCGGTGAGTATAAATTGGTTGATAGTTCTTTAAAAATGGATGTGTATAGACAATCGTTTGTTTATAACTTTCAATAATATATTCTCATTATTTTCGCTGAGATTTTAAGGATATTAATGAGGTGTTGAAGCAATTTTTTTGGTACCTGCTTGTTGGTAGTTCGCATTTCTACTTAATTACCTTTACTTATCTATAAAATCATGTTAAATAATAATTATCTTTTTCTGCTAAAATAATTTAATTTTCTATTTTTTCTAACAAAATTCTCTCCTTTTCCAAAAATATAACGGGCAATTACTTTTTTCAACTAAACTCTTTTACATTTTCTATTTTTCCTTACTAAACCCTTTTTTTCAAAAATTTCACGGGCAAACCCTTACTTATTTATTTTAAAACCTATTTTAGTGCTTTTAATTATTTATAATAATAATAACATTAAATATTAATTAACCTTTTCAAATAAAATACACTATTTTCTATGTTTCTTAACAAAATCCCTTCTTTTCCAAAAATATAACGGACAATTACCTTTTTCAAGTAAAATATGTTTACTTTTCTATTTTTCCCTACTAAAACTTTTCCTTTTCCAAAAATATCATGGACAAATTCTTAACTATTTATTTTATAATCTATTTTAATACTTTTAATTATTAAATTTTTTTACCTATTTTAACATGTCTACTTAATTTTTTTAACGAATGCAATTAATAAAAGATAAAATAACAACTATCAAAATAGTCTGGGCATGACATGGGTTTTTAATTATTTAACTTTTTTTACTTATTTTAACATACATACTTATTCTTTTTAAAAAACAATTAATAAAATATTAAAATAAATATAACAAAATAATAATTATTAAAAATAATCCATATTGCACATATTTTAAACTAATATATAATAATTAAAAATATAAAAAGATTAATAAAATTTCAAAAAGAAAAGTGCAAAGAAACACAGTTTCTAAATACACGACAAATTTACTGAATGCAGTTTATATCATTTACAATTTTAACCTTGATCAGTTTTTGGTGCAAGTCAGTGCATTTGACTCTGTTTCCATTTTCCAGATGCATTGAATTCGATAAACAGGCCTGTATATAGTGTAATTTTGCGTTCGTATATTACTTTTTTCTTTTTAGAAATAAGTTCTCTTTTAGCTTCTCGTATTTTTTGAAAAAAACCTTTTAACTTTCATAGATTATTTTCAACGTTAACCAAAATTGGAGTTCATATTTTTTTTTTCCTTCCAAAACTTTTTAATTTGATTTCTATTTATAATATTTAGACTTGATCTTTTAAAAAAATTGATACTAGATTATAATTGGTGCTAGCTACACAAATATTTTACAAATTATTTAATAATAATAAATTAATTAAATTATTTTATTTTATATTTAATATTGAATAATTTTATTCTAAAAATTTAATATTATAATATATTGCATTGTTTCCATATATTATTATTAATGTATTTTAAAATTTATTATATAAATATTTCATTGTATATGTTTTGGGATAATTTGTATTAATAAATTCATCAAAACTAAAAGATTAATTCTAATTTTTACTTATAAACTTATCAAAAAAAATATAAATTGTAGTAATGATATTTAAAAGTAGAATGCAAGTTTTTATAATTGAAGATGTGTCAAAATAAATTTAAACAAGGGTACAACAAAAAATAGGATAAATTAAAGTTAAAATTTTATCTGATTCAAAGTATAAATAGTATGCAACAATTTATACTATATAAATTTGATTGAATTCACAATATACTATTTTTTGGGGTTAAATGGCATTTTGGTCACTAAACTGACGACAAACTTTCAGTTGGGTCATCCAACTCAAAAAACTCTCAACGAGGTCACATAACTCATTAAAATATTCATTCAGGTCATGAAACACAAAAAAAATTTCAAGAACGTTAAATCTCGTTGACTTAAAACGGTTTCTCTCTATTTTGGCCACTTCATCACCACTTCATTGCCAAATCAGCTGCCATTTCATCGCCAAATCAACTACCACCTGATATATATATATTTAAATTAATATTTTTTAGTTTTCTTGAAAAATATAAATAATTTTTAGATTATCAGTTTTATTTTAATCTCTCATCTCCCCCCCCCCCTCCCATCACCGCCACAATCCAAACTCCGGCCATCCCTTTTTTCCGTTATTCTCTCTCATTCCCCTTCATTCTTCTTCATTTTCAATACACACTCTATCTCTCCCCCTCTTTCTCTCAGTCGCCACTTTCATCACCCCTCCACAACCCAAAATCCGGCCATCCCCTTCATCCCTCTTTCTCACTCAATTCCCCTTCATTCTTCTCCGTTTTCAATACACACACTCTCTCTCCCTCTCTCTCAGTCACCACTTTCATCACTCCTCCCCTCACCTGCCATCACCACCACAACCCAAAATCCGGCCATCCCATTCCTCCCTTGTTCTCACACACAAAAAACTCAAAACCAAAATCCTCCGAATTGACCCTCCTCGATGACAGGCATGACTCAACCAAAATCCCGAACACATCTCCCTCCTCCTTCATTCAACTCACTATCAAAGTAAAATGTAAAAGCCCCAATTCATAATATAAACCCTAATTTTATAAATTAAAAATTAGGCTAGTCGGTTTATATATGTGGGTCGGGTCGGGTCTTATTTGAATGACCCATACCATTTAAGATCCAATCAAGCCACCTCACCAAGCCTCGTCAGCTTTCCGTCTATTATTTTAACGTTACTAACGGCTGGTGACCTGATTGAAAATTTTAACGAGTGAAGTGAGTTGACCGAGAGCTTTTTGAGTTGGATGACCCAACTGAAAGTTTGTCGTTAGTTTAGTGACCAAAATGCCATTTAACCCCTATTTTTTGTAAATATCCATTTTAAGGACAATTTTGACAATGTATTATTAAATGATATAGATTTTAAGGACAATTTTGACAATCTACTATATAGATTTGGTTAAGATTTTTGTGATATTAAATGTATTAAAAAAAATTTAGTAGATAAAATTGTGTTCAAAAAAGAAAATAGATAAAATTAACAAATCTAACAATAATACTACAGATAAAACAATTGTCTTCAAAAATTAATTTTGACATAAATTTTTTATTTGATGTTCGTAATTTAGTAGTTGCAAAAGATGTAGGGGCGTCGGTGACCGTCCAACCAATATTGGTTAATTACCCTCGTTGGTAGTGAACTCTCATTTAATACTGCTGTTAGACATTTAATAGCTAGAACTAGAAGGATATAAAGGTAATTACACCGAACTGCATTTAGTAAATTTGAACTGCATTTAGCAGCACCCCGAAGAAATGAGAGGGACCGAACGTATGCAATTGAACCGAGAGAGACTACAGAGAGAGAGAGAGAGAGAGAGAGAGAGAGAGAGAGATTTATTTGACGGGAAAGAAGGGGAAGATGAAGAAAGAGTATATAGCATGGGGAGTTGCGGTACTCTGTTTCATACTACTCATGCTCATCACACCTGCCATTCCTCAGTCCCAGGAGTATCACGACTTTGCCGATCAGCGCCAATTTCTAGGTCCCTCATATATATATTCTCTTCTATTTACACTTTCTGTCCTTCAATTTGAAGCTTCTCTTATTGAATTTTGTTAATTAAACAACTCTTTATGCACCTATAGATTGCTCTTCTAGCTTTTTTATGCTGCTGAAATCATATGTTTTCGATTCTATTATTCAATTAGTGTCATTCATAGTGTTTTCGAGCAAAGCGGATAGTTGAATTGGTCTTTCTTAGGGTTATTATCATTTTCTATTTGTGTGTTTGACCTGTTTTTTTGCTATCTTAGGTATACCGAATGCGTTGAATGTGATTTCAAACTTTCCGTTCCTGGTTGTTGGTATCGTAGGCCTTATACTTTGCTATCATGCCAACTATTTTAATCTCAGGTAGTGTGAGGTTCTTCCTTTTGCAAATGAGGCCTATTTTCTTGTGATTGATTAGATTTTTTTTCTATATTTTAATGATAAGCTTGCAAGGGGAACTTTGGGGATGGACTTGCTTTTTTGTCGGTGTGGCTGCTGTTGCTTTTGGATCCTCCTATTATCATTTAGAGCCGAATGATGCTCGTCTTGTGTGGGATCGGTTGCCTGTGAGTATGTTTATTTAATGAAATGTTGCACTGCTGATTTGCTATCTGGTGCCGTCAATACAGCATCAGTCTTGTGTGCCGTGAATGTGAATGAATTTGTAACTTGTGAGTTTCGACATGTGTTGTACAACCATATAGATGACGATCGCATTCACATCAATTGTTGCAATCTTCATTATTGAAAGAATTGATGAACGGAAGGGATCCATGTCCATTATACCCCTTGTCCTGGCAGGTGTAGTGAGCATCTTATATTGGAGGTGAGCATGCTGCTTCTTCCCTACATAGATACGTACTATGTCTATTTAGATTAATATTGTTTTTCTGATGGGAGAAGTTCTAACAGTGTTTCGGTGCTACTTAAACCTTTTATTGAATGACGAAGCATTGTTTTGTAGAGTTGTTTTTTGTAATTTTTACTCTTGAGGTTTCCGGCAGTTGTGTTATTTGCATATTAGTTAATGATATAGAGGAAATTGGCTTTGCATGCATTATCCGAAGCTGAATTCCTATTGCCATTGATAGTAGTTCTGCCTTTTTTCTGCTTGCAACATTTTCAATACCCCTTGTCCAATGTTATATGTACCCCTCACTCTTTGTGAGACTTTTGCTCTTTCTGTACTTGTAATCTTTTTCGTGCCTCTTCTCTGATGTTATATGCATCCCTTCCTATTCATGATACTTTTGCCCATTTGCTACTTGTTACCCTTTTTTCCTTGCAGGATTTTTCATACTGCTTGTTCACTCTTATATTTATTCCTCCCTACTCCTGATTCTTTCTACGATTGTTTCTATTTGTAACCTTCTTCCATAACATTATACAGTGTTATTATGTTATATGTATAGCTCATACCACTTTTCATTATATGATGGCAGTACGTCTATAATTTATGCTTTTAAGAGAGATATATCTGCTGATAAAGGTTTGGGCTGGAACCAGATTGTCTAAAAGAATGGCATATTTGGTTCTTTGATGTGCCACTTGATTGCATGCAAGGAAGCATTTATTAATTAAAGAATGTTGCTGTGTTTGTTTTTATATTAATAACGAAATGCAGTTTTATTATCAAGGGGTGAAATGGTCCAAAAGCTTCATGGAGGTTCTATGGAGCTTAATTAGTATCAATTTTGTGCTAAAGATTTAGGTAAGGTAAACAATATATGAGAAAGAATAAAACACTTGAGTTATAAACAAGTCGGGACTTGGATTGATAAAGAAGGTACTGAATGAGAACTTACAAGCTAACTTACTATTCAATAGGTGAGGCTCTCTTACTAAACAATTCTCCAGATAATTTTCGAGGCCTATTTATGACCTCTTGGTCCCCACCAGTAAAACATCATCATAGGGTCTTATCAATAATAAAGGAAAAAACAAATAAAAGCTACATTATATTTACAAAAAATGTAAAGAAAAAAATATGGAAAAAGCAACATATGCTAAGGAATATTAAATGGACTGCTTTATTGATAGGGGCTATTGCCTCGATCAGTCTTGGGGTGTGTGTCAGTTATCCCGGACCTATGCCGAGATATTGTATTGACGGTGATTTTAAAATCTCGCAGAACAGGATGTGTTACGGTGAGATAGAATGCAATGGAAACAAAGACGGAAGACTCAACCCCTCCTTCCAATACTAATTATACAGACGGGTGGGCTTACCTCCAATCTGGAAAGCAGGGATACTGCAGTTGGGTGGTGAGTCGCGAACGGGGTGCGCCGCCGGTGCGCCGTGGTGCGTACGCGGTGCGCCAGGTGGCGTGGCGGCGAATTTCTTGGGGGGGTGCGGGAAGGGGGGTGCGGGAGGGGTATAAAAGGTAATTTCACACCCCTTTAAAAAAAATACAAAATAAAACAGTCGTGTATTACAGACTTACAGTATTATTATTACGTTTCCCCCAAATCAACCCTAATTGAAGACTAACGGCAACGGCGACGGCCGACTTTCATCAAGACAACCATCGACCCCGACTAGAAATCCTCATTATATCAAGTCATATACAATGGCTTCCGAGTTCAACCTTTCAAGTTATGTCCCTCCTACTTATAATGCTTTGCGCACAACTTTGTTGCAAAAAGAAAGGGCTAATGTTGAAAGATTAATGGAATCAATCAAGACCACTTGGAAAGAGAAAGGTGTGAGCATAGTTTCCGATGGATGGAGTGATAGTCAAAGAAGGCCACTAATAAATTTTATGGCGGTTATGGAGAATGGTGCCGAAGAGCTTGAGATAGCGACCCTTTCTCTTGATGAGCCCGAGATGGAAGCCATGATTTATCAAGATGATGATGTTTAGACTTTAGTTTTATTTGCTAACACTTGGATGTATTTGCTGCTTTTTATTTGATATAATTAGAATGCTACTACTTCCTTTTGCTAAATCATTGTTAATTATATATAATATATATATTTTTAATATTTAAATATTTGCCGTATCCCCCCGCACCCGTATCCCCATTTTTTTGAATTTGCCGAATTCCCGAATCCCCGCACAGCGCACCGCCGCACCCGCACCCGCACCCATGCTTCCCAGCCTCCAATACAAGACATCCATCATACCTGTAACAAAAAGGACAGTATACTGGATGGGTAGAAAGAGTTTACTTGGCTCGATCCTTAGAAATTCAGAATATAAAAGAATTTACCAATCCTGCGTAAGAGTAGGATACTTAAAATTAGGGGGTCAAAAAGTTTTATGAGATGTTCGAACACATTGAGTGCACCCTATACATGTATCATAAATCTTTACTGCCCATGGTTACCACCTACAGCGGCTCTAGACGACATTCAATCTCATGTTGCGAAAAATCCAAAAATTTCTGGTATGTGGATTAGGTTTCACAGATTAGGTTCTGCGTTGGTCTCTTAGAAAATCAATTTATACTATTATTAGTACTTATATGCTTACTCTCCCAATAACAAGCTTCCAATTGATCGTCTATTACTGTGACAATATCTACATTTTGTTTATTTCCCTTCAATCTGTTATGGGCCTGGGCTTCCTTTCTGCATATGTTATATAGTGACTGGGGACGTAGATAAATTCTTTGCATTTTGCTGCAGGTTTTTTGATGATCTGCGCCCATATGGATTAGTTCAGTTTGTTCCTTGCATTGCCATCCCTGTTATGGCTGTCTTGTTGCCTCCTATGTACACACATTCTACATATTGGCTTTGGGCGGCAGGTTTCTGTTACTTAAAGTTGGTTCTTCTACCTCATTTTAGGATGTTGAGTTTTCCATGTTATTAAGTAGTTTGCAATTCTTATTTGCAGGATTTTATCTTTTAGCCAAAGTAGAGGAAGCTGCTGATAAACCAATTTATAGCTGGACTCATCACATCGTGAGTGGACACACCATAAAACATTTGTTTGCTGCAATGGTTCCCGTCTTTTTGACGCTTATGCTTGCTAAGAGAAGTATCGAGACAAATAGGTATTGATTTTTTTTTTGAGTCATTGGCTTATTATTTTATAGTCATATGCTGACATGGTACAACTATGCTACTGCGGTGAATGCAAAAAGATCTGCAGGCATCAAGGCTACACTAGTAACCCACCTGTTGCTAAGATATGAAATAAATTTAGGCTGTAAATATACAATTGCATCATGTGAACTTGTCAAGAAAAGAAGATACACGTACGCGATAGAAACTTATATGTTAGACGCACAGAATTTGTGCTGAAAAATGATAAATTGGGACTTTCTGTATACTTGCTTCTTTTGCAAACCACAAGTTTTGGCTTAGCTTATGATACGTGTCTTTTGATCACTGCATACTATAATGCATGTAAAGTACTGAAATTCGAATCGAGGGTTCATATTTGATATGGTCGGGTACACTCAATTGTATTTGACTTTTTCTCTTAAAATGTCATGTGTACAAATGGTACTTTACCTTGTTGGAAAACAGTACCTCCCCTCATCTGTAGTTCACTGATAACATGAGGGGAAATATCGACACAGAAAACATGTTACTTTTTCTCCTTTAGTTCTCTACTCTTAAGTTCTATTTTTTTACATTTTATTTCAGGCAAAGTTTGCTACAGATATGGAAAGTATCTTGGACAAAGGTTAAAACAAATGATATAGAGGTAGAGAGTTTAACATGCAACTACTCGGACGTTCCAGTGGAAGATGATGGAAGATGATGTGCGCTAATGCATCACGCCAATAGTATTTCTTAGCTTAGAACTGCTTCATCTTGTTACGTATACTTAAAAAGAACATAGAAATACACGTCTCTTCAGTCTTATCTTATTCAGTAAATACAAAAAAAAGCTTCCAATCATTTCCACAGTTGTGTAACATAATTAAATCCAGTTTTACATTGCATAATTTATTTCGTGCAACTATACACTTGATCTTCCTGTACTTATTTTTTTGGACATGGATGAACCCCAAACAAAGGTTTTAATTTACTTTTTATCGGCTCAAATAATTAAGTATGAAACATAAGCGGTCTCCAATTCTCCATATTTGTTTTTCTGAAATATTAGAAAAACATATATATGGTCTAAGCTCTCTTGACGTTTAAAACAAGCAGAAAGATACAAACGTCTCCTGACAAAGTAACAACTTAGGGAGCACATGACAGCATTTTCAGTGCTGTATCATTCTGCTTCAACAATTTGTTTTCGGGTGGTCAATGACACATTCAGCTCCATTCACTTGTAAACATATGATCCCTTAGTCCCTTTAACTTTACTTATTACTCTAGTCTGATGTTAAGTAATATTGTCAGACACTTCACGGACCCTCTTACAGTCAATGATCAACAATACATCAAACCATGGCAGCCTTGAGAAAAATATTCCATATAAAGCAAGCACAACGTAATCACCAATAGTCTCCGCAAGAGCATAACCCATCTCTAAAATTATGAAAGCGACTTACATCCCTCACAATGATTTCTCGGCTGTATATTTTTGAAATGAACTTGATAGCTGTATGACAATCGCCACATATCCGGAGGTTTTTTGTGATACGAAGAGTTGTACCAGGACTTGTAGAAATAAGCCCAAATGCTACTGCTAGCTTCTCGCTATGAGTTAGAAGGTTATCCTCTTTCTCCTCTTCACTAACATCGTGCAATACAAAACTGGTGTCTGGTATATAACCAGCTGCCTTAATCTTCTCAGGTAATTCCTCTAACAATGTATAAATTTCCTTTGCTAGTACATGTGATTTATCTCCTCCCAGGAAAAAGTGTGCTTTGCCATTATTCTCAATCCAACTGTATCCAGGGGTCTTCTTCATGCCTCGAAACTTTAGTAAAGCTCTTATATTGTTCACTTCATCCCACATCCCAGCTTGAGCATACATATTAGAAAGCAGAATATAATTCCCACTATTAGTAGGTTCTAACACAAACAATTTTTTAGCAGATATTTCAGCAAATTCTAAATTCCGATGTTTTCTGCTAGCAGCTAATAATGCACCCCATATGCTCCCTCCTGCTTGCATTGGCATGCAAGATATTAAGTTATATGCTTCCACCAATCGGCCTGCACGACCCAAAATGTCTACAACACATGCATAATGTTCATAGCAAGGTTCCACAAAGTACACCGTACTCATGCGATCAAAATACCCTAAGCCAACATCGACCAGGCCCGAATGACTGCATCCAGACAGCAAACCGGTAAATGTAACCGCATCAGGTTGCACATCCGCTCTTATCATCTCCTCAAACAATGACACGGCTTCAATTCCCTTACCATGAGAAGCATATGCAGCAATCATGGTGTTCCAAGCATCCAAATGTTTCTCACTCGAACGTATCATCCCAAAATAATATTCAGCATCGGTAAGACTACCACATTTAGCATACATCGCAATAAGAGCTGACTGTACATTCGAATTCGAGTCAAGACCATTCGCACTGGCATAACTATGAATCTTCCTCCCGCGCTCAAGAGCAGCAGAGTGTGCACACGCAGGTAACACACTCACAATCGTCACCCAATTCGGCTTCACCACCGAACGCTCATCCGTCATCTCATCAAACAACCTCAAAGCCTTATCAGCCAACCCATTCTGAGCATACCCCGAAATCATAGCAGTCCAAGACACAATATTCCTATTTGGCATCCTCCTAAACAAATCCCTCGCAAAATCAAACAACCCCTCCTTGGTATACCCCGCAATCAACGCATTCCACGCCGAATGATCTCTCATAGACATCTGATCAAACACCTTCCTACCCTCCCTGACTTTCCCACATTTCACATACAAATTAATCAAAGAAGACCCAACATAAACATCCAAATCCAACCCACTTCTCAAACTTACCCCATGAACACATTCCCCCAACCCAACTCGAAACAACTCAGCACAAGACTTAAGCACAAAAGGCAAAGTAAAATGATCAGCTCGAAAACCCGAGAAATGCATTCGATAATAAACCTCTAGAGTGTTAGCACAACACCCAGAATTAGTACAAGCACGAACAACAGAGTTATACAAAAGAACAGATGGTTGAGTAATTCTATCAAACAGTTTGGCTACAGAGCTAACATCACCATAACTACCATACATTGCAACCATTTTAGCAGCTAAAAAAGCATTGGGAACCACACCTCGGAGTATCATTTTGGCATGAACTTGTCTCCCTATGCTGAGAGATTTCTTGCCAGTCAAGAATTGATAGATTTGAGCATATGAAACAATGTATGGAGGAGTGTTCAAAAGGGGTTTAATAACAGACTCCAACATTTTGTTAGATGATTTTCCGCCCTAAAAGATTTCTAATTGCTCTAGAGTCGCAGGAATTAATTTAATTTAGATTTTTGAAAATAGGTAGGCTCAAATATATTTTAGTTAATTAATATACGAAATGGACCGGGGATCAGCAGAAGCTATGTCGAGGTGAAACCTATGTCGCATTACTCATGATAAATTGAATTAAAAATCCTGGTGCATACCTTAATTAACATGTATATTATTGCTGTTCGCAAGTAGTTTGTGAAATGTAAATAAAAATCTGGCGTGTTGAAAAATTAAACGTCAATTATTTATGAGTACATTTCATGAAACTTTGTAACAATGTATGTTTTTATAATTTAAAGTAATAATAATTATAATTCTCATAACTGAGACTATTCTTTCATTATTTATATTGTTAAATTACATTACCATGCAAATGACCGGTGTTACATATACAAAGGCTAAGTTTCCTCGATATTATCCTGATATAGTTAAGAAATAAAGCCAACACCATACTTTTCCACATCATCACCAGCAGCAAAAAAGGGGAATTTTGCATCCTCCCGGACTTCAAAGTTGCTCTCCTAACGACTTGTCCATGCCGATTGAAGGCAAGAAGCTGAGCATCGCCAGAAGCCAATGGGTGCCCTCGTCAAAAGGATGGACCAACCATGGTACATCTGCAGCATGCTCCTTGTAATCAGATAGCTGTCTTACATCAAAGATTTGGATTACCTCAAACTCGTCATCTGTGCCCTTCATCAGGTTTTATACTTCGACTTTAGAATTGAAAAGGACTATGCAGAAACTTGAATCCAATAAATCCCATTAAGAAGTATGATTCTTTTCCCAGCAACTTCGAAGAATTTAACCTATAAAGAGTAAACCAATAAAAGTTCATTCAGAGGATTAAATAGAATGGTAACAAGTATGGACTGCAAATAAGTTGTATACCGCAAGAAATACAGGAAATTGCAATTTACATCAAGGTTTTCACCAAATTAGAAAAATTGGACCTTGTCTACATTACTGAAAAAAACCAGACGATAAACTTCAAGACAATACAAAAGGTGACGTAAAGATGCATTGAATGTCAAAAGAACTTGCCTCAGATTGATCTCTTCGTCTGAGGACAGTGTTGGAATCCCAGAGCATGTCGAGCTTCACATTCTTTGCTTTTCCGGCCACCAAATCAACCATTTTTCTGCGGGTAAATGGGTACGCTGGAATCTGAAAGTTCATAAAAATATCAGCACCATATGGTTCAAAGTATTCCCCTCGAGGTCCAACAATAACAAGTCTGGGATCTGGAGCCGGCCCTTCCAAATCCAGGGGATAGTTGTATATCCTCTTTAACCTCTTAATGATTGGGTCTTTAAACGGGAGCGCCAACCACGACATCCTCTTGAATCTTTTCCAGAACTTATCTTCATTTGGTCAGCGAAGTGTATTCAATGTGTCGTAGACATATATGAGCACGACCTCAAAGTTCTTAGTTTTGGCCAATTGCTCATAAGCCGTCATCAGTTTTTCAGTGAGTCTAGGGTAAGAAGGGGAATGGCCCTCTTCAAAGAAATGTAGGGCAACCACCTTGTCTTCAAGACTTTGAATATGTACCTGTAATCATTAACAGATGCATGGTGTATGATAATGTATGATTAAACATATTATAATCAGATTAAAATGCGGCAAAGTCAGATCTAGAGAACTTTATATAGATAGAATAGTTGAGTAAAATTGTGTAAGCTTTGTAATAAAAAGAGAAAAAACACACACACACACAGGATAAATAAAGGCGCACCTTATCACCGTTGTTTGAGATGACATAATCACGCTCGGGGGAGGCCAAGAGATTCCAGATGGAGGGATATTTACGGATGGCTTCGTCTTCAGATAGAAGGAGATTTATCCTTCGCCTGGTGAAAGGATAACCAGAGGCTCCAAAGGATGTAAATAACGAGTTGGCATAGAGGTTCAAAACAAGGCCTGTTGGATCAATAACTGGTGTGTCGGGGAGCACATTTCCGGAGAAACCAAAGGTCATGAGTAGACGTTGGCATGAAGTAACATCTGAGTAGGGAATTGCAGTCCGGGGCATGGACGAGAATACAGAGGTGAAATTCCTCTGTTTTGTGAAAAGAAGCTTGTTTACATTGATTCTGATAGGCTATGTATAGCCCAGGCTTATTTCTGAGCCAGGTGTCACCTGGAACCCGGATTACCACTCCAGTCATGGCTCACCTCCTAGTCCAGACTCTTCGTGGAGTCATGACCTACGTACCAGTCCGGACTCATTGCCAGACTGACTCAAGCTTCAAGTTTAGCTCTCCTGGCGACCAAGGCAATATCTTGCGTGAGAAGAACTATGCCTCATTACGTGACGTGCCTAGGTCATCATTGATGTCCACACCTGTTAACGACACGTAAGAATACCTGATGATTGGGACAATTATTCCCTATTTAAACCACACGCCAGCAGGAGTCTGGCACACGACGCCATAATCCTTCACCTGGACCCGCAGCGACACCGCTTCCAGGCGTGGGATCGGCCGGGGAGGACCTAGATCGGGATCTGGAGTTATCATTTGGCGCTAGAAGGAGGGGAACCTTGTCTTGTGGTCACGGTGCCGCTAGACTCACCATCATCAGCAAGCTCCTTCATCTTTGAAGGAGTCCTAGTTAAATCCAGTAAAATCTAAGCAAACTCCTTCGTTTTAACAACTAAACATGAACTCTTTAGCCCATATCTCCAATGTATGAATGTTTTTAACCTTATTTAGCCCAGATCTGTTTACTTTTAGTCTTGTTTAGCATTATCTAGATTTCTTGCTCCCGTTTTTGCTTAGATCTGCATTGCTCTCTTATAGATCTGTCTTTAAAACCAAGTTTCTTGCTTCGAAAAACACCAAACCCAGAAATAACATGCATAAATTGTCTCGTGCTCCTTGACAAACCCATATCTATCAGAAATTTACTTTGATTTTGAAAAATTGTATTACCCCAAAAAAGTTGTATACATTGTTTGCTCTTGAACCATGGCTCGAGGTAGCAAATTTGTGTTAAGACCCACAACCAGTACCCCAAGACAAGAACCACCCACAAATTTGAACCCGATTGTTGGTGAAGTACCCCCAGTCTTGACTCTGGCATCGCAGATAATCCGGCCTGGTGATGCCCGGGTTGAAATCGAGGTTAACAAATTCAAGTATACGGATATCAACATGGAACCCGGTCTCATGGAAAACCTGACCGGGGACCAGCTTGCTGATGCAATTCGGATGTATAAAGAAGCTCGGCTAAATGAAGTTGATCAGGTTGAGAACTCACATGACTCTGGAGACTCCCACCGATCCCGCGCCTCAGTTTTCGACAGAATCGGAGGCAAGGACAAAGAAACCCGAAAAAGGACCCACCACAGGACCAACAGTCAAAACCAAGATACCGAAGATGAAAAGCTCAGAAAGCTAGCTGACTTGAGGGAAAGGATCCGAAATGAAGAGCAAGCTAAACTTGACCTCAAAATACAAAGAAGAATCCAAGAGGAGGAGGCCCGGATTATGGGCAGAAATCATGAAAAAAGGAGAACCCGGGCCCCTAGCCTCGACATATTCTCAGATGATGAATAACCCCAGGAGGACTTGATGGACATGATCCATGAACTTCAGAAAAAGGTGGGGCAGGATTCGGGGATTGACATTGGAGATACACTAACCCCCTTCAGCTACTCCCTCGAAGCAACACCAAGGCAGAAAAATCTCAAACACTACAACTTCGATTCCTTTGATGGTTTGGGTGACCCTGAGGAACATATAAACTACTTTGAACAAATTGCAATGATATATTACTACAATGATCTAACCAAATGCAGGTTTTTCGCATCAACCCTCAAGTCCGGGGCCCAAAGATGGTTTAGCAGAATCCCATCCCGTAGCATCCACAACTGGAAGCAGTTTCGGGAGTCCTTCCTGAGACGCTTCCGAGCCAATAAAACCCACGAAATGCACATGTGTCACTTATAGACAATCCGGCAGGCTCGGGGAGAGGCATTGGCCACATATATGAAACGCTTTTAGGAAGCCATCAACAATGTGAGTAACCTGGATGAACGTGAAGCCCTTACAATTTTCCGAAGGAACCTAGACCCGGACAATAATGAGAGGTATGTCCTTGACCTCATCCATAAAGAGCCGCAGAGCCTGGCGGCTGCATACTCCATGGCAGCCCAGTTCATCAAAGAAACAGATGTCCTTCAAGCTATGAGGATGACCAGGCAAGGACTCTCCCCACCCCGGACTGAAGACCGCCCAAAAAGCAATTTTCACCAAGACAAAAAATTTAAGCCCAACAGACAAAGCAACTACATCCATAGCTCTCAGCTTACAGTACCAGCTCTGCCCCCGGACTCCAGTCAAAAAAGTGAGTCCGGACAGCCTAAACCCAAGCGTGAGCCCAGACCTGAACCTAACTGGACTCCTCTCAACCGGGCTCGCGCAGATATTCTGAAAGAAGTGCGAGATAAGCCATTCTATTACCCTCCCAAGCCAATGCTCACAGCACCAGAAAACAGATCAGTCTATAAACACTGCGACTACCATGAAACCCATGGGCATACAACTGAAAATTGCCTATCTTTGAAATTTTTTGTGGAAGACCAAATCAAAAAAGGCAACATGGGACAATACCTAGCTCGGAGAGTTGCCGACCGAGGTGAGGGTTCCGGAAAGAACAAGAATGTTGTCAATGTTGTTATGGGGGGATCCAATTCACCTCCACGGAGCCCGGACTCAGGTGATGAGGTAATGACGGTGCAATCTTGCCCGGAGCAGGTCATAAGTTTTAGCAAAGAGGACTTCGAAGGAATAAACCCTAATCACAATGAAGCACTTGTTGTAACACTTGATATTGCTGATAATGAGGTCAGAAGAGTCCTGGTTGATAATGGCTCTTCTGTCAACATTTTGTTCAAACACACAATGGATCGAATGCAGCTGGGGAGTGTGAAGATGAATGACTGTAGAGAAGACCCACTCTACGGATTTGGGAACAATTTGGTTCCAATCCAGGGAACTCTATATCTCCCAGTACTATTTGGCACTTTCCCGAAGCAGGTTAGCAACCTGGTCAAATTCTATATCATAAATACCCCATCCTCCTATAATGTCATTCTGGGAAGGCCAGCCTTGACAAAACTCCAAGCTATAACATCAACCCCACATCTAAAGTTCAAGTTTCCTACACCCGGAGGAATTGGCGAAGTCCGGGGAGATTTTGAAATGGCTAGCCGATGCTATGGTCAGGCTTTGGTCATGGCTGAAACCGACCCGGAAAACAAAAGGAAGGCAAATGCTTACCATAAGAACATCAGTAGAAAGAAGCACAGGTATAACCAGAAAAAAGAACCCGGCAAGGAAGTCCAAAACATAGAAAACACATCAGCCCAGACTTACCTTGACCAGGTGGTACAAGCCCGGGTTCAACAATTTGTTTCCAAAGCAGAAATGGGAAAAGTTGAAGCGGCTGTTGAGCTCGAGACCATTGAACTTGAAGAAGGGAACCCGGAGAGGAAAGTTAAAATTGGAACCGGGCTGGACACAGTATTCAAGAAGGAGCTAACTGAGTTGCTCCGGGAGTATGCCGATGTATTTGCTTGGAGCCCGGAGGACATGCCTGGGCTCCAGGAGTCGGTTGCTATGCACAGCCTGGACGTTGATCCTAAAAAGAAGCCAGTAAAGCAGAAACGAAGGAACTTTGCCCCGGAAAGACAGAAGGCAATCGATGAGGAAGTTGAAAAGCTCCTAAAGGCCGATATTATCTGTGAGATAAAGTATCCGGAGTGGCTAGCAAATGTTGTCTTAGTCAAAAAACCAAACGGGAAGTGGCGAATGTGTGTGGACTACACTGATCTAAATGCTGCCTGTCCAAAGGACCCTTACCCACTTCCAAGTATCGACCAGCTCATAGACGCGACAGCCGGGCATGTCATGATGAGCTTCATGGACGCCTTCTCAGGCTACAATCAAATTAAAATGAACCCGGCTGATATAGCCAAGACTGCATTCATCACACACCGGGCTGTTTATGCCTACAAACTCATGCCATTCGGACTAAGGAATGCTGGATCCACATACCAGAGAGCAATGGTTGAAATCTTCAAGAGTCAGCTGGGAAGAAATCTGGAATCCTACGTCGACGATATGATAGCAAAATCCACCAAAGTTCAAAACCACATTGCTGATTTAAAAGAATGTTTTGACAACCTAAGGAAACAAGAGATGAAGCTAAACCCGGAGAAATGCACATTCGGAGTGGAAGCTGGAAAATTTTTGGGATTCATGATTAGCCAAAGAGGGATCGAAGCTAATCCGGAAAAAATCAAGGCTATAAGGGAAATGAAGGAACCCCGGACTCAAAGGGATATACAAAAGCTAGCTGGATCTTTGGCAGCTCTAAGAAGGTTCATTCCTAAACTGGCCGAGCGCTGCCTGCCTTTCTTCACACTGCTTAAAGGAGCCCAGAAACAAAAGAATATTACTTGGAGTCCGGAGTGTCAAAGTTCTTTCGAGTCAATTAAAGAATACCTAGCTGCACCACCAATCCTGACCAAACCAGAACCTGGAGAACCCCTTAGCCTCTATCTGTCTGCAGGAACCCTGGCTGTTGGGGCGGCCCTTATCCGGGATCATGAGGGTCAACAAAAACCAGTCTACTATGTGAGCCAAGTGCTCAAGGATGCTGAAACACGCTACCCAAACCTGGAAAAATTCGCCTTTGCTTTGATAACCGCATCACGCAAGCTAAGGCATTACTTTCAAGGAAGGGAAATCAAAGTCATTACTGATCAACCGCTCCGGAAGATAATTCACAAACCGGATGTTTCAGGACGATTAGTCAATTGGGCTGTGGAGTTAAGCCAATTTTCACTCACCTTTGTCCCAAGAACTTCAATCAAAGCCCAGGCTCTAGCTGATTTTGTTGTAGAATGTTCGTTTCCAGAAATAACCCCATCTATAATGACTACCGAACCCGGAGAAGATAACAACCAGGATCCAGAATTTTGGACACTACATGTGGACGGTTCTTCGACTAATGAAAGGTCCGGGGCTGGACTCATTTTAAAGAGCCCGGATGGATTCCTGATCAAACAGGCCATTTCATTCAATTTCACGGCAACCAACAATCAAGCCGAATATGAAGCACTTTTGGCAGGGCTCTGTCTAGCCAGGACTCTCAGAATCAAAAAGCTCAATGTTTTTAGCGATTCGCAGATCGTGGTAAAACAGGCAAGTGGAGAATATGTTGCAAAGGATCCTACTCTAGCCCGGTACCAAGCTCTAGTACAGAGTCATCTGGCCCAGATTGCCAATGTGGAAATAATACAGGTAAACAGAGAAGACAATGCTCAGGCTGATATTTTGTCAAAGTTGGTCCAGAATTCGGCAGAATTGGACAGCTCGGTTTATTTCGAAGAGTTGGAAAAACCTACGGCGGAGCAGGAGGAAATAATGGAAATTGATGATCAACCCAGCTGAATGACGCCAATAATTTTGTACTTGAAGAAGGGTTGCAGACTAACTTGATTTTGATTGACAAAGTCCGGGATCAAGCTATTGAGAGGATGGAAAAATACAAGGAAAAAACTAGAGAGTACTTTGGGAAGAAGGCCCGGGTTAAGAACTTTCAAGTTGGAGACCTGGTAGACTCCGAAAATTCTACCAGTAAGAAGATTGCAGCGACCGGATAAAGAATAAGGAGCTCCCAAAAGCCCAGATTAGAATAAGAGCTTTGTATTCCTGATTTTTCTATAAATAAAACCGGTCTCGTTGTTTTGTTTTGTTTTCATATTATCATATATTTTTAAACTTACAGTAAAATTCAATTTCTTGTAATAACCCGGGCTCAGAGTTATAGGCATAACATGTAGCTCGGGTCCCCAGCAATATGCAAAACTAGTAACCCTGGCTCGGAGCCATAGGCAAATATTGTAGCCAGGGTCCCCAGCAATACGTACTAAAACCAAGAGTCCGGTTCAGAACCAAGCTATGAGACCGGACTCACGAGCAATACGCAATAAAAAAATACACTTAGATTTCATTCTAAGTACAAAAGAAACGAGTCCGGCTCAGAATCAAGCTATGAGACCGGACTCAAGAGCAATATGCACTAAAAATCTTAGATTTCATTCTAAGTACAAAAGAAACGAGTCCGGCTCAGAATCAAGCTATGAGACCGGACTCAAGAGCAATATGCACTAAAAATCTTAGATTTCATTCTAAGTACAAAAGAAACGAGTCCGGCTCAGAATCAAGCTATGAGACCGGACTCAAGAGCAATATGCACTAAAATCTTAGATTTCATTCTAAGTACAAAAGAAACGAGTCCGGCTCAGAATCAAGCTATGAGACCGGACTCAAGAGCAATATGCACTAAAATCTTAGATTTTATTCTAAGTACTAAAACAATGAGTCCGGCTCAGAACCAAGCTATGAGACCAGACTCACGAGCAATACGCAATAAAACAATACACTTAGATTTCATTCTAAGTACAAAAGAAACGAGTCCGGCTCAGAATCAAGCTATGAGACCGGACTCAAGAGCAATATGCACTAAAAATCTTAGATTTCATTCTAAGTACAAAAGAAACGAGTCCGGCTCAGAATTAAGCTATGAGACCGGACTCAAGAGCAATATGCACTAAAATCTTAGATTTCATTCTAAGTACAAAAGAAACGAGTCCGGTTCAGAATCAAGCTATGAGACCGGACTCACGAGCAATACGCAATAAAACAATACACTTAGATTTCATTCTAAGTACAAAAGAAACGAGTCCGGCTCAGAATCAAGCTATGAGACCGGACTCAAGAGCAATATGCACTAAAAATCTTAGATTTCATTCTAAGTACAAAAGAAACGAGTCCGGCTCAGAATCAAGCTATGAGACCGGACTCAAGAACAATATGCACCAAAATCTTAGATTTTATTCTAAGTACTAAAACAATGAGTCCGGCTCAGAACCAAGCTATGAGACCGGACTCACGAGCAATATGCAACAAAATCATTCATTAAGATTTCATTCTAAGTACAAAAGAAATGAGTCCGGCTCAGAACCAAGCTATGAGACCGGACTCACGTCCAATAAAAATTTAGAAGAACAGAAATATGGAAAGATGTGAAAAATACCAAGAAATGGATTGTAAACGATTACACAAAATAGTTAAAGCAAATACAGGGACCCGGGCTGGCCGTACATCCCGGAAACATCCCTAAAGTTGAAAGCAGAAACAAAAGAAAGTTCACGGTTACAGAGTTCAGACATAAAATGTTCAAAAGATAGGACAAGGTCTAGACAACATTATCATCCGGGTTGGAAGAAGCTGGAAGGAAACTTGGAACAGGGCCATCAAAAGGCTGAGGCTCTCCTTTCCCTTGCTCGATGGAGAGTTTTGCAGCCAAAAACTCACCAACAAAAGAATCCCAATTGGCATTTGGATCGGTCTTGACATGGCGTTCGGAAACAAGCCAAGCTCGGAGAATCTCGGGAGCAGCAGCATCCGTAACATCCTGATCATACTCCGGACCTCCCTTGAAATCGGATATAACAGCTTCACGAGATTTGGCATTTTCCAAAAGGAGTTGTTTGTTGACCTCATCCAGGTCATTGGCTTTCTTCTCAGCGACCGAAATCTCAGCTTGAAGACCAGATAGTTTGGAAGTAAACTCGGAATCCTTTTCAGCATCTTTGGCCTTCAAGGAGGCAATTTCAAGTTCCAACTCTCGGAGCCGGGCATCTTTCTGATTTCCGAACTCCTGTGCAGATTTCCTTTCGGTGGTAATAATGCTGGCAAGTGCGCTGATTAAACTACCGGTCTACAAAACAGAAATCAAAAGTCAACAAAGCAAAAGAGAGAATTACAAAACACAAAGATAACATTCAGCAAGAATCAACATACATGTCCCCAATAGCCAACAAGACGTTTCAAGCAAGCGTTGCTACCAGAGTTCTCCATCTCCTCAAAATCCGTATCAGTAGGAATATCAGCACAGATGTTGGCCAACTGTTCCAGGGTATAATTCCCAACTCGGAAGGGTTCCTTGTCCGGACCTTTCCCTTCACCATCAGCAGTAATCTTATCAATAGTAACTTTTGCCTTGGCGGGGGGCTTCTTGCCCACATGGGTCTTCCTCTTCTTTGAAGAACGAAGCTCCAAGTCCTCCACTAGCTCAATGTCAGCAGCATCAGCCACAGGTTCGGGTTGAGGGGCACTCGGGGCAACAGACTCCGCACCACCCTCCTTCAACGCACTAGAACCGGACCCCCGAATTTCCCCCGGACTCTTAGTGCTGTGGACACCACCGAGTTTCCTAAAAGATGCAGCGAGAGCATTGGAAGACATGATTCCGTATAACTCGGGTTGGAAATAAGGCAAACTTGCAAAATGAAACGGTAGGTTAGCAAACAAAGGAGAGTATCCAGATTACAAAAAAAAAAAAAAAAAGTTGGCAAACTTACATCCAAGCTCAAACAACACGTCATGTTTCATGAAACTATCCCGGGTCATTTGAAAGCCAAGGCATTCACAAAACCTGTGAATCTGAGCCAAGGCTTCTCCCCCTAGGGTATAAGTTTCAAAAATTTCTGCTTCTACTCCGGAAACTATGTAAGGCATGAATTCCAAATCCAACCCTTTCAAGAAAATGACTTCCCCATGCCAATACTTCAAAGTGGACTGCTGAATCACGGGTTTAGCAGTTCCAGAGGGGTATCCGCATTCTTCAGCCCGGAACCGGATCTCAAATAAGGGCTCCTTATTAGATTGGACTAATTTGAAAAGCTGGTGGAAGAGTCGAAACGTGGGTTGATATCCCATCTTATTACAAGCGGCAAGAAACCATGTAATCCATTTCACACCATTCGGAGTAATTTGCATTAGGGATATTTTGTACACATATTTACACAGGTGTTTTAGAAAAATATGACACCGGGGATTCCATCCGGACCGAAGAGTCTCCAGCCAAACGCCAACATAACCATCTCCAGGTCTGTGGTAAATCTTCTCCCCGGGCCGAGGCCATCTCCAGCTGATCTCAGGCCCCAAATGAAAGGAAACCCGGACTAGTTTATCCATCTGGACACTGGGAAGACTTAAATATTTCTCCTTCAAGGGATAAGGAGCCTCACCAATTCCCATCTTGGAAAAGGTGTGATCAAGCTCGGACTCATTGTATGTTCCGGGAAGTCCGAATTCTTGTCGGCTTCGATAACAAATGCTAAGATCCCTATAATAAAATTCCTCTTCTATAGCTGGATCTTTCCTCACAAAGAAATAGCTAGTATCCGACCAGTATCCGTCCGAAGTACTGAGCACACCACCACGGGGAGGCTCATGAACAAAGAGTTGGGTTACTAAGGGATCGGACTGTTTCTTCTTCTTAGCCATTTTACACCAGAATAACTCTATAATATCCGGATTGCTAGAAATTGGGGAGTCGTTACAACTAGAAGAAGGGTCAGAAAGAGGTATAAGTACACGGCGAGCACGAGCCTTAATCCGAACCATAAACCTAAAAAGATCAATTCGAAGTAAGTTTATTGTTTCAGCCCGGATTACATATGTTCAGTTATATATATTTCTGTTACCTAGCAATTATCACTCGCCTCCTATCCCCTACCGTTACCGGATCGTATACTAGCCATATTATAGCCAAGACTATTTTATCAGCATCCTAAACCGGGAAACAAAACCACCCGGATTGTAAAACAATCCGGATTACTAGAAACAAACAGGAAAACAAACAGACAGAAACACTTAAAACACAAAACATCCTACAAAAACAAGATCAAAACATACCCACAGATACACACAACCCAACATAATTCAAGAACATCAAGAACAACCATCAAACCCAGAAATCAAAAACACAAAATCAACACATGCAAGGTTATTCACAACTCAAGAAGCAAACACAAAGGCATTATAGTCACAAACCAACATCTTTACCAAACAAAACCAAGAACTTCTCAAAACCCCCAAATTTGAAATATGAACAGTCGAACAAAGTGTCAAATTGCAACTCGCAAGAAATGAATAAAGATTAAGAGGAAGAAAAAGGAAGAAAGAAAGAAAGAAGCTTACAAGTGTCAGGAGACGCCAACAGCTTCACGAAATCCCTTGCCGGAACTTCACCTGCGCCGCCGGAAAAGCAAGACAGAAGGGGGAGAAAGGCTTTTCGAGAGAGAAGTAAAAAGAATTATGATGCTATTGAAAGGTTTTTATAGAGAGAGGTAAAGAGGATAGGTGGCAGAATTGTATTGGCTGGCAAGAAAATAAAGTACAGAAACGAAAAAAAGGAAAATCAACGAAAAGACAGGAGTAATAATTGCGACAGCGGTTTACCCCAATTTCCAAGGTTAAAGGGAGCAGTGTCTTTTCAAAAGAAAAGGGGGGAAAAATGAAATCGTTTCGTTTTCCAGAGCTACAAAATTTCCACATAGCCCGGATTCAGGTCCTATTAAAACCCTGACTTACTCTCAACACCGGATTGCCATCCTTCATAACAATCCGGGTTGGGGGGCAACAATCAAGCCAAGAATTTTTTCTAAGTTACTCAAAGCGTCGCAGCTTTGGACTTGAGAAAGAACCCTGACTTACTCTCAACACCGGATTGCCATCCTTCAAAATAATCCGGGTTGGGTGGCAACAATCAAGCCAAGAATTTTTTCTAAGTTACTCAAAGCGTCGCAGCTTTGGACTTGAGAAAGAACCCTGACTTACTCTCAACACCGGATTGCCATCATTCAAAACAATCCGGGTTGGGGGGCAACAATCAAGCCAAGAATTTTTTCTAAGTTACTCAAAGCGTCACGGCTTTGGACTTGAGAAAGAACCCTGACTTACTCTCAACACCGGATTGCCATCCTTCATAACAATCCGGGTTGGGGGCAACAATCAAGCCAAGAATTTTTTCTAAGTTACTCAAAGCGTCGCAGCTTTGGACTTGAGAAAGAACCCTGACTTACTCTCAACACCGGATTGCCATCCTTCAAAACAATCCGGGTTGGGGGGCAACAATCAAGCCAAGAATTTTTTCTAAGTTGCTCAAAACGTCACGGCTTTGGACTTGAGAAAGAACCCTGACTTACTCTCAACACCGGATTGCCATCCTTCATAACAATCCGGGTTGGGGGCAACAATCAAGCCAAGAATTTTTTCAAAGCGGCTTTGGACTTGAGAAAGAACCCTGACTTACTCTCAACACCGGATTGCCATCCTTCATAACAATCCGGGTTTGGGGGCAACAACAATCAAGCCAAGAATTTTTTCTAAGTTACCTATTCAGGAATTTCTACTCCCCCATCCAGAAAATCTGAATAAGGGAGTGGGGGGCAAATGATAGGCTATGTATAGCCCAGGCTTATTTCTGAGCCAGGTGTCACCTGGAACCCGGATTACCACTCCAGTCATGGCTCACCTCCTAGTCCAGACTCGTCGTGGAGTCATGACCTACGTACCAGTCCGGACTCATTACCAGACTGACTCAAGCTTCAAGTTTAGCTCTCCTGGCGACCAAGGCAATATCTTGCGTGAGAAGAACTATGCCTCATTACGTGACGTGCCTAGGTCATCATTGATGTCCACACCTGTTAACGACACGTAAGAATACCTGATGATTGGGACAATTATTCCCTATTTAAACCACACGCCAGCAGGAGTCTGGCACACGACGCCACAATCCTTCACCTGGACACGTGCAATCCATCAACATCACCCAGGTGCCCTACCTACCTAGGATTCAACGCCCATGATTGCAGGTACAACCCCAAAACCCTAATCCTTGACCTATAAATAGACCAAGGAGGAAAGGTTTGGGGGTTACATTCTCTTTTACACACTTAACCTATACACACACCCTCCATATTTAGATTTCTCTATATTCCTATCTCCCTTTCCAAAGCCGTTACTTATTCTCACGCCGGAGGCGCCGCCAGGGTCCAAACCCCCCTCCGGTGTTGTTTTGCAGAGTCCCAACCGCAGCGACACCGCTTCCAGGCGTGGGATCGGCCGGGGAGGACCTAGATCGGGATCTGGAGTTATCAGATTCTGTCTCCTTGAATGATATTATTAAGATCCTGAAGCTGCTTCTGTTGCTTCCTCCGTCTACTCTTGAGGGGTTCATCAACTTCCTCTTTCACCTCACACGATAATAATAATCTATCTTCTTCAGTGATAAGGAGACCATCTTTATCTTTACTGCTAATACTGGTGAGCTTCTTTTTCTTGCTACTCAAGTTTGAACATCCAAAACTACTACTACTTTTTAACAGATCCTGATCCACCTTATTCTTCATCATATTTCCCCCTAGCACCCAAATTTCGATTCTTCCTAGCAGTAAACTAATTTTCTCCCCGATTGCTTTTGAGGTTTTCTTGACTTGTTACAAGAATCACGCACTCTGTTCTCTAAATATTTGAACCCTACTGACCAAAGATTTTGCATCATAATCTTGTTTAACTTAATATTGATTGTATATAATAACAATTCTTTAATATCTAGTTAAATTCTCATTAAAATAAAATTTTGCTGTTTTGTTATTAAATTTGATCAGAATTTACAATGTTTCAATAAAATATTAACTACTATAAGAGTTAAGTTCTATGGAGACCACCTTTTTTGTGGAGACCGGAGACCACATACGTTCTGCCATCTAAATTTAGCAAAATATAA